>OW121759.1:15530172-16060327 GCA_933228765.1 Miltochrista miniata | reverse complement strand
TAAGTGTAGTATTAATTACATATTAAAAACAATTGACGATTATATTAGTCAACTAAAATATTAATTGTGATTAAATCAACTGTAAACCACAATTGATGGAATTAATCGCGATTGATTTTAATTGTCTCTCACAATTAAACAATCAATTGGATTGAATTAGTTGCAACTAATTTAATTGCGATTAAATTTTCAATTTTTAGCTCCTACAATTAAAAAATTAATTGATTAATGCCCAACACTGTGGACGCTCTATGACAACATGAGGAATTACACACGTTATAAAAAACTGGTCAAATGTGTTGGACGTTTTTATAATACTACGTCTCCATAAATTGCGGCTATAAAAAGCGGCAAAATACAATTCCTACAAAATGAATGCCATCTAACAACGTAATAGCTCTCCTCAGGCATAACAAAGGGCAGAGTCTGGAACTTAATTAATTCTGCGTGTTATTAAAAAGTTAATTTGCAAACATCCTGAATTTATGATTCCAATAATGAGTTCTTGAAACAAATATACTTAGAAGATAAACACAGTAGCATTTAGCATTTAGGGTAGTTTGTGTATAAAGTTAAATAATTTAATTTTAAAGATCAAAACGTTACTTACTTGTCAAACACATTCTTTATATTAAGAAAAGAAATTTAGAAATTATTTGAAAACGAAATGTGTATCGATCAAAGTTTTTTATTATTTTCAAAGTTGCGAACAAGCTGATCTTGGAGTGGCCGACCTCCCGCCAGATGGATTGATGACCTGAAAAAGGTCACAGGGAGTGACTGGATGTGGAAGGCGCAGACCCGTGTATTGTGGCGTGATTTAGGAGAGCCCTACGTTCAGTGGTGGACTTCAAAAGGGGTCTAAGATGGGTTTTACAGGGTCAGCAGCGCGAGTGTGGCGCCTCTGGTGTTGCAAACGTCCATAGCCTATAGCGACCACTGGTATGTATGGTGGGGCTGTATGCCTGGCTGCTACTTTAGTGGTATAAAAAAATACAATAGCCTGATTTGAACGATTAGTCGACTGCGGAGACATGCGTACATAATTAATGTAATATTACTGTCTCTTAGACCTAAGTACGGTAGTCTCATAGACAGTAAATAATAATAAAGTAGTAGTAAATAACGTATACCATCAAAAATAATGTGTCATAAAATGTTTTATAACGGTATATATCCAAATCCTTCTCGGTAAAAGTTATTGATGCGAAAAACAATCAATAGTACTCACAAAATCCGATAAAATCTGGTTATGTGCAGACAGGGACTATTTTTGTTGAAATCCTCTGTGAAATGTGGATTTTCTGCGGGTTGGGGCTTTGAAAGTTAAAAACAAACAGCAGTGCCTCCCTGTGTAATCCTCTCGACGGCGACGTAGCGAAGCTTCAGTTAAAGCTATTACACATACAAAACCAAAGTATGAAAATATACTCCCGACATTTCTTTTTATCTTTCATACTAATTTGTAGACAAACATTAAGCTTTAAATCTAAATGTGGATTTAACTCGGACCTGTGGCTTCTCGCATACCCTGCTCAGTCATCGAGACCCTACTTCAAACCGATCCATTCTTCCATATTTTACGTTTTAGGGCGACTTTCGCGACCATTAAGTTTTCCACATATAAATTTTAAGCAAACTTATTTGAATTTACAAAATTATGTGTAAGTAATAGATAACCATAAATAGATTTTATGGTTATCTATTACGAAAAAATAACATTGAAATATCTGATCGTGGCCGCCCTTTGAACTGTCACATCGCTTATGACGAGTTTTTCTCTGTTAGATAGTTGATGTTATAGAAAGTAACTACATAAAGCTACCTTTTTTTAAGGAAACGATTAAGATAATTTCGGATAATGCTTTTTTTAGTTTCAATGTTAATTAGAGGTGTAATTTTTTTATAAGCATGTAATTAGAAATAAGTATCTACATAAATATGTTTATCAGGAGTCTCATTGCACAAGCTTGTATTGCCTTTAATTTGGCCAGATGAAACTATGTAAAAAGCTAACCCTCAATGTTCTAAAAATATGTTTACCAATAACTTTGCGTACAAGTATCAAATTGTTTAGAAGAAACGAGAACTACTGCTCGTTCGCTCTAACTTTGCCGCTCGGCTCCATACTAAAGTCGAATTTTTAATTAGACGAAGTAAATTGACAGCAACTAATGTCACTTCTTCATACAATGTTGCGTATTTTCTATGACGAAGTGACATTAGCTACTGTCAATTTACTTCGTCTAATTAACAATTCGGGTATACGCCTCTACGCCAGCGGCAAAGTTAGAGCGAACGGGTAGTATGTGTTTTATATGTACAGTTAGATAAAAACCTTACATTCAAGATCCGATAAAACGTATGGTAAACAGTACAATGGGTTTGTTGTATGTGTTCACATATTCTATTGTTGATTTTTTATGCATAAAGATACAAATCTTATATCCTTAACATGGATTCATTCGCCAAGTTATAACTACACGGCATCATTCTAAAATAGCAAAAGATTTAAGTCTTTTTTCAACATGTATTAAATGAACTCTTCTTATTTCATGTCAGACTGAAACCCAGTAAAATCACACTGTCCTTTTCTATCCGTAGAATAGTTATTGATATTAATGAATTATTATTTTACGTCAGTAATGTAAATGCATTCTATTTGAAAACAGTGGCTGTGATTTTATTGCTAAGTTCTTCCTTGCAAGCCCTACCTATTGCTTTATGAATCTGGCAGTAAATGTAAATGTAGGAGCAACAATCTTTACGTTCCTACCTACTGTGTACTAGTGTTGCGACCTACATTAATAAAGATATTTTCATTTGCATTTCATTTCAGAGACGGGAGCCCAGTGTCTCCTTTAAAAGAATGTCTCAGAATTCTCGACAGACTTTGGCTACCAGCCATGCGTTATCTTGAGATTCCGGTGTTATCCCGCTTCTTAGATAACTCGTTCGGGTGTATTCTTGGAACATGAGACGTGTTTGAAACTGTCACGTCACGTCTGTCTCGGGTAGAGATGTAAAATGACTGAATCTGACCGGTCACGATTGTCAAAAACCATATTTGACCGGTCATTTATTGTCAAATTCAATCAATTTGACTTTTTGTTTTTTTTTTTTTTTTTTATATTCAGCTCGCCAAATTGACGTCGCCACCAGCCTGATGGTAAGAAAGCAGTGGCGTATCTAGCGATTGGGGGCCACTTCTTACAGTGGTCCTCAAGTTGGCGGCCCTGTGATGTGCCTCTTCACGCTCCTCTTGAAGAACCCGGGATTGTAAGATGAGGGAAAGACGTGTGCGGGCAGGTCGTTCCATGTTTTTTATAGTTCGACAGAGGAACGATCTTTTGAAACGCTCGGTTCTGGCGAAGATTCTCTCCACTGTGTATGAGTGGCATCTCTGCCCGGCACGCGTTGTTCGGGATCGGAAAGGAGATGGTGGGATCAGGTTGAAGAGCTCTTCAGAACATTCGCCGTGATACATTCGATAGAAGGCAGCCAAGGATGCTATGGTTCTTCACTGCGACAAAGGTTCGAGGCCTCCCGTCACCTCAGGACAACCAATTATTCGGACAGCACGTCTCTGCATAGCGTCAAGCGCGTCTAACAAGTACCTCGCGGAGTCATCCCAAAGGTGAAAACAGTACTCGACGCAGGGACGAATCTGCGTCTTGTACAGTAAACATCTCTGATGTGGCGTGAAATACCGTCTCACCTTATTCAGGATTCCCAGTTTCCGCGAGGCCAGACCAATACAGCTCTCTATGTAGTTTTTGTGATTGAGCTCACGCCGGATGTCTATACCGAGGATCTCCAGGTTGTCCTTTAGTGGAATTGTAATGCTCTGAAGAGAGGGCAGGGGTAGGAATGGGGACTTCTTAGCTGTAAACGCACACGCCTGTGTTTTTCTGGCATTGAACTCGACCAGGTTGTCTGAACCCCATTGGGCAATGCGGCCCAGGTCCAGATCGAGATCCGCCACGAGTTGTCGTCTCTTCTCATCCACGTCGCCTCGCCCTGCCGCTGGACGGCCAGAATAGCTCCCATGAAGAGTACTGTCATCCGCATAACAATGAATGCACCCAAGGGACAGCATGTCATTGATATGCAGAAGAAAGAGAGTTGGGGACAATACCGATCCCTGTGGTACTCCGGCATTTACCTGAAAAAAAAACAGGAAGCCTGACCATCACAGAGGACCCGAATCCGTCGCCCGTTCAGGAAGCTGGCCAACCAGCGGCACAACTGATGCGATAAACCATATGACGGCAGCTTGGAAAGAAGCGACGCATGCCATACCCTATCAAAAGCCTTTGCGATGTCTAGGCCAATAGCCAGAGATTCGCCGTGCCTCTCCATAGCCTCACCCCAGGTGTGCGTTATGTACGCTAGGAGGTCACCCTTTCGGCCTAAAGCCATATTGGCGATCGTTAATTAACGAGTGATCCTCCAGATAGCGCATGAGCTGTTTGTTGATGATTAGCTCGAACACCTTGCAGATGACGGTGGTTACGGCTATGGGGCGATAGTTGGCTGGATCCGACCGATCCCCTTTCTTGGGGATCGGTTGGACATTCGCCTCCTTCCAAGCCTCCGGCACTTCTCCCGACGAATACGAAAGGCGATACAGGCGTGTTAGCGTTGGAGACAATTCAGCTGCACAATTCCTCAGCACCACGGCCGGAATGCCATCAGGACCACTGGCTTTCCGCGTGTCGAGTGACCGTAGCACCGCCCGCACATCGCACTGCCGGATTACAATTTCCGGCATCGTGGTTCCACAGTTGGCGATAGTGGGAGGTTGCTTGCCACAGTCATCGACCCGGGAATTAGCCGCAAAGAGCAAAGAGCAAAGAGCTGACTTAAACTTACTATTAATTATAACTATAATCATTAAGCTCTTTTATGATTAAGCCAACACGCCCGTTTAGATTTACCCTCACATTCAAAAGAACCCTTGAATTCTAGGTTTACCGAAAGTTGAGATGCCCGTAATTTCTGAACTACATAACCCTGAATATTGAAAATTGTGTGGAATAATGCTTAAAGTACTCCCTTTCAGACACTAAAGTAATATTTGAAATCGGACCACGCAGTGAGAAATCAAAGCTAAAAACTATTTTGCCTTTCATCCCCTCTCCTGAAGGAACCGCGCAAAATATCGGGATTAAAAGTATCCTAGAACTTTCCTCGGATCATAAGCTCAGATTGTGCCAAGTATCATTCAATTCTATTTTGTAGTTTCGGCGTGATACTTATTCGGGATACAGACAGACAGACAGACAGAAAGACAGACAGACATGAAAAATTTAAATTACATTTTCGGCTTCAGTATCGATTATAGAACGCCCTACGATTAAAATTTTTAAAATATCTTCCATGTACAGACTCTTGACCCTCAACAGTTTTATTATATGTATAGATTATACTGAAATGGTGCCCCCTGTCGGGAAAAATTGGCATATTTAGTCACTTTGGTCATTTTCATCTCTAGTCTCGGGTACACCTCATATAGTAGAACTTTTTAAGTAATAATTTTATATTGCATAACAACTAATAGCATAAACCTCTTTTCGCAGAATATCATTTGGCATAAACTCATTTAGCATACATTGAAACCCATAAATTTGTAAGTCAGAATCATCTGTACGCATAATTTTTATATCCATAATAATCACAATGTATAATTAATCATCACATCGCAAAAAGTTCAAAACCAGATTCATCTTTTGGTATATATTTCTTATCCATAACTATTTAAACCCAAAATATTACATATCATATGATTTACTTAAAAGTCTGAATTCATTGCATTAAAAAAAATAACCACGAAGGCTAAGGCGGGAGCTCCGCTCCGCTTCGCTCCCGCCTTAACCTTCTAACCTAACCTATCCAAGTCGGGACACTCGAGTCGGGATGTTACTTTTGGAATATATTTTTTGCGAAACAAATCATTTGGTAAATGCATATTTGACTAAATAAAAATTGAGCAAGTAAAAAGTTGCCAAATGAATATTTGACGAAGTGATTAAAATGCGAAATGTAAATTTGCTAAAGATTCTTATGGGAAATGAAACGCTGAGAAAATCTGTACTCTAAATGAACGTTATGCTAAATGAAGTTATACAAAATTTTAACTATGCCAAAGGTAATTAAGCCAAATAAAATTCTACTATCTTAAATGTATGCCATTCTAAATTCGGTCATAAGCACATTATGCCTAAAAATATTTATGTCAAATATTTATTATGCCTAATAAATGATCGATTAAAGAAGTTTCTGCGAAGTGAGTTATCCTAAATAGGTTTCGGAGTATCAAGTTTCTACCAAATAGACGGCACCCGTCTGTCTCACTTAGTGATATCTTTTCATAGTTTTAGTCGGTTTACAGTTAAATTCAGACATTAAATTGTACGCATTTATCAGTAATGCATAAATTGTTGATCGTATTACTTTAAACAACATTATTCTTGATGTAGGTAATCCTAATATACATACCGATTATACTGTAAACGTATGGAATGAAAGCCTTAATTTTTTGACTGGGGGATGAAATATAATAAAAAAAAATCACCTTTTGTGTCGTGCAAATTGATGAAATAAACGAAATATTATAAGAGGAAATATAACGTCAAAAATTATTTCCACAAAATCATTTGAGAAAAATTCTAACAAATATTTTGTTAAATTGGAGTGACGTTATCGCTTTTGTCCATTTACAACATCCGACATTAATATTTCAGGCCTGATGCTGACAGAATTAGGTAAGAAAAGAGCAGAAATTTTGAAGGAATTACGTTCGCTGGGGAATGACAGGAAGCATTGTATTCAATATTACCATATAATTGAAAAAAAAATCCTCTCTATGAAGAAAAATATTACTGAATATTTTAACCGACTTCAAAAAAGGAGGAGGTTACTCAATTCGACCGTATTTATGTTTTTTTATGTGTTCTTATTTTGGACACTAAAGGGTGCTAAACTACGTTTGAAAAAGTATAAATGTTTGTGAGTTCTGTCTATGTGGAAATGATCTGAAGAGCTTCAAAATTGAATGCCTAAACCACAGAATCTCTACTAATATTATAAATGCGAAAGTAACTCTGTCTGTCTGTTACGCTTTCACGCCTAAACGGCTGGAGCGATTGAGATGAAATTTGGTATAGGGATAGTTCGAGGCCCTGGGAAGGACATAGGCTACTTTTTAACCGACTGTGCAAAAGGAGGGTTATGATTTTACGATATAACGACTCTTACGCGATAACGAAACTCGAACCTCGGGAAACGACTAGTACTTTTTTTTTTTTTAACGTGAAGGAAAATCCTCGTAGGATGCTATGCCGGACTCTTACCGACTAAAAAACCTCACGTAACGCCCAACAGCCTATGGTTGAGAGCCCCGGGTAAGCCCTCAGGAAGGATGTCCCGTGACTCCCAACAGACCTACGGCCGCCACTGCGGCCTCGCCCAGGGGGTGGTTCGGGTGCAATCCCGCGTCTATGGGGGGTTTCGGGTGTGACCCCGCTTCTAAGGGGGGGCGTGCGTGAGTTGCTCACGTCACGCTGCCGTCATGGGCCTGCTTCTGTAAGGACGGTGAACGGCCCTCTCACCGTCCTCAGACCCCCGGTCATGGAGGCCGATAGTCCTCGGCGAAGACACGTCGGCGGCGCCCAGGGCGCCGACTGCGGAACTCGGGTGGGAGAGTTCTCTCCCGCACCCGGCCCGCCGCCTCCTTCGCGAGCATGACCTGCTCGCAGAAAGAGGCGGCGCAGTCCCACTTACTCCCGCTGGAGAGCATGGCTCGCACCATGGCCTCAAGCGAGAGAGTGTCCACGCCCAGACCCACTACGAGGACCTGGCGCTGTGGTGCCCACGCCGTGCACTCCACCAGCGTGTGGAGCGCCGTGTCATCGCTGCGGTCCTCGCAGTGCTGACACTCGTCCGTGGTTTCCCGGTGTTTTCGCCACAACGACTAGTACCTATAATTATAAAAGAAGTTAAAAGGACTTTAGCACTAAAGCACAAGTGTAAACTGTTGATAGTTGCACATGCAAAAAAGTGTGATATTATTGTCATAAGTTACTAACAGAGAGAGAGAGAGAGAGAAAGTTGCATTTTTTATCAGACTCGAAGTTCTAATTCAGAAGTATTATAATTTTAGATATTTTTAACCAAGTACCTACGTATTTTCACAACTATACCATATCTTAAGTTGGGTGTATGGTAAATAAATTTCGGCCAGATAGACCGTTGACGTGAGTGCGGTGGTGGGTAGAGGCTGGATTCGGAAGGTGGAGGACTGCAGTGGATCAGGCTATTGGTGAAGATGATTATGATCGATTTTAAAGTGCATCTAAACTTGGCATTGGATTGGATTTCAACCCTTTTGTAGGCGAATAGCAACTTGGCCCCTTTTAAACAGGGATGTTTTGGTAAGATATTATATACCTATATCTAAAAACCATGTCAGTCACTTTATGCATCGCTAGACTACGTCGCGTCATGCCAGCGTTAAAAGTATAGTCTATTGAAATATATATTTGTACCGTGTTCTTGTCATCCTACCAATTTATTTGATGTTAATGTTGATGATTTTGTCCTCATTTTACTCCCCCAATACTTGGCACCCAATGAATACCTTTTGCCCTAAATATAACATGAACATTAACAAGAAATAAGACTGTACGTGGTAATGGTGTACGGTTTTATCTCTCACAGCTGATTACACACGAGGCCACTGCACCGGCGACGTCAACGCTTCATGTCGTGTGACGTGATGTCATAGATAGTCGCAAATATGAGGTAGTATTTTGAGCCTTTTAAATTGCACTATCTGATTACGATACGATTTTCGTAATATCGTGTAGATAAGTGTGGTCTCATGGGATCCGACGAAAACCACACGGTCAGTGTTTGTCGCTCTAGCATTGGACACCCGGGTATAGATCTCCCAGGATCCCCAGCACAGTTTTGCTTTCACCTGGCCTCGCCTCTCGCTAAATTTGTAAACGTGGGAACTTGTCTCGACTCAATACTAATCACGAATGGGCGCTTCACCCTGAATGCGTGATGGGCGCTCGCAAGAAAGATGCGGGATAACACCAGAGTGCCTAATGTAAGTTACATTAGGCACTCTGGTGTTATCCCGCATCTTGGGGTGTACGTGTGAGAAACTCTCACGTCACGTCTGCAACTGCGCTCTAGTAACATAGGTACCGTTCGCGTAAGTTAAAATAACAATGTTTTTTTAGATTATGAAGGATTTTGGTCTACCGTACTAGACCAAATCGTAGAAGTTAAAATGCTTGTAAATATGGTGTATAACTGTAGGCCTATATCACTATTATGGATGCTAAAATGCTCATGAGGCGGTACCCAAAATAAAGAAAAGCTGCTTTCATATTCTGAAGTCTTTGTTTGAAATCTGCACAATTTTTCAGATCATAATGAATTAAGAGTAAAATTCTAGTTGCTAAGAGTAATTCCAAGTTAGTTTTACGTATTAAAATCTAGAGCCCTATTATTTTACTTAAAAGTATGAAGTGTGAAGTCGCATGAGTATATCATCAATCATCAATATCAATACATATAATAAAATCGTAACGGGTCGCTGTCTGTACATGGAAGATAAATAAGAAAAAATATTAAAGGGGGGCTTGATGAACGCAATAGAACCCAAAACAATGATTTTTAGAATTTTTGTCTGTTTGTCTGTATGTCTGTATGTCTGTATGTCTGTATATCTGTTTGTCTGTACGGTTGTGCACGCTAATCTCAGTAACCGCTCAACCGATTGCAATGTGTTTTTTTTTATTGTGTTGAGGTTTGCTCCAGTTAACATTTAGCGTTTGTTTTATGTAAATCGGTTTAGAAATAAAAGAGTTATAACACTTTTATGAATCAGATATTTTGAAAATTTTAATTGTAGGGGTTTCTTTGAATGTGAGTGAACCTAAACTGGCGTGTTGGCTTAATCATAAAAGAGCTTAATGATTAAGACTATTTTTAAACAATTCAGTCCGCGCCGAAGGCGTGGACTGAATTGTTTTAAAATAGACTTAATCATTAAGCTCTTTTATGATTAAGCAAACAGGGCAGTTTCAGACGCTGCTTGATGACTCTAATGAAGAAATACCTTTCCTTTCATACACCTTATGTGACGTAAACGAAGTTGCGGGCTCAGCTAGTAGTACTTAAATCTTCGACAAAGTTGCTCCTCTTACAAGAGGTTAGTATAACAATATGCTAGTTCCCTTGATATGAGAAACGTCAGCTTCGTTTGATGTTTTGAGAATTATTCACACAGGAACTTGTGTGCTTATGCCTAGTTCAGGTATAGTATATCAAAACGATCTACAAAATTACCTACCACAAAGACAAACCGTAACGACTGCCAAATTTATGACTCAAGACTTACTGAAGAAGAAATCTGGTGTCATACTCCGCAGCAGAACCACTTTGACTACATTATGTACAAATTACAGGATAAAATGTAGATAATGTCTATATTTTTGTAGCTTAATATCAAAAATTGTATATTGTTAGTTTCTTGGGAAATAGCAATTCAAAGTGGTCATGCTACAGAGCATACTCTCCTGCAGGGCCACTTTAAATAGCGGTCATTTCACGCTGATTGTGCACAGGTCATAATATAAACAAATGTATATTTATTGTATATCAAGATAACATCTACAATTTTAGATAAATACTTACTGATTTTTAGTAACATGTAAATATTTTATAGGAAAGCGCCTGCTATGAATTTGTTAGCAAATAACAAGATTAATACGATATATAAATTGTATATCAAGATAACAACATCTACAATTAATTTACTATTATTAATTAAATTTATCTCTATACTGCACACAAATCGTGGTGGGTCTGGACGTGGACACTCTCTCGATGATCGACGAACGTGGATCTCCAGCGGGAGTAAGTGGGACTGCGCCGCTACTTTCTGCGAGCACGTCATGCTCGTGAAAGAGGCGGCGGGATGGGAACGGGAGAGAACTCTTCCACCCGAGTTCCGCGTGTCTTCGCCGAGGACTATCGGCCTCTATGACCGGGGCCCTGAGGACGGTGAGAGTGCTGCTCACCGTCCGTACAGAAGCGTTTTTGAATATGATAATTATTTAAATATAACCGATGTACCAGAAACAATAGTTTTGAAACATAGGACGTACTCTGTCGTTTCTGTCGTGGAGTATATTTCAGGCTTACCTGGTGATGTAGGACATTATAAGTCATACTGTAAAAGTAGTTCAGGTTGGTACTGTTATGATGACAATATAAGCAAAGTAACCAAAACTAAATTAAAAATAAGTATAAAATCTCATATCGCTACGCATACGCTCTAAAAAATGATTAAATGTATATTTTGTTATGTAAACTTATGTACATTAAAATAAAACAAGTTATACATTTTTGTCTATTTTCACTTAATTTTATAGCTATCAAGAAAACTTATTCATAATCAGCTTTCTTGATATACAATTTATCTAAATATATATAACGCAAAGGTGACTGACTGACATAGTGATCTGTCAACGCACAGCCGAAACCACTGAACGAAGAGAACTGACATTTAGCATGCAGTAAGAAAGAATTTTTATAAATTCTACTCCCAAAGGGACCAAATACGGGAAGCGGGAACGGGAACAAATTTTACGCGGGCGAAGCTGCGGGCATCAGCTAGTTTATATATCGTTATGAAATATATTAATCTTGCTATTTGCTAACAAATTCATAGCAGGCGCTTTCCGATAAAATATTTACATGTTACTAAAAATCAGTAAGTATTTATCTAAAATTGTAGATGTTATCTTGATCAATCAATATCAATACATATAATAAAATCGTAACAGGTCGCTGTCTGTACATGGAAGATAAATAAGAAAAAATATTATAGGGGGCTATGTGAACGCAATAGAACCCAAAACAATGACTTTTAGAATTTTTGTCTGTTTGTCTGTATTCTGTATGTCTGTATGTCTGTATATCTGTTTGTCTGTACGGTTGTGCACGCTAATCTCAGTAACCGCTCAACCGATTGCAATGCGGTTTTTTTTATTGTGTTAAGGTTTGCTCCAGTTAACATTTAGCGTTTGTTTTATGTAAATCGGTTTAGAAATAAAAGAGTTATAACACTTTTAAGAATCAGATATTTTGAAAATTTTAATTGTAGGGGTTTCTTTGAATGTGAGTGAACCTAAACTGGCGTGTTGGCTTAATCATAAAAGAGCTTAATGATTAAGACTTTCGGCGCGGACTGAATTGTTTTAAAAATTGCAGATTGTTTTAAGAATTGCAGATTTAATTGCAAACAAACAGGGCAGTTTCAGACGCTGCTTGATAACTCTGATGAAGAAATACCTTTCCTTTCATACACCTTATGTGACGTAAACGAAGTTGCGGGCTCAGCTAGTATACAATAAATATACATTTGTTTATATTATGACCTGTGCACAATCAGCGTGAAATAACCGCTATTTTAAAGTGGTCTTGCTGGAGAGTATGCTCTGTAGCATGACCACTTTGAATTGCTATTTCCCAAGAAACTAACAATATACAATTTTTGATATTAAGCTACAAAAATATAGACATTACCTACATTTTATCCTGTAACTTGTACATAATGTAGTCAAAGTGGTTCTGCTGCGGAGCATGACACGAAATCTGGCATTATATTACCAAAAATTTAATTAAGGTTAACCTACAAAATAAATGTGTTACAAAATAAATGTTGTGTGATAATGCCCCAAATGTCTTACAACTATATTGACATACATTCCAATAAAGCATGAATTTCAAGATATTGCTTTTGATCGGTTAAATTTATGCATAAATTCAGGAGCCCTATTGAAGTTTTTTTCCAAGGATCTTATATAAAAATGATGATCAATGAAATCTGAAGCGAAAGAAAAAACTATGTGATAATGTTCTCATACTGGTTCGTCTATAAATCTTCAGATTTCTAATCTTCACCACTGAAGGGGACAAAAGATGAAAAATGTGTTTCTAAGAGTTGCGATCTCCTTTAAGGTTCGTATTCTATTTATTGAAGCACTTGGTAGATTTTCGAAGCTTATGCATATGAGTTAGTAATAGGTCTACCAGTATGATACGGTATCAATTATAACAGAAGTATGATGTCAAAATAATCCAACAAATCCTTCGCAACTAGGGTTAGATTTGGTTAGATTAAGCCGAAATTAATATAAGTACCTACACATAATACACATAAAAACCTAGTATAAGTACCTAACCAAACCTTAGGGTTCGATTTAATATCTCATCAACAGTAGCATAAGATTAACACACACACACCTGCGTCTTTGTCTCATTCGCATTGTTTTGATTCGGAAAGATAAGGGTAGCGATATTAAGTGACAGAGCCCTTTGGAACTGTAACTACTTACAATAGAATTGTTGTGGCGTTCGTATCGATTAGAACTGTGCTGCGATGCGACGTGGCAACAAAAATCGTCTTTAAGAGGCTCTTTTTATCGTTTTTTTTTCGCGTAGAAATCCCTCTTGGATGCCATGTCCGGACTCTTACCGACTAAAACCACACGTTGCCCTACCTTACCCGGGGACAGTGAAGATTCCCAGAAGTGAAAGAAGTTTTTAAACGGTTTTGTAGTTTCGGAGCATAAATATTCAATGCAAACAAACATTCAAAATATTTTCTTTTCGTAATATTGGTATAAATGACGTCCCCGTTTTAAGATGGTAATGAACAGGAACTTAAGCATTTTAAATGCCTAAGCGATGTATAGATTGCATGAAGCACTTCATTTAAGAACCATTGTCAAAAGCCTTTTTGGGTGTGAAAGTAGGCCATCAAACTCTTGATGTCGCCATTATTCAGCTACAAAGGCAAGTGGTGCCATATTGAGGGCGTAAAAAATTGAAAAAGAAATTACCATTATACTTTTGTATAAATAAATTAGATATGTTTACTGTTTGTATAGTTTCAAAATAATGAAAAGATAGCTAACACAAAAGACAACGTTAGTTATCTAGTCCTTTTTTTAAACGTGTGGTATGATAAGTCCGTCATAAATGCTTTGCCGGACTCTTACCGACTAAAAATTACACGTTCCCTACCTACGGTTGGGAGCGCCGGGTGAGCCCTCGGAATAATGTCCCCAGGAGTAGCTATCTGGTCCTAGCAGGTTTCTGGTCTGTTACAAATGACCCTGTATTTTATTATTCATTAAAATATCATATACCTAGTTCAGCTCCTCTTTATCTAGCTTTATTTTCAGTGCAGTGGTTAATGTTTAAAAGCTTAGATAACTTATAAAAATTAAATCCTAATAACCAATGATATCACTGGCAGGCATTTTAGGGCAGAAGGAGGCAGCTATACTCGTATCTTCTTTGAAAATGAAAGGCGTGAGTTATTATAATTATGTCAATATATCTAACGAAAGTACCCACTGTAAAAATGTACATTCCTCGACTTACAATAGTATTACCATGTCCCTTCAGTATATTAAGTAGGTCGATCGCATTGAAGTCAAAGGTTCTATCGAGTAGACCAAGATTTCTCCGTCAGATAGAGCACGTTCGATATTCAGCGTTTGATACATTGTCTTGAGACCACTGGCAAGACGCCATTCGGTTTTTCTATACCGTTATTGATGTAATCCATACATACTTTAATACTAATAAATGTGGAGAAGTAGGATTTTGTTTGTTATTTTTATGCTGCATGGAGGCAATTTATGGGCATGACTCTTAGACAGGAATAGTTTTAGATCTAAAGAGTAACAATGCCGCTTTATATCTCGGAAAAAAAACTTCACCAAATGTTCTTTCATTTGTACAAATAATTTTTCAGTATTATGGTTGCAATCGTTCGTTGTCACAGAACTTTAATTGCGAGAATATGCATTGGCACATAATGTGCTGATAAGTACTAATTTGGTGATTCCTTATCTTTGCACTCGGTACGACTATAACATTATTTCTTTTGCGTTCTGTGGAATTTTCTGCCCAACTAAATAGGTACGTTTAGCGCATGTGTTTACGCTATTTATAAACTAATATAATATAAAAGAAGAAGTACTTTCACAAAATAAGCCATATTTTTGTGAAAGAAAAGAAAAATCCAACATAAAATAAAAATTGTAAAACAACTTCTTTCGTATTACATTGAATTTAATCAGAATTGCTATTAATATAAGTGTCCACTGTATGGGTACTGGTGTCAGTATAAATAGAAAATTTTGTCACAAATATTATCAACGATAAAAGTTGTGACCAATTTGCTGTGTGACTGGATTTTGATTACACAACCTCCCACTAACCTCACTGACACAAAACTATTTGGATCGAGTTTCGTAATCCATCCTGGTTACAGTTTATTACGATAGTTGATAGGACAGGTTTTCTAGCAATTCTATAAAAGGTTTGTTTCAAAACTAATTATCCTACTTTCTTCAGTAATGTTTAAATTAATTTTCGGCCTGTTTCAAGTAAGAAACATATAATTATATTTCAGCTACAATATTAATTATGTTGTTAAATGCGCTACTTTGCTTACTTTCTTGTAGATTTTTGTCGTAACCTGTAAGGTTG
This sequence comes from Miltochrista miniata, assembly GCA_933228765.1. Classification (NCBI taxonomy): domain Eukaryota; kingdom Metazoa; phylum Arthropoda; class Insecta; order Lepidoptera; family Erebidae; genus Miltochrista; species Miltochrista miniata. Next base: position 16,044,733 of record OW121759.1, on the reverse strand, counting down.
ATATTGTTGGGACTAGACGTATGTAAAAGGTGTGCTTTTAACTTTAGTCCCGAGTACAAGGCTGACTTAATACCTCTACCATTCAACCTTAGTGTAACTCAGACATAAGATTTCGATACACATACATAATTTAACCTTTTCCCCACTCCTGTGGTAAGTTCACCAGTTGTTTTATGTCCCACATTTCAAGTTGTCGGCGTTTTGTTCGCGCTAAAAAGGACAGGACAAGTTTTGACTACCGGCTATTGAAACATCTTTTTATTCATGCCCTTTTGGCAGTCAACATGAATGGCGGTTGAAAGCGCCTTCTTACGCACTTGTCGCAGTCATATTCCTCAAAACTAAACGCATCGTAAATGCCTGGTTAACGTAGTAATCGTTTACAGAAAACCGAGTTTTGATAGCAGCAATGATTTTCCACTTTAAAAAAATTTGACGCGTATGCACCAATAGATTGTAGGCTTTACATCAATGCCTGCACGTACGCGATGTAGGCACATACGTCAATACCAATATATTTAACAGAGATGTTATTTTTTACGTTTCATTTTACCTTTCCAAATCCATGTAAGAAAGATAACGTCATAAAAATATTTTTCAATTTATTTCACCATGCATTTGTATTTTGAATGCAAAAATGGTGCTGATATGAATTGACTGTGTTGTATTTGCAAAGAGAGTACAATGAGATTCGGATCAGACATCAATAATAACATGCTTTGTTTACCCCACTAACGTGGGAGACACGGATACATCTACCTGAGTGAAATTAGGTAGTAATCGTAGGCTCTAAACGTTTACAACACACCAAGGGTGCTTTATGCACGTTGGCAAATCTGTAATAACCTTTTGAAGACCCCTATAATGAAAAAGAGGTTTTGGAAAACCTAGGCATTTCACAATCCTATCATAATCTGTTTATATTTTTGCACGACTGGAGGTGCTCTTAAAAATATTATCTATGTACCTTATGATCAGTCAGTGTTTCTTTTTAAACTCAAACTCATTGCTTGGTAAATAAGTAGGAACCTACATTAGGTAAGGCTGCAGTGGTAGCCGTAGGTCTGTTGGGAGTCTTAGGGTATCCTTACGAGGGCTTACCCGGGGCTCCAACCGTAGGCTATTAGGTAGGAGGATACGTGTGGGTTTTAGTCGGTAGGAGTCCGGCATAACATCCATGTAGGATTTTCCTCACGTTAAAAAAAAAGAACCTACATCGGCACCTAATGAATTTGAATATGTCTAACTGATAAGAAAATACGTTTCCAGTATCTATCTTCTTATAATTGATAAATCCATACCTATACAACAATACCTCTAATAACCCCAATCCTGCGTTATTAATACGCTTACATACTGGAGCCTAAGGACTCCGATATCATTAACACAATACAAATAAAGGGAGTTCATAAGCGCCTAGTTTTGTTAGTGATTGGGATCATCCTTTATTGTGAATGATGTAGCAAATTTGTTAAGAATGTGCTGTAGTAACTGGAAGTTGACTTCCTTTCTTATTAATAGCCTGTTCATGTCTGTACAATGCATTGACGCATTGACGTTAGGTATTGTACTAGGCTTTTCCCTTCCACTTTCTATTTTGACGAATTATTTTGAACTGTACGTGAGTGTATCGTATAGTTATCGTATTATTTGGATAAAAAAAACAAAGATACAAACATAAACACACATATTTATGGATAACTCAAACATTTTGTATGACCCGGGATTCGAAACCGAGACCTGCTACCTGGACGAAACGTGACGCTACATAAAATATAACCGCGTTCAATCCCAAAATTCATGACTTGTACAAATACTGAAGATTATCTTAGGAACGTTTTATATACATTTTGCGTAGGTATTTAAGGAAAATAGCTTGTAACATAAAGTGCTTATGTAAAGCGTGAAATAGCGCTTAAAGCTGTTATGTGAATATCCGTGTGTTTATCGCAGTTGAAAGATATGGTGTTTTCCGTATATTTCTTTAATATTCAGATATTCTGAATGATTATAAACGCCTGACATTTTTATTATATTTACGTTTATTGTTTTTTGTAACTGCTCTTTGGGTTGTGTATCATCAAGTCATCGGTCAAACTTTTAATACATAAATGTTTATGTTAATATCGTGAAAACATTATCGTTAAAATTGTTTTTTGATGATTTAGAATTTTTAAACTGAAAATTGTTTTTGACTAGTGAAGTTATACTAGACTAATAAAGCTTACATTTCACTATCTATGCAAAATACTCCTTTTAAATTATTGCAGTTCATTGATGACTCTACACGCGGTAGAAGTTGCTATGCCATTTTCGGTAATCTACATGACAACCAACCAATGAAGTGTCATCTTATAATCTTTGAGAATGCAATAACTTGACAATAGGGTGAAGTGTTCTATTAGTTGAACAAAAATCGTAGAACATATTGGAATACAGGGAAACCGATCAGGTTTTGAGAGCTAGGTACCTATACTGTTGTGGTGTTATTTAAAATTTTCATTTAGGTACTCCTGATACATATTAATTACTAGCTGACCCGCGCAACTTCGTTTGCGCCACATAAGAGAGAGTATAACTATAGTGCAGTACTCCCGTAGCGTCTCGTTGTTAATATTCAATACTACGTGAGAGAGAGAGAGAGAGAGAAAGGTTTCTCGTCGCGTGTATTCCCGTCGCATTATATTTAAAAACGATTTCGTTTATGAAAGAGGTATCCCGAGGCATTATTGTAGAAAAAAATTGATTGCCATTAAAATGGTTATTGCGCACCAACCCAAAGATAGACACATGCTATCGCGCAATTTTTTTAAGAGAGTAAATTTTGTAGTACATATTTTGTAGAAAACTATAAATAATTACGCAGCAAACGCAACGAAGCTCTCAAATGGAATAACTTTTCCCCCGTTTTTGAAACATTTACTATTACTGCTCCGCTCCCGCTCCTATTCGTTGTAGCGTGATGCTATATAGCCTATGACACTCCACAATTACGTAGCTTTCTATTAGTGAAAGAATTTTTAAAATCAGTTCAGTCGATCCCGAGGATACCCCTTACAATTTAACAAATATACAAACACACAAACTTTACTTCTTAATAATATTAGTATAGATGAAAGAGGTATCCCGTGGCATTATTGTAGAAAAAAAATGATTGCCATTAAAATGGTTATTGCGCATCAACCCAAAGATAGACACATGCTATCGCGCAATTTTTTAAGCACTTTTTTTAAAAGAAACAATTTTGTAGTACATATTTTTTACATAACTATAAATATTTACGCAGCAAACGGAACGAAACTCTCAAAAGTAATAACTTTTGCCCCGTTTTTGAAACATTTACTATTACTGCTCCGCTCCTATTCGTTGAAGCGTGATGCTATATAGCCTATAACACTACACAATAACGTAGCTTTCTATTGATGAAAGAATTTTTAAAATCGATTCAGAAGATCCCGAGATTACCCCTTACAATTTAGCAAATATACAAACACACAAACTTGACTTCTTTATAATAACTTTACTTCTTTATAATATTAGTATAGATGAAAGAGGTATCCCGTGGCATTATTGTAGAAAAAAATGGATTGCCATTAAAATGGTTATTGCGCACCAACCCAAAGATAAACACATGCTATCGCGCAATTTTTTTAGAACTTTTTTTAAAAGAAACAATTTTGTAGTACATATTTTTTACATAACTATAAATATTTACGCAGCACACGCAACGCAGCTCTCGAAAGGAATAACTTTTCCCCCGTTTTTGAAACATTTACTATTACTGCTCCGCTCCTATTCGTTGTAGCGTGATGCTATATAGCCTATAACACTCTACAATAACGTAGCTTTCTATTGGTGAAAGAATTTTTTAAATCGGTTTAGTAGATCCCGAGATTACCGATTACAATTTAAAAAATATACAAACACAAACTTTACTTCTTTATAATATTAGTATAGATGAGAGAGAGAGAGAGAGAGAGAGAGAGTAAGAGAAAGAAAGGTTTATCGTTGCGTGTATTCCCGTCGCTTTATTTTTAGTAACAATTTCGTTTATGAAAGAGGAATCTCGTGGCATTATTGTAAAAAAAATGGATTGCCACTAAAATGGTTATTGCGCACCAACCCAAAGATAGACACATGCTATCGCGCAATTTCCTTGGAACTATTTTTAAAAGAAACAATTTTGTAGTACATATTTTTTACATAACTATAAATATTTACGCAGCACACGCAACGAAGCTCTCAAAAAGAATAACTTATCCTCCGTTTTTGAAACATTTAGTATTACTGCTCCGCTTCTATTCGTTGTAGCGTGATGCTGTATAGCCTATAACACTCCACAATAATGTAGCTTTCTATTGGTGAAAGAATTTTAAAATCGGTTCAGCAGATCCCGAGATTACCCCTTACAATTTAGCAAATATACAAACACACAAACTTTACTTCTTTATAATAACTTTACTTCTTTATAATATTAGTATAGATGAAAGAGGTATCCCGTGGCATTATTGTAGAAAAAAATTTATTGCCATTAAAATGGTTATTGCGCACCAACCCAAAGATAGACACATGCTATCGCGCAATTTCCTTGGAACTATTTTTAAAAGAAACAATTTTGTAGTACATATTTTTTACATAACTATAAATATTTACGCAGCACACGCAACGAAGCTCTCAAAAAGAATAACTTATCCCCCGTTTTTGAAACATTTAGTATTACTGCTCCGCTTCTATTCGTTGTAGCGTGATGCTATATAGCCTATAACACTCCACAATAATGTAGCTTTCTATTGGTGAAAGAATTTTAAAATCGGTTCAGCAGATCCCGAGATTACCCCTTACAATTTAGCAAATATGCAAACACACAAACTTTACTTCTTTATAATAACTTTACTTCTTTATAATATTAGTATAGATGAAAGAGGTATCCCGTGGCATTATTGTAGAAAAAAATTTATTGCCATTAAAATGGTTATTGCGCACCAACCCAATGATAGACACATGCTATCGCCCATTTTTTAGAACTTTTTTAAAAGAAACAATTTTGTAGTACATATTTTTACATAACTATAAATATTTACGCAGCACACGCAACGAAGCTCTCAAAAGGAATAACTTTTCCCCCGTTTTAGAAACATTTACTATTACTGCTCCGCTCCTATTCGTTGTAGCGTGATGCTATATAGCCTATGACACTCCACAATAACGTAGCTTTCTATTGGTGAAAGAATTTTTAAAATCGGTTCAGTAGATCCCGAGATTGCCCCTTACAATTTAACAAATATACAAACACACAAACTTTACTTCTTTATAATATTAGTACAGATGATCTAATTCTTATCTAAAATTAAGCACAGTATAGGTACGTGTCTTGTGGCTGTAACTTGTAAATTTGTTCCTATAACCCTGAAATATCGCGCTGTTTAATTACATAAACCGTGAGTTTAATCAAGGCAAATAATTCCAAAGAAATGATTTACGTGACCTGTATGTACAAAACCTTTTCAAGATAAATTAAAGCGGTCTGAAATTATTCAAGTAAAGAACATTGTAATTAATTCAGCAGAGTTACCCTTTTTATTAGATTTTAACTTGCATTAACATTTTAAAGAAGAGGATAGATTTTTTTTTATGAAGCTTGACGGTTACAAAGATGAAAGGCAAAAGGATATTCTCATGAAAGGCAAAGCAACCCTCGGACTTGAGAAAGACGCAGGTTTAAAAGTCGCTCGCGCTTGAAGTTTTTTTTCACATTAAATTGTAAAAGTAAATATAGCTAGAATATAGTGATATGTCATCTGTTTCATTTTTGCAAACGCCAACTCATGAAAAACACTTTAACAGGTTTTCTTTCACGCAGTCAAGTGGTTTGATCGATTCACAACTACTTATTCTATCATATTATATTCATAACTAGTTGTGGCCTGTGGAAAATTTTCAACACCTAGTTGAAACACTGTTTTTTTTACAAGGAGAGCTCCGCTTACGGACTACTCATGCTGGCGAGTCATGGGCTGGTATGAGGGTCGCCCAACACCTGATCACGATAGATCTTGGCATAGTTGACACAAACCTACGCCTGTGCAGATAAAATGTAACTGGTGCTCTCTCTATTTACTACTTCGAGGAAAAATATATGACTAAATATATTTTATATATAGGTAGATTACAAATAAAAAGCTGTTAACTAAATCTCTCGCTTTCATTATGAGTTTCAAGTACCTACCTAAGTTACAAGCGAAACCACGAGTTTAATCTAGTAAAAGTAATAAAACATAAAAGATAAATTACCAAGAAGTTCAATTGATCTACATAATATGTGCCAGTTGCATTGTTATTGGCAATTTAATTCCGTTTTATCGTCGCTGCTTTGAAGAAATCCATTTACAAACGTCTTCTAAGCTTTTCCATTAGATAACAAAGGATTAAGAGACCACAGATAACTGGCCTCTTGGTCTATTGATCAGAGTGCCTGGTTACGAAACAGGAGATCAAGGGCTCACTTTTCACCGAAGTCAAATTTTAGTCTCTTTATGCGGTAAGCACGTTGATTTGGTCAGTACATGGAGTAAACATATTTATATTATGTTTTTATAAATATGTCAACATTATGATCATCAGTTGTTTAGATTTCCTTATTTGAGTTAGATGACGCTCTGTAAATTTTCTCATTATCTTTTTTAATCCTACTTCCTACTTCCTACTAATATTATAAATGTGATGTTTGTTACTCAATCACGCTCTAACGGCTGAATGGATCTGGCTGAAATTCGGTACAGGGATAGAGTATAGTCTGGAATAACACATAGGCTACTTTTTATCCCGGGAAAATGTTCCCACGGGAAGCGGGAACGGAAACCAAATTTCACGCGGGCGAAGCCGCGCGCATCAGCTAGTATAAAATGAATCGCAAAATGTGTTGTAAGCGCATAACTTCAGAACGGGTGGACCGATTTCGCTAATACTTCTTTTTTATGTGTTAGTTATAACCAGGGCTAGGTTTGTATCCAAAAAAAAATCAGGAAATAAAAAAAATATATTAAGTATATCGGGTCAGCTTAATGTGGCGGAAAAAAGTTCGCCGGGTCAGCTAGTAGGTGCTCGTAATAATACTAATTTTTCTACAGTTAAAAACCTAATGAACATGACAGTTAAAGGAGCTAAATACAAAAAAAACGGACAGTCGAATTGAGAACCTCCTCCTTTTATGAAGTCGATTAAAAATACAGATTCCTATATGAGAGTAGAATGACCGAAACTCTCCGTCCACATTCGAGAGTATATTTTGATAACTATCTGCAACTCATCAATGGCAAATGTATACAAACGCCCCGAGCATCTATATTCCTTTAATATCTGCTATGCTAATGCAGTAATAACTCCTTTGATGGGTTACTGCTAAGAACCACAGAAACTCGAATTATTAAAATTTCTGAATAGAACAGACTTTCTGTTAACAGAACTACTCAACAGAACAGGTGGGAGTAGACGAATAATTCCTCGGACTATATATTTTGATGAATTTCTTATTCCGCACCTCATCGTCTTTTACGGTTAAAGGGTCTTTCTCTGACTATCAGGAGCTAAATAATTTAGTTACTTACGGCATTTTCGTGTGTTAACCCCTCATGGATGCTATGCCGGCTCTTACCGACTATAACCACAAGTACCCAACCACTGTCTGCATTTCGGAGCCCGGATTAGCAATCGGAAGGATGTCCCAGGATTCCCGCTAGACCTTGGCTATCACTACGGTCTCACCAATGAGGGGTACGGCATTGTTGGGAACGACACCACGGCTGTTCCCAAACCCACAAAGTATAGTAATTGTGGGTATAAGGTATTTGTTTTACGCTGTAAGTATATCAAAAATATAATGACATTTATTACATTTTCATTATGTTCGAATTTTGAGTACGACACGATTGATCCCATTATTTTTATTTCTCGATGCACGTACTTATCCGGTAGTAGGTACTGTAATAAATGTAATGGTTGCCTCGTCGCCACATAAAGTCAGGATAGAACCGCCAAGCATCGTTGCAATTTATCAATGTAGAAACTGAAACTTTGTCACTTCCCGTCCTGTTTTTCAAAATCCAGTAACTACATAATACTGGCTTCCATATTAATCTTCATCACAACGAGTATAAAGTTGCTAAAATATGAACCACTAGAACGTGTCAGCTTTAACAGAAGCTTAACAAAGCCATATTTCATTGATCATCTACACTGAGGAAACTAAGCGAATTATGAAGTTTTAATAAGGATGTTAAACTTTACTAGTACCTTTAATTACGATATAGGTGTCATATTATACACCTACAGCCGGAGTTCAGAGTACGCTCTCGGAAGAATAAAACCATATCCAGATAAGATTTGAGAAGAAGGTGATAATAGCAGATAGGAAAACTATCTCCTCTCTACTCCCTGTCCTCATCTTAGCTCTCACTCTTCATCTTAGCATATTCTCTTAACAACTTTCAAACTCTACCTAGACTTGAGGTTATCTTTCCGAGTGCTTACCCGGGACCGTGAAATTATATCCGATAGGAGTCCACATAGCATCCACGAGGACTTCCACTCATAAAAAAACTCTATCTGAATTTGGAACCTGGTGTTGTTTAACTTTTTCTTTTCGGTATCATCAGAAGCAATTTTTGTCTGAACTCACAAACTCGTTAAGGTACTTGCGTCGTACTGACTAAATTTAATAAATGTTAAAGATTGTGAAAATAAAAGTAAAAATATATAAATTAAATGGGATAATTATTCTTACCACTTTAGCTTCAGAATATAAAATATGGTAAGTGCAAATTAAGCAATATAAATCTTGACTTTCTAGCTAAAACGTGGACATAAATTTCTTCAATCCCTTCATCTTCAAGCAATTATCACAGTATTTGTACGAAAGAAATAGTTTTAATGCTAAGATTTTTCGAAAATCATCGTTTTGTCACTACTCGTTCCAATACATTGTGCCCACAGTGGTTGAGAAATCAGTGCTAACAGTTTAAGCCTCCTTGACACAGAGCGAGTTTACAAGGCAATTTTAAAAGCTAGCGAGTGATTTACAATGGGTGAGTAAAATGCAGTTTGTAAAACAGCTCCGTGACATCAAGCGTGTATCCAAGCTGCTCGTGAACTCGCTGGCTTGTAGCTTGTATACTCCTTCTGTGTCGAGGCTTTAAAATATATTTTACTCATAGTACTTAATATTTTGAAATCCAGAGATTGCATAAACGTTAATGTTTTTTCTTCAGCCTGTTACCAGCTGTGGGGTAACAGGCTGAATTAAATGGATAATTTTATGGAAAGAGCTTTCATTTGATGTTTTTTTTGTAATAAGCAGCAACATTTACCATCACTTTTACATTTCATTTATTTTGATAAAACTTCAATTAATTCACTTCTCTTATATTGGAATTTGTAGATAATTATCTGTTACCTACTTAACTACGAGTATAATAATATAAATAATTTTCTATTGCTAGATTCACGAAAATCTAACACAATAGTTTTTCCTCGAAACAACAAACACACATCCAGATATCTTTACAGACTTACACATTTATATTATCAGTAGCCTTAACCTGAGGCAGAGGGAATTAAAGTTTCAAACTTTCAATGAATTAAAACATCCTATTTTGAAAGCATGTGAATGTAAGTCACTAATAGTGTTTACACACAAACTTGTTTCTCATTAAAGTCACATTTTCACTTTACACATGGGTCAAATCAACGTTTCTTTATCTCACTTTACCATTAGGTAAAGTTTTGCCACTTTGTGTCCAACGCTAAAACACCTGGGGACTTTCATGCACTCACCTTAACGAGTAACTCACATCTGACACTTACAACACACAGCTTTGTGTGAAAAGATCCGCCGGAATATTAAAATTACGTATTTATTAATTTATTCACAAACACGGTAGCTCAAGTCTGTAATTAACTTGGAAGCTTCGAACTTGTTCCTAACGGAGTCGTGTAACTCCTTAAATATCTTGATACGTGCAACAGGTATATGCGTTTTAGATGTTGTATTTTCTTTAATTCCTCTTCGTCTTCGATAATAAACCCGCATTGCTTACAATTCCAAACAACTTTAAATTAAAATTTTTAAGTTATAGATTACTTAATTTTAACCCCGGCTGATGCCTGATTGCATCAATTTCACCTTGTTACATAATATACCTATCATTCACTGGCACTCCATGATACCCCATCACCGTCATCTAGTCTGGTAAACCATGGCAAACTGAGAAACTATCGAGATCCGATTTTCACTAATGGATAGTAATTTAAGAGTAAGGTGTATCCGTATAGCTTCACAGGTCAAGTAGCTTGTGGACTCTAGTTATAATATAATTGTCTCTTCATAAACAATGCCCGTCTAATAATGTCGGCTAAAACACTTTCTATGTAAGAACACAAGGTTTTTAGGGTTTAAAGCTTTTACGCTAGTTCGTGTTTTTAAATATTATGGTTATTCCACTAAAAAATTATGAGACTCTTAAGTCACTGTCACTGTTGAATGCCCAAACATGATAAACTTTATGAGAACATCAACTCGGAAAATAACTAGACCTGCTGTTGTGAAGAAAATGGTTATAACTTTTCAATGCATTTCTCAATTGTTGGTCAGCATACTGCCAGAAGACAAAAGTCTATCGTCATGACCTAGGTGGGACGAGACGTGGACACTTACGGCGGGGCTAGTCCATGTCTTCAAAGTAACGCCGAGCAGAGCGTGTTATGCTTGCAGTAGGGGAAAAATATAGTGATCGACATTGCTCGTCGATTAAGTGGATTAAAGTGATAGCAGGCTGGCCACATCTTATTTTACAGAAGTGGCCAGCCTATGCCAGGTTCTTTTGAATTAATGTCCAGTAACGATAACTGGAGTGCTTCTGAAGTGAATACTGCGACTCGGCAAGCATGAAGTAGAACGATCCGACACTCTAAAATTTGGAAAAAGTCGCAGTGAGATACGAGACGTGTGGCGTGGATGGAAAGAGACCTTTGTCCAGCAGAGCACTGTATATTTCGATTTTATAGATTGATTCGTCAGCAATTTACTTCAACATTCCTAACATAAATTTCCTAACTACTACTTCAGTGGCAGGTACGCTTGTTTCCTAGACTTCATTGATTAGTGTATAGTCAAAGTTCGTATGTAGACAAAGGCTACAGCTACGTGCTACGTACTTTGTAGCAAGTAAGCTACGGAAATTTCGTAGACCATGTACAAAGTTCTACAAACACGTTGGTACTGTTTTATTGGACTCGACGCGATCGTAAAGATATATTAAACTTTCATTGAATGATGGAACGACTATTATAGAAATGGCATAACTATAATGCTATACGTTATCATATTTAACAACTAGAACCAGTGACCGAATAATTATTATCTGTAGGTCGTAGGAAGTTGCAATAAGCAGTACACTTATAAATCGAACATTAAAAGTTGTCTGTAAGCGATAAATTTTTATCCTGGGGCCATTATTCAGAGGGCTTACCCGGGGCTCTCAACCGCAAGCAGTAGGAAGAGGACTTGATGGTTTTAGTAGGTAAAAGTCCATCATTGGATCCATGACAGAATACACACACATAAAAAAAAAGAAAACGATTACTTTTTAGCAATAAAGTCGTCCTTTGTTCATTCAAAAACTGTAATCTGTATAAATTAATGGTTGGTGTGCTAATAAAGTCTATTCCATTTAATTCAAGACTTTGTTCTTACCTAATTACATAAATACAACGTATAATGTGTATGAAGTTGTAAGCATTTCTGTTAAACATATTTGTAGCTTCATGTTATCATAGTTAGTAGTTTGTTGCTAACTTCATTCATGTAATGAGTATCTAAACGTTGTATGTACTCAGTGACATGGAAGTCAAAACTGTAAACTTTAAGGGGCCGTCTACACGAGCGAGGGAATCGCGGCATTACCCGTTGCCTTAGGCAAGCGATGGGACGTGACATGTAGCGAGACCCGTCGCTATGCAACATAATGCGACGCACACTGGTCGAGTCTCGTTTCAGCTCGACAATGTAGGCTACAATACATAACAACGACTACTTAACATCTTCCCGTCGCATCAAATTGCGTCGCATTGCTTCGTTTGTCGTTCACATAAGATAACACCTTATCGTCGTGTCACGTATTTCTATACAATCTCTCTTCACGATAATATCGGCGTATGTAGACGGGTTTATAGAGTGTATAAAAAAAACAGTAAAATCATAATCGTGTAGCCAAGTAGAAAGCCTAATAGGCGACTTGAAAAATTTCAACTGCGGGTCGTCACGACCTGCGCCTGTATATTTCAACCCGGCAGTAGGCTCCCCACTTATTACGTGGGACACAAAACAACAAGGTGAAATGTATACGCCTCTGTCTAGGCCTTCAGGAATAAAGGCGTGACTATATGCATGCATGTATTAAAAATGTGGTACAACATATCGCCGCGATTCCCTCTCTCGTGTAGACGGTTCCTTAGGGTTAATACTGAGTTAGTAGTGCAAAACTTTGACCCAAGGTCTTCGATCTAATGTACCATGAGGGTACCCTGAACGTTGTGTTACTATTTAATTATTTAATGTAGGAGGGCTTGAGTGAACCTTCGAAGTTCATTTGTTAAGACAGTACGTAACTGATTGCTCTTTAATCCCTACTTCAGGATATTTTGAATTTATTATTATTACTACTCGATTGATTTAAAGCAGACTTTTCTAGTTGAAAAACTACATTACCCAGAAATAATTTATAAAAACTAAGCTAAGTTTCGAGCGGAATCGACCTAGTTAAATAGGTAATATGTACCGAAATTTGTTTTTTGCAAATTTACAGTACCCTGCTGGGAGAGCTGGAGAGAGCTAGTAGACTATTAACTAAACTACCACAGTCTTCTGCTGCTCTACCTCACCTTAACCGACACGCAGAGTTGGCCAGACTCGATAAAACATCAAGACGTCTCAGTGAAAGAACATAATGTTATGAAAAACTTGTTATATATTTTAAATGAGCCCAAGAAATCGTTGATACCATTAAATTCTATTGATACAAACATGTACTTAATATTTTTATATCGAAACAATTAGTATAATTGCTATAACTGTAAAATTTAACACAAAAACTCTCGGGCATTTCATAATTTCGGATGTTCTCGCAACGAACAGAAACAATAGCGAACAGTTTACGATTCACGACATTAACGCAAGTAGCATTACGAATTTGGCAAACTTTTTAATACTTTAAATATTAATGGAAATACCTGATTTACGCCTCAAATAATTCAAAAAGTTTGTGAAATTTAAGGTAATGTTCTCCATTAAAATACATTGGCCTTTTATTTTTCTTTTATGGTTAAGTATTTGAGTAAAGTAACATAAATATACCTCACTACATTGCATTGTACTAAGTGTAAGATGGAATGGAAATTTTAGGAAATACAGATAGAAAATTTTACAAATACAATTCGATGCCAAGAAAATACAGTTACTACTGCAAAAGCATCGATTGCAATATTTAAATATTTATTTAATCATTTCTGACAAATCAAAGTAGGTTACTACGTGTACTCTGTGTTAGGAGTATGTATATTTTTATGATATATGTTTGTTTGAAGTCAGTTTTGTTGTTTCGATGTTTTTATTGGTTCTATTATTTAGTTTTAGCCTCTCTCTATAAAATAGATTGCAGAGGGGCTGATGGCGAGACTAGTCTGTGACTCTGTTGCATTAAATTATGTCACTAGGTCACGTGGAACATCTGTTCAAAGTTTGAAATAAAACAAAAATGACGACGTCAATCGGATTGAACTTTCCCTCTCACAATAAACGTTAGAGAGGCAGTCGGGTGAGACCGTCTCACGGCTTCTTGTTTAGATTATACAGAAATCGGTGAATTTGTTTTAGAAACTAAAGAAAGAAATATAACAGAATAATCGTTTTTTAGTTTATCAGCGTAAACTAAGACTCATAAGTATCAAGCTTTGACAAGTTTACCGAATTTAACTACAACTTATGTTTGATACATTAGTTGTAGTTAAAGTCGGTAATCTTGTCAAATTTTAATAATAGAGGAAACGTGAAATTTTGTAACCTCACAAACTTTATTTCCCGTGGAACTAAACGTTGGATGAATAGTTAGTGTACCTATGCCAATCGTGGAGATAATACTTTAAATATTCTGTGAATAACAGTTCTTTCTCAAAATCTACACTTTTAAATTTATAAATGTATTGAACTAAATAACAATTCGCTCGAATATATTGAAAACGTAGGTAGTCGCACGTTAAATTTGTGTGGAATTTTCCAATAATGGACCCGATGAAGATGTTCGTCTCGTGCAGGAATGTGTGACGATCGACTGACTCCGTTGATTGCTTACCATTTGTAGCGAATGGGACCTTCGCAGTAAATATCAATACTTGACTACAGTTACTGGAGTGTGATGATTTTGAGTAAATTGTGTTTGTACAGACCTGAAAGCAGCCAAAATTACTGCAGCCTTAATTAATTCATTTTAAAAACCGATCAAGCGATAGTGGGACTCGTACCAAAAAACGGCAAGAAATCACATTTTTGTACGGGAGTTCCCCTTAATGCCCCCTTTTTTTAGTAATTGTTGTCATAACAGCAAAAACTACATCATTTCTGAATATTTCAGCTTAATCACGGTTCCTGAGATATAGAGCCTCATGACGGACAGACAGATAGTCAGACAGACGGTCAGCGAAGTCACAAATAGGGTCCCGTTTTTACCAAAAACTGTTGTTTGTATGTGTAGTTTTACATGTAAACGACATAAATAAACAAAAGTAATCAGCTGATGGAGTAGAAGAGAGATAGATGGCGTCACATGCCGAACGTTTAGGCCGATTGTGCTTGTCTATCGCTTGTTTCGTGCTCTAGCTTGAACGCTCAGATTAGGCGGAACACCTTTTCGTACGTGTACCTTTTCAACCAAGCGACGTTCATCGATTCATAAGTTTTCGTTTCAATTAATAATTTTATATTCATTTACTTCATAACTCTCAAAATGACCCATGTGTTACGTGTTGAATTCGTTGTGTATTTGTAGGTGTGGAGACCATAGGTCCATGGGTCCCAATGCGCAAAAATTTTTCAAGAATTTGAAAAAGCGCCTTGTGGAGTCAACTGGTGACCCAAGGGCTGGCAGTTTTCTCGCTCAACGAATAGGTATTGCTATTCAAAGGGGGAATGCTGCTGGTCTTTTGGGCACAATGCCACGGGGGCCTTATTTAGGTTTAGTTTAGATAGTAATAATGTAAATATAGATATGTAATAATTATGTTTCTCTGTAATTTGTAGAATAGTTCTTCGTATAGACATATTTGCGATTGACTCGATGTTCTGTTCTAATCTAGATGTCTAATACTCTGAAGTCTAATCCCAGATACAGAGTCAATCTAGCGAATGGCTTACGATACTAAATCCTCATGTAATAACCTAACTCAAAAGAACCCCAATCCGGGGCATTCCATGGCCGGGTCGCCGTGACTGTCGTCTGACCTCGAGGCAGAATAACGCCGTGGGTTAGTTAGAAAATATGATTAGTTCAATTTGTAACTAATAGAACATACTTAAGTCTGGTGCTTTGTAAATAAAGGGAATAATTCTTAGAAAGTATTTTAAGTAAACGACAAAAAATCAGTAAACAAAAATATTTCAATGAATTATATCAAACGTATTTCTCTTTGTGTTTTTATTCGATAGATTTCTTCTTACTTTCGAGTATTAATGTGGGCCTTTGATTTCATCTGTAAATGAAGTAGTTCAATCGCTACAAAGTAAAACGTTACGATATTTGATTTAAACCAAATGCAAAAATAAAAGCTTTGAACAGATAGCGGCTTAACTAATTTTGACAATACATGACTTCAGCTCTTAAATTCTGTTTTCGAATAAAATCTACAAATTTATACATTAAAAGTTCTGGAGTTACGAACACAGGAGTTAAACGTACAACACCCCTTAAAAATAAATGTGTAAATGGGTTAAAATAAATAAAACAACGAACCGAAACTCTAAACCTAAACCTTGAAAAGACAAACAAAGAACATGTAGAAAATAAACCAGAAACCTGAACAAACAGTCACACAATCAGGCTGTGTCAAGATTTAGTACACACTGAACTGAAAGTTTTAGCCTTATTTTTAGTAAATATTAACTACATATTTTGACAAATCAAGGAAATGGGTCCCAAATTAAATTTCGTGATCGTACCTACCTCAAAGACTTCTATATTAAATGAGGTAGACATGCCCTACGCACCGATTTTTGAAACCTATAAACTGCGCTAATTAGCAGCGTTGTTCGCACTGTTGTGAGTCAAAACTTCGAGAGTAGGTACTCGACTTGCAATTGGAGTCCATACGCCTTCTCTTTTACTCTTGTTCTATCCGTATATTGCTATTGTGTGTGGTAACAATTACGTAAATAGTATTTATAAGTGAGTGTAGTCTTAGCAATGTGTGTGTTTGAGGATTGCTTTTGAAATCTCGCTTCTTAGAGTACGGCGCGTCTACCTCAGTTTATATAGAAGTCTTTGACCTACCTACGTTCTCACGGAACGTTTCCCATCGTGCGTCACGAGAAATAATCTAATCAAAATGGTTTTCTATATCTTTATTTGTTGAACATTTTCCTTTTATAAGATTCTTTTAAAATGTTTAAAGAATTTTCTTTGTATTTGAAACTATGGAAAAATATTTGTAATTCTAATACAGAGAAACGATTGACCTAAAATGTGGTCATGTTTTAAAACAATTTTTTTTTAACATTGGATATTGCCTAGGTATACGTATACTGACATACAGTCACGCTCTTTTCCCTTAGAGGGTAAGCAGAGTCATTTCACAAGTTGTGTTTAATGTTCCACTTAAAAGCCCCCTTAAAACCTTCAATATGGATTAAAGACCACATTACTGGTAAGTGCCACCCAAACGCCTTAACAACATATCGATAACCTGACTAATTCTTATTTGGCTGTAAGCCACTTATTTTCTCCTCGATAGCCTCAACAAGCTTGGAAGTTGTTTGTGATCCACTTAATAAATATAGGTTTAGGAGATAACTCGAAAATAGGTTGGAGGTACCATTTACTTATCGCTGCTATGATCTTAATAGAGTACCCGAGCTCTCTCGCTATTGATGGAAAACTAATAAGAACTCTTATAAAAGTATCTTCCATTGAAACAGCGTGAGAGGGAATGTTATAAGATTTCTTACAAAAATAACTCGCAGTGAAAGGGTGACAGAAAGTGGTATGTATGAGTTTGGCCGTTAAGTACGTCTATTTTGTAAGGTTATTTACTTCGATATTTTCTAGAGCTATACCGTTAACATCCGAAAATAAGCGAGACACCGTTATCTACTACTTTTGCGTCTTCAATAGCTTTTTGTTAAAATTTTAAAATATTTTGTTTGTTGGTTAGGAGTAGACCTTAATCCTTAACCCGGCGTTTTAACCGCATGGTAAATAGTCAGAGTTTCTTTTTTATTTTCACATACCTTAAATGAGCTAGGGCAATTTCATTCTAAAATATACCAGTTATAGAGGCTAATCTTGGCTTCAAATATACATCCAAAAGAGAATCATAGTCTCACAAACAAACAGTGGTAATATATCACGTTAAGTACCTACTCTATTGTCCTGAGCTGGACGGAAGCCAAACTTTAATGAGAGTCTGTGAATCCACATATCTAAACACAGGCTGCTAACCGATATGGTTTCCGTTAGAGCATAATGGGTTTTGGTAGATGTAATATCAAGTTTATTCTGATATTTATCCTGATCGGCAGAATTTGTTACTAGATTGAATAGAGTTAGAGATTGAAGAGCGTGACCGTTTGATATTTCAACGCAAGGCGAAATTCAAATCTTTAATTATGTTTCATTCAAAACCACAATGTTTTGTAAATCTATAGTTTAAAAGTTTGTAATTTACATAGGAAATTCTTAAATTTTATAAGACGAAGTTCTACATCGCATCTTTCTGTCTGTTAGCGATAAACTCAAAGACTATTGAATGGATATGTGCTGCTATCACCAATAAATAGAGTTACTAATTAGGAAGGTTTAAGTCTAAAACGCAATGTACGCCGAAGGCAAAGTCACTAAGCACATGTTGGAAAATGATACATCTGCGTCACAAGAAACAATATAAGTTAAATGATAAGCCGAAACATGATTGAAATAAGTCTGAATACAAGCTAAATAGACTTCCGAAGTAGGATAAAGTAGAAACATAACCTCATAAGTAAATAAATTGGGCAGCAAAAGGGAAACAAATGGATGTCATCCATTTTGTTTACGCCGTAGACAACCATTATCATTTACGAGTACATACTTTGGACACGCAATCTAGATGAGGCAAGCTTACCGCCGTTACAGCTAACGAAGTAGCTGGTATGTGCCTCAATGGAGTCAAGTATTAAGGCCAGTGTATCACTTAGAAGTAAATGTTGTGGAAAGACCAACGATACTTTATAAGTATTAGTCTAAGGTCTTGGGAATTTGTTAAGTATCTAACCTAATGGCAGGACTAGTAGCACATAATGACAAATAACTCAGTAACTGACTTATTTGTTTGAAAATACTGCAAAACCCTTGATGGGGTTATGTCTTGATCGTCAGGGCTGGTAATGTACCCTCGAACGGAAATCCCAGGTAACCTGACCAGCCCTGTTTGCTTGATTCAGGCAACTTTTTGCGTCTGTTTGTGGAGACAACGCTTTAACATCAAGGAGGCGCGTGAACGAACACGAAACGCCACTACCTTGAGCCTGTTTATGCTAGGGCGATCCGGAGTGTCCCCAAGGCTCACGCCTGTGGGGGACGGAGATCGTTCTGGTAGCACCAAGTAATTTCAATAATACCATCCACGTAGTAATATTATTAATTTCTTTCCAATTTTGATTGCACTTAGAGCGTGTGTTCATTATTTTCTGCGAATGTGGTTTTTATTTTTAGGGTTTCGTATCCAGAGGGCAAAAACGGGACATTATCACTGAGATTCCGATGTCCGTATATCTGTCTGTCACCAGGTTGTATCTAAAAAACTGTCTAGGCCGTGTCTAAAATGTTGAATCTAAAAAAACTGTCACGGTTCAATAACCGTGATAGCTAGACAGTTTTTAAATATAATTTTTATTATATCTATGTATTATTCTAATTAATCAAACATTCTGTTTCAAACATCATGGCTGACTTTTCTATAGCATGCGTTTATGAATACGATATGCGATTAAACAACAAGTTGAATGCCAGACCTAGTCTATTCCCTAGATGAGGCCGCAGTGGTAGCCGTAGGTCTGTTGGGAGTCCTGGGGTATCCTTCCGAGGGCTTACCCGGGGCTTCCAACCGTAGGCTGTTAGGCTGGATACAAGAGGTTTTTTAATCGGTAGAAGTCCGGCATAGCATCCATGAGGATTTTCCCTCACGTAAAAAAGACCTAGTCTATTCTACTTCTCCACAAAAATAAACTCAAGGTCGAGTTGATGCTGCGTCGTGCGTGATCATAACTCTGTTACCTATTGCGGAGAAGTAACGAAGTGCTCTCGAGTGCTTTTAAAGGACGATAAGGTATAGAAATGCTGCCATTTCAGACAGTTGAGAGCACTTTTGAATACAATTTCTTCAGTTCATTGTGTTCAATACTGTACGTCTTTGTATGTGTAATGAGGTTACTACAGTGTTATTTCAATTTAGGGTTACCCGCTTCTTACTCATAAGTAACGTTACGGCTGCGTTTCGATAATATATCTACTCTTTACCCAGAGGGATAACCGTTAGTGAGATTTCCATTTACGAGTATATTATGTGGAACAAAATCATGTAGAGAAATGTGAATGTACCTTTAAAACACGTATGCCCACCTTTACGGAAATCGCGATAGTACTATTATGTAGGTAGGTACATACTATTTACTATTTGGATACTAGTAATATCAAATTATCTTCATACTGTCAAGAACACTAAACTTCTCATCAATAATTGTGTAGGTAAATGAAATTGCATTTTTTATTCAATTATTTCAACTATGTACATAGACAGAATAATACAAATCTATATATATTAAAATGTTGTGTGCGTTTGTGTATCTATTAAAAACTCAAAATTTACTGAATCGATTGAGCTCAAAATTGGACGCGATATACAATAGGATTCAGAGATGGTTTTAGGCTACTTTAAACACTTTTATCATAACAGCAATAAGAATAAAATAGCTTTAACCCTTAAATGCATGACGATGTATATATACATCAGTGTTTTTTTCCTTACATAATTTGTTAACAGTAACTCTAACACAGTACTTTTTGCTTTTATTAGGTGTTAAAAATATCTATCTTGCTTTTTAAACGCAAGCCTTCATGATATATGGCAGTTCAATTATTTAAATGTCATAATTTGACAGCTTGGCGCAGCACTAACAACTACCCGCTTTGGCGGCAAATTTGTGATTTCATTTTAGTTGATACCAAATAGTATTATTACGTGCTAAAAATAATTTACGAGAGGATAAAGGTAAGAAGAACACATTACATTGTTTTTTTTTATTTCAAAAACAGTTTTTTTGTAAATATCAGCGTTATAAATGTGATGTAGAAATACATCAGTATGCAAAATCGGCAAGAAATAGTTTTACTGTAGGTATAATATTTTATTTTTATTTTTGACTTATTTGTTATAGATACGTAATTTATTCATACGAATTTAATAATTATTTTTCCAGAATGTCTCGTAAAGTGGCAGATAGAGACATAGAACAACTTCTGGCGGCCACACAGTATGGGCGGAGACCCTGACGGCCAGCAATGTGGCTAGATTACTGAGCCCGCAGAAGGCGATGGCCGTCTGGGTGATTAGGGGATACCGCACGATCTTAGGTGAGGCGACATGTCTTCTAGCCGGGACTCCTCCATGGGACCTGGAAGCGAGAGCCCTTGCGTCACTATTTAGACGGCGCAAGAAGGCGCTAGTGCGGGGTCAAAGGCCTGCGTTTCGATAAATCGAGGCCCAGCGGTCCCTACTCCACCAGGAAACCGGGGAGACATGGAAGGTGCGACTTGAGCAACCAAAGGGAGGATTCGCCACAATCGTGTCAGCACTGCGAGGACCGCAGCGAAGACACAGCACTCCACACTCTGGTGGAGTGCACAGCGTGGGCGCAACAGCGCCAGGTTCTCGTGGTGGGTCTGGATGTGGACACTCTCTCACTCGAGACCATGGTGCGAGCCATGCTCTCCAGCGGGAGTAAGTGGGA
Source organism: Miltochrista miniata (assembly GCA_933228765.1). Lineage (NCBI taxonomy): Eukaryota > Metazoa > Arthropoda > Insecta > Lepidoptera > Erebidae > Miltochrista > Miltochrista miniata. The sequence goes on along the minus strand of OW121759.1, from coordinate 16,023,432 downwards.
CTGCGCCGCCTCTTTCTGCGAGCAGGTCATGCTCGTGAAAGAGGCGGCGGGCGGGAGCGGGAGAGAACTCTCCCACCCGAGTTCCGGGTCGGCGGCCTGGGCACCGCCGACGTGTCTTCGCTGAAGACTATCGGTCTCCATAACCGGGGGCCTAAGGACGGTGAGTGGGCAGCTCACCGTCCTTACAGAAGCAGGCCCCAGACCGCAGAGTGACATGAGGGATTCACGCACGCCTCCCCTTAGAAGCGGGATTTTAGTCGGTAGGAGTCCGGCATAGCATCCATGAAGTATTTTCCCACACGTTTAAAAAAAGAGGGCATCACATAATGGTCATGTACCAAAGGTAATGTAGCGTTGTGTCTAAATCAAAAAAATTACTGTTTCAAAGATTTTCATACAGTGCAGTAAGCCTAATTCGAAGACAATCGTTTAATGAAATAGAACTTAGTTTACATTATTAAAAGTAACCGTAATGCATACTGATGTAGATCTACATCAGTAATTTATTTTTATAAAACTATAAAGAAAATAAATAATTTTTTTTTTTGTTTATTTTTCCCTTAATATATGTTTAATGTTCTACCTGTTTCAATTTATAGTATCTAAAAAGGAAAAATCATGCATTTAAGGGTTAAAAAGTGATATTACCAATAGATGACGTTGGTCGTTGTTTTTTTATATTATATTCTGCCAGCTTCAAAACAAAATTATTATAAACAACCTATTTAGAAGGTACCTACCAGATTGATGTTTTTTAAGAGAAGTTTGATTGCGGCCTCCTTGCATTCAGAATAATAAAAGAGAGTACGCACCTAATAAAGAGGTCAGATATTGTTCTATGTTGTAGGAACGAACGCATGTTTAGTCAATAACCAGTCGCATAATACACTTGCATCGAGACACACGTTTGTTTTATTCATAAAATCTTGCCAAAGTAAAAATAGACCTTAGTGCAATCAACATATGGTCGCAATCGAACCGGATACCAAGAAGACACCTGTGCCCGGCGCCTATGCAGTGAGAACAATAGAACCGCATTCCACAGCGATAAGGAGTTGTCCGTCGCTAGCGCATCGCTAATAAATAAGTGATTTTGAGCCACTTCGTAATAATTGCAAGACTGCAAGTTTGTTTACGTTTCTACAATAGTTAATTTGAAGATTTATTGTTTATATTGGTGAAAAATGACTACTACTACGTATGAACAACAGCAACATCTTAGTGCATTGGAGGATGGAGCTAATTTATTAAGAAAAACCCAAACAAACTTGAAGAAATGCCCTAAAGCAAGATTGACGAAAGGTTATATTGAAGCAAGACTTAAAATTATTGACGAGTATTGGATGTCATTCAAACGCGCTCATGACACATTAGTGAAAATAACCCCCAAAGAACAAAAGGGAATATTACCGTATTTTTTGAACGAAGAGTTTTTTACGTATGAAGATCTATATAACGTTTTGCAAGGTGATTTAAAAGATATGCTTGCATCGTTAGCGGAATCTACGGCTATGGATTCAAGATCAGCAAATTCAAGCATGCATGGAACTTTTTCGCAAAATAGTTATGTACATTTACCGAAAATACAATTACCAAAATTTTGTGGGAGTTATGAAGAATGGCCGACGTTCAAGGATATGTTTATTTCTTTAGTACATGAGAACAATAATCTTAGTGATGTGCAGAAATTTCATTACTTAAAAACTAGTGTCATGGGTGAAGCTGAAGTTTTATTGAAACATATACAAGTGACGTCCAATAATTACTCAACTGCATGGAATGTTCTAAACGGCAGGTATGGAAATAGACGTATAATTTTAAATAGTGTTATGAAAAAATTATTTACACAAAAGAAGATGACCTCTCAATCAGCTTCTCAAATTAAGGGTCTTCTCGACACCACGTCTGAGTGCCTGAATAATTTTGAAAACCTGAAGATTCCTACTGGCTCTTGGGATCTAATAATAATATACCTTCTGGTACAGAAGTTCGACCCAGAGACACATAAAAATTGGGAGGAGCATATTTATAAGGACAATTGTGAAGCTTTGCCTACCTGGAAAGATTTGAAGAAATTCATGGAATCCAAGTTCCATACTTTAGAATTAATTAGTACAAATAACACTACAAGAGAAATAAAGCAAATTAAGGAGCGTTCACACCATACTGCCACGTCAATCACAGAGCACAAAAGAACATGTATTTTATGTAACGAAGATCACAAGCTGTGTCATTGCAAGTCATTTGCTAAAATGGAACCCATCGAGAGAAGTCAATTTGTGAAAACAAAAAACTTATGTTTTAACTGTCTGCTACCTGGACACTCTGTAAAGGTATGCAAATTGAGAGTTTCCTGTTTTATATGCCACCGACGCCATCATTCTCTACTGCATGAAAATAAAGGCACAGAAGCAACGGCTTCACCGAGTAGTACCCCCCAACCGTTGACTTCACAGCATGTAGTGGAAGAGGAACAACCAGTTCAAGTAAATACAATGATCGCGTCTCAACTTACTAGACAGGGAGTAGCACTGTTAGCGACTGCCGTTGTGGAAGCAACTAGCCAGCATGGACACATCATTCCACTGCGCGCGCTGATAGACCAGGGTTCCCAAGCTACATTTATTAGCGAAAGAGCGACTCAATTATTAAAACTGAAACGACAATCAATCAAAGGAAGTGTTGTAGGAGTGGGATATACGAGAGCAGATATCAAGCACGTGGTACAGTTTCAAATCAAATCGCATTGTGAAAGAGATTATAGCATGCCGATTCAAGCTTATGTAATGTCAAAACAGCTGACCACGAAGTTACCCACTAAAACCATTGTCACTCAAACATGGCCTCATATCGACGGACTCACTCTGGCTGATCCGAATTATTTCACACCTGGTTCTATAGATCTCCTGCTGGGAGTCAAAGAATATGCACAGATTCTTCAGCCAGACCTGATCAAGGGTCCATCAGGCACCCCAACAGCACAAAAAACGAAGTTGGGTTGGATACTCTTTGGAGATATCAGTTGTCCTCAAGAAAATACGTACCTTGTCATGCATCATGAAGTTAACGTCGATGAAGTTCTGAAATCAATATGGGAAATAGAAAACCATGATAATAGATACTTGACAAGGGAAGATAAGATGTGTGAAGATATTTATGAAAAAACAGTAACTAGAAATCAAGAAGGGAGATACATTGTAAAATTACCTTTTAACACTGACAGTCCACAAACACCAGAAGGAAACACGAAGGAGATAGCTAAACAAAGATTTCTGCAACTAGAACGGAAGTTTAAGAAATCACCAGACCTGAAAAGAGAATACAATAGAGTTATTAATGATTATATAGAACAAGGACACTTAGAAATAATACCAGAAAGAGAAATTAAGTTACCAAGAACAGTTTATTTACGTCATCATGCTGTGGTCCGCCATGACAAAGAAACTTCTCAAACCCGTGTAGTCTTCGATGCGTCTTGCAAGGGGACAAACAATATTTCACTTAACAACGAGTTGAGGGTTGGTCCACAGCTGCAAGGAGATATGAGAGATCTCATCCTGAAATGGCGCATGAAACGTGTCTGCTTTATGGCCGATATAAAACAAATGTATCGTCAAATATTGGTAACGAAAGATGATGCAGACTTCCAAAGAATAATCTGGCGGTCTAATGAATCGGATGATCTACAGGAATACCGCTTGCTGAGAGTTACTTTCGGCACAGCTTCAGCACCGTACCTTGCTGTCAGAACACTCCACCAAGTAGCTCACGACGAAGGAAAGAACCAACCAAAGGCCGTTGAATCCATCACTAATCAATTTTACATGGACGATTGGTTAGACGGCGCAGACGACACTAAAGCTGCCTTGTCGTTGGCTGAAAATGTGACAAAAATTCTGCAAAAAGGAGGTTTAGAACTAGCTAAATGGTCATCAAATGACATAGAATTTATGAAATCGATAGAAGAAGAAAAAAGATCTACTAATGCTCACATAGACATGAATCTAGATGGAACAGTGAAGGCCTTAGGTATTGTATGGAACTTGAAGACAGACACATTCCAATATAACATATCAATGCCGACGTATGAACACACCTGCGTGACCAAGAGACGTATTTTATCCGATATACGAAAGCTCTTCGATCCCCTGGGTTGGATCGCACCAAGCACTGTAACGGTAAAAATGCTTATGCAGAAACTATGGCTCGAAAGAGTGACTTGGGATGAGAATGTAAGTGATGCATTACGAGAAGAATGGAGACGGATAACACACGATTTTGCTAATGTAAAAGAAATTCACGTAGATAGATGGCTTGGCACAACTGAATCCAATAAAATGACAATACAAATACATGGCTTTAGTGATGCTTCAATGAACGCGTATGCAGCGGTTGTATATATAAGAACTGAAACAGCCAATGGTAACATAGAAACGAAGCTTATCGCTGCTAAGACTAGAGTAGCACCTCTTAAAACAATTTCCCTACCAAGACTTGAGTTGTGCGGTGCACGTCTCCTCTCGAAGCTAATGAAACAAATAGGCTTGGCAATGAAAATCCCTACCTCAGATATGTATGCCTGGACAGACTCATCAATTGTGATAGCATGGATTTGTGGCGATCCTAATAGATGGAAATCCTTCGTTGCTAATCGCGTCGTAGAAATCGTTGAGAACCTGAACAACAAGCATTGGTATCATGTTCAGTCCAGTGATAATCCAGCTGACTTGGCATCCCGGGGAGTGCTACTGTCGACTTTGAAGACCTCTGACTTGTGGTGGAAGGGCCCAAGTTGGTTATCTGAAATGGAAAATAAGATTAGTACACAAAATAAGAATCCAAATATAATAACAACAGAATTAGAGATGAAAACATTAAAATTAAATACTTACCTTAATACAGAAGAAACAGAAAACTCGTTGACTTACCAATTTCAAAACTTTACAACATTACAAGAATTGCTGAATACAATTACTTACTGCAAAAGATTCTTACACTTTAGAAACAACTTAAACATCGATACAGAAGTGACTACACAAGAATTAGAAGACGCACTTACCGTCTGCTTAATCAAGGTTCAAGAGGAAGAATATAACGAAGAAATAGAAAAATTAAAACTAAACAAAGAAGTTAAGAAGAAAAGTCCACTGAGGTCCCTCAATCCTTACCTTGATGAGAAAAATATTCTCAGGGTGGGCGGTCGACTCAGACATGCAAACTTACCAGATGATAAAAAACACCCAATCATTTTGGGCTACAACAATAATCTTACACCTTTGATAATTGCTGATGCTCATCAAAGGACGCTTCACGGAGGCGTACAGCTGATGTTGTGTTATCTAAGAGCTCGATACTGGATACTAAGGGCAAAATCGCTAGTTAAGAAGCATATCCACAAATGTCTTGTTTGTGCCAGAATGAATGCTACTAACAAGACGCAGATTATGGGAGACTTACCTGAAATGCGAGTAACGCCATCAAGGCCATTTTTGAACAGCGGTGTCGACTTTGCAGGACCCTTCCAAGTCTTGATGTCCAAGGGTCGAGGAAATAAAACAATGAAGGCTTACATCGCTATATTTATCTGTATGTCCACTAAGGCTATCCACATTGAGCTTGTTGGTGACCTCTCTTCCGAAGCCTTTATCGGTGCCTACAGACGTTTTGTTGCAAGAAGAGGTAAATGTAACCACTTATGGAGCGATCAAGGCCGTAATTTCGTTGGAGCTAACAAAGAATTGTTCGAAGCCTGGAAAGAAGCAGTTACAATTCTCTGGAGACATAGCAAAGATGCTTACCACAGAAGGTACTCAATGGCACTTCATTCCAGCTTATAGCCCTTCGTTCGGAGGATTATAGGAGGCAGGGGTGAGATCTATTAAAGGGCACCTGAAAAGGATCATAACCACACATCTGACATTCGAAGAGATGACCACGATACTCTGCCAAGTGGAATCTTGCCTGAACTCACGTCCGCTATGTCCCATAAACGACACTGATCCAGATGATACGAGCCCACTCACGCCGGGGCACTTTTTAATTGGAGAAGCGCCAATTGTAGTTCCATCACCCAATTTGAAGGACACAAGAGTGTCTAGCCTGTCCCGATGGCAGTTGACACAGAAACTGATTAATGATTTTTGGAGACGATGGCAAGACGAGTATTTGTCTCGTTTACAGCAACGTCCTAAGTGGCAGAAAAGAGAGGAGTTCAGCATTGGAGATATTGTTTTAATCAAAACTGATAATCTGCCTCCTGGGAAGTGGTCGTTGGGACGAATAATAGAAAAACATCCAGGCCATGACGGCATATCAAGAGTTTACAGCGTTAAAAGTGGCACTTCGATTACGAAAAGAACAGTTACCAAATTATGTCCTTTGCCTATTGATACTAAATAGCTAAAGTTTAATTCACATTGTGTAATGTTATGTATAGTTTGCTTGCGTATTGTAAAATTACTTGAATTGTTAAAAATTAAATCATTTCTAGCGTTTAGAAAAGGACTGATAGTCCTTTTGGTGGGCGGTATGTTCTATGTTGTAGGAACGAACGCATGTTTAGTCAATAACCAGTCGCATAATACACTTGCATCGAGACACACGTTTGTTTTATTCATAAAATCTTGCCAAAGTAAAAATAGACCTTAGTGCAATCAACAGATATGTTTTGCATGTTATTTTTGAACTTTTTGGACATTCGGAATTTTGGAGTTTTGGACTTTAGACTTTTGGAATTTTGAGTTTTGGAGTATTGGAGTGTTGGAGTGTTGGAGTTATGGAGTTTTGGACTTTTGGACTTTTAGAATTTGGAGTTTTGGACTTTTAGAATTTTAGACTTTTAGACTTTGGAGTTATGGCCTTTTGGACTATTGGAGTTTTGTAGTTTTGGAGTTTTGGAGTTTCGGAGTTTTGGAGTTTTGGAGTTTTAGACTTTGGAATTTTGGAGTTTTGGAGTTTCGGAGTTTTGGAGTTTTGGAGTTTTAGACTTTGGAATTTTGGAGTTTTGGAGTTTGGAGTGTGGAGTTTTGGAGTTTTGGAGTTTTGTAGTTTTGGAGTTTTGGAGTTTTGGAGTTTCGGAGTTTCGGAATTTTGGATTTTTTGACTTTGGACTTTGGAATTTTGAACTTTTGTACTTTGGACTTTTGAACTTTTATACTTTTGGAGTTTTGGAGTTTTGGAGTTTTGGAGTTTTGGAGTTTTGGAGTTTTGGAGTTTTGGAGTTTTGGAGTTTTGGAGTTTTGGAGTTTTGGAGTTTTGGAGTTTTGGAGTTTTGGAGTTTTGGAGTTTTGGAGTTTTGGAGTTTTGGAGTTTTGGAGTTTTGGAGTTTTGGAGTTTTGGAGTTTTGGAGTTTTGGAGTTTTGGAGTTTTGTAGTTTTGGAGTTTTGGAGTTTCGGAGTTTTGGAGTTTTGGAGTTTTAGACTTTGGAATTTTGGAGTTTTGGAGTTTCGGAGTTTTGGAGTTTTGGAGTTTTAGACTTTGGAATTTTGGAGTTTTGGAGTTTGGAGTGTGGAGTTTTGGAGTTTTGGAGTTTTGTAGTTTTGGAGTTTTGGAGTTTTGGAGTTTCGGAGTTTCGGAATTTTGGATTTTTTGACTTTGGACTTTGGAATTTTGAACTTTTGTACTTTGGACTTTTGAACTTTTATACTTTTGGAGTTTTGGAATTTTGGAGTTTTGGACTTTTGGACTTTTGGAATTTTGGAGTTTTAGAGTTTTGGAGTTTTGGACTTTTGGAGTTTTGGACTTTTAGAATTTTAGACTTTTAGACTTCGTACTATACTATACTAACTCCTATGTATATTTCATGATATTTCTTTCGAAAAATAAGGTCATGAAGAAGTTTCACTTCTTACGTGTGTACAATAGTACAGGCACACATTTTTTTAAATGTACCCATCATTTAGTTTGTTACTTATTTCTCATAGGTACATAAAACCACCATAAAAAAGTCACAGCGAAGCGTGGCAGGGTACTGCTAGTCTTATATATATAAAAATGTTGTGTGCGTTTAAGTATCTATTAAAAACTAAAAATTTACTGAATCGACTAAGCTCAAAATTGGACACGATATACAATAGGATTCAGAGATGGTTTTAGGCTACTTTATACACTTTTATCATAACAGCAATAAAAATAAAATAGCTTTAAATAGGGATTTTACCAATAGATGGCGCTGGTCGTATTTTAAAAAAAAATTCTGCCAGCTTCAAAACAAAATATTATAAACCACCTATTTAGAAAGTACCTACCAGATTGATGTTTTTTAAGAGAAGTTTGATTATGGCCTCCTTGCATTCAGAATAATAAAAGAGAGTACTTACCTAATAAAGAGGTCAGATTATGTTTTGCATGTTATTTTTGAACTTTTTGGACATTCGGAATTTTGGAGTTTTGGACTTAAGACTTTTGGAATATTGGAGTTTTGGAGTTTTGGAGTTATGGAGTTTTGAACTTTTGGACTTTTGAACTTTTAGAATTTTAGACTTTTAGACTTTGGAGTTTAGGACTTTTGGACTTTTGGACTATTGGACTTTTGGACTTTTGGACTGTTGGACTTTTGGACTATTGGACTTTTGGGCCTTTGATATTTTGTACTTTTGGAGTTGGAGTTTTGGAGTTGTAGAGTTTTGGAGCTTTGGACTTTGGACTCTTGGAGCTTTGAACTTTTGGACTTTGGACTTTTGGACATTTATATTTATGTGGTTTTGGACTTTTGGAATTTTGGAGTTATGGAGTTTCGGAGTTTTGGAATTTTGGACTTTGGACTTTTGGATTTTTGGACATTTGGGCTTTTGGACTTTTGAACTTTTGGACTTTTGGAGTTTTGGACTTTAAGAGTTTTGGAGTTTTGAAGTTGTGGAGTTTTGTAGTTTTGGACTTTGGACTTTTGAACTTTTGGATTTTGGACTTTTATACTTTTGTAGTTTTGGACTTTTGGAATTTTGGAGATTTGGACTTTTGGACTTTAGACTGATCTGGGCTTTTAGAATTTTGAAGTTTTGGACTTTTAGAATTTTAGACTTTTTGACTTTGTAGTTTTGGACTTTTGGACTTTGGACTTTTGGACTATTGGACTTTTAGAATTTTGGAGTTTTGGACTTTTGGACTTTTAGAATTTTAGACTTTTAGACTTTGTAGTTTTGGACTTTTGGACTTTGGACTTTTGGAATTTTGAACTATTGGACTTTTTGACTATTGGACTTTTGGACTTTTTGACTTTTTGACTTTTTGACTTTTTGACTTTTTGACTTTTTGACTTTTTGACTTTTTGACTTTTTGACTTTGGACTTTTGGACTTTTGAACATTTGGACTACTAACTCCTATGTATATTTCATGATATTTCTTCCGAAAAATAAGGTCATGAAGAAGTTTCACTTCTTACGTGTGTACAATAGTACACGCACACATTTTTTTTAAATGTACCCATCATTTAGTTTGTTACTCATTTCTCATAGGTACATAAAACCACCATAAAAAAATCACAGCGAAGCGTGGCAGGGTACCGCTAGTTTATTATAAGATCATTCAAAACACTTACGAGTAAATTGTATTTTCACGTGACTCCATTAAAAGGTAAATGCGATTTTTGATATTCACTGAACTGTAAAATTTGAGATATTCTTTGAACTTTCGATAATCTTGACAACGTGACGCCACGCTTCTCCAAATTGAAATAATGACATTCTATACAATTATCGAATGGTATACCGTCACAATACCAGAAATTATAATGCCTTAACTCAAAATATCGTAGCCCAAAATACCCGAAATCGAAATATAAATATTCAAAAGGCAAATCTATACTGCTCGTTCGCTCTAACTTTGCCGTTCGGCTCTGTACTAAAGTCGAATTTTTGATTAGACGAAGTAAATTGACAGCAACTAATGTCACTTCTTCTTGTAGTGTTGCGTATTTTCTATGACGAAGTCACATTAGCTACTGTCAATTTACTTCGTATAATTAACAATTCGGGTATACGCCTCTACGCCAGCGGCAAAGTTAGAGCGAACGGGTAGTACTAATATTATAAAGAGGTAAAGTTTGTGTGTTTGTTAAATTGTAAGGGGTAATCTCGGGATCTACTGAACCGATTTTAAAAATTCTTTCACCAATAGAAAGCTACGTTATTGTGGAGTGTCATAGGCTATATAGCATCACGCTACAACGAACAGGAGCAGAGCAGTAATAGTAAATGTTTCAAAAACGGGGGAAATATTAACGACGAGACGCTACGGGAGTAAACGCAACGCGACGGGAGTAAATGCGACAGGAACAGGTAATACTCTCTCTCAAGTGGCGCAAACGAAGTTGCGCGGGTCAGCTAGTATTTATAATATAAATAATTTAAAATGCCTTACGGTCGAATAACCGAAACCCAAAAAATAAATTTATCAAATACTTTATTTATTAATTACTGTTCAAACACAAAATACCTTTTTTTTAACATGATTTAAATCCTACATGGATGCTATATATCTGTGAATGGTTAACACCCCGACCCAGAGTATCCCGACTCGGATAGATTAGGTTAGAAGACTAAGGCGGGAGCGAAGCGAAGCGGAGCTCCCGCCTTAGCCTTCGTGGTTATTTTATTTTTATTTTTCGTTAGCCCACTGTAGTACTTTCGTAACTTTGAATCAAAGTGTTTTAACATGAGGTAAATCCTACATGGATACTATGCCTGACTCCTACCGACTAAAAACCACACGTATCCTACATAACAGCTTACAGTTGGGAGCCCCGGGTATGCCCTCAGAAGGATACCCAAGGACCAACAGACCTACGGCTACAACTGCGGCTTCACTTAGGTGGGGGAGGGGGGGGGGGGGGTAAATAAGTTAAAGCCAAATAACAAAACGTGTGAGTGACAGTGACACATTGTATTGTATTTTCGGTATTTTAAATTAAGGATATTTGAAAATTTGTGTTTTGAATTCTGATGTAATAATTATTTGTATTTTAAATTTAGACATTTTACGGTAAGGTGTACTGAAATAAGGTATTTTGAATATTAAGGTATTTCGAATTCGGGTATTTTGGTCTAATGCATTTCAAGTAAAGGCATTTTGATTTCTGCTATATTAATATATAACCTTATCAAATACCTACACTCGTTTTGTTGGTTTTATTATTATTGCGAAGTAATTTTTAACGGCCGATAGAGCAAACGAGTCTTGGAGTGGAGACACACGACTTATCAAACGTAGGGTGAGGCGCCCGCCAGATGGACCGATGGCCTAGAAAAAGTCGCAGGCTGGGACTGGATGCGGACGGCGCAGGACCGTGTGTTGTGGCGTAGATTGGGAGAGGCCAGTCCAACAGTGGACTGCTAAAGGCTGACTGATAGACTTGATTGATTGATTGGAGTATTTTTTATTTCAGTAAAACATTAGTGTTATCCTGTTCCTGTATCCTAGTCAAAAAAAAATATCTTTTCTTATCGTTTACCACGCCTGATCCCAATAAGATTATTTTTACATTTTGTTTCATTTTATACTCCGAATGCAGTTCAAATGCAGAGATTGTATTTGTGGATGTGTATCATCTGTTGTGGCAGTTGAAATTTCGGTTCCAATTACAGAATGGCTGCAGATTTTCTCTTGTATAAGTGGCTGATTACGGCAATCTACATACTTAGAGTGTATGTGTGATTCGGCACTGTCTATCCCATCGGAGACATAGGTGTGATTGTTACATACGATTGGAGACATACGTTTATACACCAAAAGACTAATATCGGGGTTAAAGTTGATAACTTAAACGCTCTCCCAGACGCTCTTAGTACCTAAACATAAAGTGTAATAAGAACGATATTTGGTGCTCTAATGTAAAACGTTAGAGAAACTTTTAACGTGAATAACAATTTTTATTCAAAATAAACACATTATACAAGCAAATGCAGAGTAAGATGACATTATAAATGCAAAAGTTTATTTGACTAGTGCTAGGGAAATGAGCTCGAGTCAGACATTATGTGCGCAAATAAGTGCTGGTGAAGAGCACGGCAAACAGATTTTAAGGGCATCCTATAGCAATGTGGACAGACAATAATCGTAGAAAAGGATGCGCTGGGCGGGATTCTGGAGTGGCATATAGGAAACTCATGAAGTGAGCAAGATTGAAAGAGAAAAAAGGAATAGAAATGCAGGAAATTAAACAATACAGTGTTCAAAGTTTGTTTGAGTAAAGTTTTGGTCTTTAAAATTTTAGTTCATCCACTTTTCTCTACGGGTCTTAACTTGCAAAAAGAGGCCACAGAGAGAGTTAGTGAAGAGTCAAAACATACCAGACAAATTACTTGCTGAATGCATCAAAAACCTCATACTAACAGTGCCCTGAAATATTCCAAGATTAGTGAAGAAACGGGGGAGGGTTATGATTACTCATATTGTTAAAACTGCAATAAAATAATTTTAAATTAAGTATGTCGAATCTTTAACCAATGCTCGCTAACAACAATGTCATATTCGAGGTCGTTGTAGAACAGAGCAAACAATCTCGGCGTCTTCGTGATCATATCTCAGAGATTAACAAATTCTCAACTCGTTGGTGAAAATGGAAATGTAATACGATAGTAAATGCGTATAAAATAGTATTTGTTGAAGTTGAATTACCAAAATGATCACGATTCTAGCGACGGATGTCTTTACACTAACACGAAAACAAGAAAGTACAGTCATCCTTCATATTTCTTCCAAATTTAAAATTATTTTTTAATGTTCGCGTCATGTTAAAGTGAAACTGAATCGACAAAGTCCCCCATTACATCATCCAGGTAGCGACAATATTGCTAGCTTTTAACCAGTACATGCTTCAAAAATAAATTCACAATTCTCAAACAGTTCTATCAACAAGTCATACGATTACAATGTCGTAGTCTATACATATAATACGAGGAAAGCTTAGTTTGTTTGTAATTGATAAAATCAGGAATTTATTAACCAATTTAAAAAATTCTTACACCAATATTCTACCAAATTATTCTGCTGAAGTAACATAGGCTATGTGTCATCTTGTTAGGACCCAAGGCACCCAAGGGGGCTGAGCAGTAATTATAAATTGAATAAATGACGGATATTCTCATTCCTATATTATTGTAAAACTGGTTATGGGTTACATGGGTGGTACGAGGTCCGTAGTATGTCACATACAAAGCCGTGAAGCACAGCTAGTACGTTATATTATTAAATACTAGTACATCGGCCGTATGCCATTTAATCTCGGGCTCTGGGGGCTTAGGGTTTACGTAACTTCTACTATGAGGCTAATTAATGTCGATTTACGGACGGTATGCAAGAGCATACCGTATACCGTAACTGGCTTTGTATAAGATTTACTGATCTATTAAGAAATAGACCAGTAAATCTTCGAATTTTGCTCAATTTCTCATTACGCAACGGCCATAAATTTTGCAAATTCCTTTCAAATAATTTTTGGTATGTAACGAATAAACTTAAAAACACTAAACATATTGCCACGATTCTTGCACCATTAGAATGCTAACGTTATCTCTGAGTCACATATTCAAGCCATATTTTATTCCCGCATTACAACGGAACGGGAACTATATACCTAAGTACGTGGGCGTAACCGCATGAGGTTTGCTAGTACATAAAAATATACATTACATATATTATTATAGTTGGCCATGGTCATACAAAACGTTCATATTTTACTACTTATATTTCAGTATCACATGTGTGTGAAAATGGACAGCTGCAAACATTTTTCAAACCGCCCATAAAGCCTTCAACTTCGTTTCACGACTACAATGTTACAGACTGCCTACGAAAAGCAACGCCTGTGCCTAAATAGAAATGCTCAATTTGATAGGTACAAAGAGATATAATTATACTGATTGGAAATCAAAATTACATCCTCCAGTTTCGCAGTCAGATACTCCTACTTAATGCCAGTTGAACAATCATGTATTAATAGTAGGACATTCATAAACGAAAATGTGAAATATTTCTCTGTTTCAGTTCAGCCGAGGTTGTCGGAAAAGCAAAAGTTATCCTGTCTGTTCACAGGAAACAGAACTAGTTTTACATTAAATTTAAATCACAACGGCACAAAATATTTACCTACCTCGCATCGAAACACGAAACTTTCAATAAACTTCGCCAGAGACAGTACTCGTACTATAGTTTGCTGTTCTCCCAATAAAAAGGTCTTATTCCCATACCTCGCTTTGACATGAATATGATAATCCCCAACATACCGAATGTCACATGTGGTAAGAAAACACAACGACACCGCAAAACCAATATTCTACAACGAATTTGATATTACGCAAGATTTTTCCTTTAGCTATTCGCGACACAGCGAGTATGCCGATTATTGAGAATTTTCCATATATTTGCGAATATTGGTAGTGAGAGCGCTGATATATAAGACAATAGGTTTCCTGGTCCACGTTTCAGTTCGAATACTTTTTTAGAGTGAAAACTTTGACCAGGTTACGTTAAGTATTAGTATTGTCTTTTATGAGTAACTCTGTTTTACTTTTCTAGACCCATGGCGCTCATTGACTCTTTTCGAGGTGCCAGGAAAACTTGGATTCCAGTCCGGGTCACCTCAATCCATTTAATGTTTTCAAGCCTTTTAAGTACGCTTTCGCTAAATCTTTGTTCATGTAAAAGTACCTACTTCAAGCTGCTAAAATACCAGAACAATGCGTTCATACGTAACAGCGTTACTTCCTAAAATTCCTTTACTTCATAAAAATTCTTTATTAAAAACTTTATAAACTGACACCTGTCTAAACTGTCAATATCTTCTCGATTTGGCGTTCAAATTTCACAATATTTCTTTAGAAAATATTTTATATCACAGTTATTTAACCTCTAGCTGTGAGGTTGGCTTCTTTGATTGTCGGGTTACCATAATAAGGTTTTATTGATAATTATTTTTTGATAATTTGAGCAATATGGCTGGTCACAAACCTTTCCAGACAGAAAAAGAAATGATAGTTGCAATTTTCCAAACTGGAGCTCCAGTTTCATAATACCCAACCAAATGGGCGCTGCGTAGTAGTAGTTCCTTGGAGTGAATTATCCGTCGTAGAGGCGGCGACACGCACTTTCTGGCTCCCTCAGATTATGGCGAAGCCTAGCCAGCTTTCTGGCGGCGCGGTGTAAGTAACTTCAGCGCGAGGATCCCAGTCGTGTTGGATGAAACCTCACTGACTATCGAATGACGCTGTGGTACTGTAGTGCTTCAGCGATGGTCTGTCCTAGGGGATAGTGTTGAAAGCGTTCATAATGTCCGGCGACACCACCAAGGTTGAGGGGCGACAAACCCAGCTGGACCAACGTGATAAAAGTTAACCGTGGAACACCTAGGTGGACAAAATGTGTGGACCACAGGTTCGAAAGATTCTTCTCCATACACATTATGTAATTGTAGCAAATTTCAGGTTCATAGGGTAAAATGATTTTGTCTCACATTTTTAAAACTAGTTGATTATTTACAGACACCGATATATAGTACACTTAATTACTTTAGTTTAGACTAGTTGTTGTATAGAACCAGCGCAGTGGTTTCATATAAAATTGTTTTAGCAGCGCTGCTCCCATTACCCTTGATTAGGTCAAACCACACATTCACTGCTGCGCCTTACCATAGAGCAACACGGCCTATGACTTTTATCGGGAGGGGAGGCGCACTACTAAAACGTTCCCCTCAGTCAAAGCGTGCTCTAAATGGTTTTCAAAGTAGGGATAATTTGGTAATTTTTATAGGAAACAGGGGCAATATAACAAAACAGGACCTTGTAAAGTATTGTGATACATTAGATTCATTAACCCTAAATAATATTATAATATATACACTGCCCTACAGTAAATCAATGCCAGTTGCAGAGTATAGGCTTAGGGAGCAATTGAACTTGACATTACACACTATTGCATATTATAATAAAAAGTTCAATATTATTGACACTAACTCTATTGTTAGAAATAATTATTATTTGACTAAAGGAAAGCTTTCAAATTATTGTAAAAGACAGGTAGCAAAATTGCCACAGTATTATATTGATATTTTAGCCAAAAACCTGGCTACCCAAACTGCTTCTTTTGAGCAGTCTTATGACATAGTATGTAATAGTAGGACTAAGGATATATGTTTATATCCGAGTAATTTAAATTAGGTTATGAGACAAAAGAGCAAAACTCTTGCACTCAATTTGACATGTACCCACAGCAAAATAATAAACATAAGGCCCCTCCGGCCACTGAATCTATTCAGTACGGAAATCCTCTCTGGTTTACACCTGGTGCACCAGAATGTAGAAGGACTGCTCGGCGGGAAGGAGTTGGAGCTGTGCATTGATTTGAATGAAATAGACATTTTTTGTGTAACAGAACATTGGTTAAAGCAGCATGAAGTAATGTTGAACTTTAAAAATCATCAGGTTGCTAGCTCTTTCTGTAGGATAAAATGTAAACGTGGAGGCTCATTAATTCTTATTAACAAGGCTATAAAATTTAAAGAACGTAAAGACATAGTAAGCCTCTCTGTTGAACGAGTCATTGAAATAGCTAGTATTGAGTTCGAGCAGTTCATTGTGTTAAGCGTATACAGTCCCCCGGATGCTCCATACACACAGTTTGAGGAAGTACTGGAAGATGCTTTGTTTAAATGCCAGAGCTCTAAAAAAGCAGTAGTCGTTTGTGGAGATTTCAATGTAGATATTTTAGATTCTTCGCTGGAACCTTCAAAGAGACGGAAAATGTTGAACTTATTTAAGTCCTTTGGTTTACATAATGTATTTTTAGAACCTACTCGTATAACTGGCACTAGTGCTACTTGTATTGATAACATTTTCACTAATACACACCCCATTAAGAATTGTATAGTAGACCCTGTAAAATCTGATCATCGAGGACAATCTGTTCTGTATGCTAGAAATGTTTCCAGAAGTAAGAATGTAATCAGTTTTGTACCAGTAAACTCGAAACGCTTAGAAACTTTCAAAGAAAATATAGCCAAAAAGATAACAGAATTGCCCGATTACACTACTGTAGATAAATCTTACGCTGATTTATTTAACTTAATACATGATGAGTTTGGAAAAATTTTTACACCAAAAACAGTATCGTTCGGAAGCAGGTCTGTTTTCAGTGACTGGGCTACACCTGGTATTTATAAAAGTCGTAAGAGGCTTTATGAACTTTATTCGGAAAAAGCATTTAATTTTAACCCTGAGTTTAAGGAATATGTTAAAAAATATTCAAAGACCTTTAGACAAGTTTGTTCCTTGGCAAAGTCAAATTTCATTAGAAATAAAATTACAGCTTCGACAAATGTAATTAAAACTACTTGGAACATTGTAAACTCTGAATGCGGTAGGTCTAAAACGAGTGAACGAAGCTTTCATTTAAAGATAAACGGGCGCCACGTCACAGGGGATCTGGAAGTAGCGACTGAGTTTGAAAAAAATTTCAGTAATATACCTATTCATATAACGAATACTCTTCGGTCGTCTTCCACTTCCGCTGAGCAAATATTGTCAGAATGTGTAGATAGCTGTCAACACGCGTTCGAATTCACGACTGTTGACTGCAACGACATTCTGAAAGCTTACAGGGCTATTAGTGTTAAAAAAACCGCAGACCTATGGGGGCTATCGGTAAAATCTGTATCTAGTGTCATTGATGTCATTGCCCCTTACTTGGCAGCTGTGTTCAACGATTGCGTTTCGGGTGGTGTGTTTCCTGATTTAATGAAACACAGTAAAGTTATACCTTTGTTCAAGGCCGGCAGTGCTTCTGATCCAGGTAATTTCAGACCTGTCTCGGTGTTGCCGACTTTGAGCAAGATATTTGAAAAATTAATACTTGAGCAGATGCTGACCTATTTTAACAGTCACAAATTATTTCTTAATAAACAATTTGGCTTCACTAAAGGACGGTCGACGACCGACGCTGGTGTAGATTTGTTGAAGAGTATCTATGAGGCCTGGGAAGATAAACATGATGCGCTTGGCGTGTTTTGCGATTTGTCTAAGGCTTTTGATTGCGTCCAACATGAGACATTGATCAGGAAACTACAGCACTACGGGATAAGGAACAAGGCTCTCGATCTTCTGACTTCATATTTGAACAATAGAACTCAGAGGGTCGATGTCGGTGGCACACGTTCGGGGGGATCGGTGGTTACTATGGGCGTCCCGCAGGGTTCGATACTCGGACCATTTTTATTTTTAATTTATATTAATGACCTACCCTACTACGTAGGGGACACTAACGGGATTGTTTTGTTTGCAGATGACACTTCCTTAATTTTCAAAATTAAAAGACAACTAGATGACTATGACGATGTTAACAATGCAATCCTAAAAGTAGTACATTGGTTTAACACTAATAATCTTAGCCTGAATGAAAACAAAACTAAATGTATTAAATTTACCTTGCCCAATGTAACACAGGCAGAAACCAATGTGCAACTTAATGGCCAAGAGTTGGAACTTGTGAAATCTACTGCGTTTTTAGGGTTGACGATCGATTCTGGATTGCAGTGGGGCCCACATATTGAAAAACTGGCTGGCCGACAGCATTTGCTGTCCAAAAGATTAGGCATTTGACTGATGTAGAAACAGCGCGAATAGTGTACTTCAGTTACTTCCACAGTGTAATGTCGTACGGTATGCTACTATGGGGCAATGCCGCAGATATAAATACAATTTTTGTTTTACAAAAACGGGCCATAAGAGCCATATATAGATTAGGTCCAAAGGTCTCTCTGCGAGAAAAATTTAAAGAATTAAATATTCTGACTGTGGCATCACAATATATTTTTGAAAATCTTATGTATGTTCAGAAAAATTTATCTAGTTTTACTAAGTTAAGCGATAGACACAATGTGAATACCAGACATAAAAACAACCTTGCCGTTTATCATTGTAGACTGAACAAAGTCAGTAATTCTTTCCTGGGTAACTGTATACGTTTTTACAACAGGCTTTTAAAACGAAATTAAAAGCATGCCCCTAATTAAGTTTAAAAAGTGTATAAAAAGTAAATTGTGCTGCAGGGGCTACTATACAATTGACGATTATTTGATTGATAAGGAAGCCTGGAAGTGATCTGCTTGCTCTACTGATGGAGTTTTAGTTTATAGTATGTATCTACTTATTGTAAATATGTAGTGCACAAAAAGAATAGCCCGCCGAGTCTCTTGCCAGTTCTTCTCAAGCGGGCCGCGTTCCGAACTGGTGGTACTATTTGCATTGTATTCATTGACGTGTCGCAAGTGCCTATGTATTAGGATTATGCGTAATAAATGTTTTTTGAGTTTGAGTTTGAGTTTGAGGTATAAGAAATATAAAAATACGTGTGTGTCTGCAACTATGAGAGTGTTGTTTTATTTGTTAAGTGTAAGTTCCATGGTGACAGCCGATTGCTTTTGCATTGGTGTATAGTAGCGAAAAATTCTAAATCTATGGGTGTATATGAATACGATTTCCCCCCGCAACATAATATGACAGATAGATATGTATTGTATATCCCTTGCAATGGTCGCGTTGCCCTTTGCGCTATACAGACTACGCCACACTAATTTAGTGCTGTGGTTTGGTTTATAATTGACCTTAGTGAACTTTCAACCAACAATTATTCGTGACCGTGTTGTTTTTAGTACTTTTTTGGGTTATTGAGGGTTAAGAAGTTTTTATGTTAGGTCATTCTCTCGCAATGCTATGTAACTCAGATTAGGCTAATATAAACGTCCTGGGGCTCCTTCCGAGGGCTTACCCGGAGCTCCCAACCGTAAGCCGTAGAGAACGTGTGGTTCATAGTCGGTAGAAGTTGTGTGCAATGAAATCTAGACAATTGATAGACAAACTTGTAGGTACCTACTTATATATTGTAGAATATAATAGAAAACACGCAAACTGTGAAACACACATCTTTTGCGAAATGAATTCACTGAATTCAAAAATATACTTTTCGTATTACCAATTGTTTTTTCCTAATTTTCTTCTGATTAAATAACCTTTTTTATTAACAGAAGGATAATATTCGTAATAAGTTCTGTAAGTAGACAGCGGGTAGTCGTGGTTTGCTGAGCTTTTTTATTTATAAAAGCTGTTTCCCGGCGTTTTCATAAAACTTAATTATTCAAATGCAAATGCCGGTGTGCCTGTGTATGAACTAATAATGAAAATTGAATGAGTTAAAAAGCTTCTGGGTAAATCTACATATTTACGGAATGCATACCTACATGTACTTTAACGTGGAACGCTTGTAGTGCCAATGTGTTCTGTCAAGCATGGAACTCCTACTGGAGATAATTTCTTGCCATCCATATTTATAACTAGCTGATGTCCGCAGCTTGGCCCGTATAACATTTGTTCCCGTTCCCGCTTCCCGTATTTTATCCCCTTGGGGGTTGAATTTATGAAAATTCTTTCTTAGCGGATGGCTACGTCATAACATCTACCTGCATGCCAAATTTCGGCCCGATCCGTCCAGTGGTTTGGGATGTGCGTTATAGATAACTATGTCAGTCAGTCAGTCAGTCCCCTTTAAGTTATATAAGTATATGAATTTCGATAATGTACAGCACCTATTGTTGATTCACTGCATCCTTATATTGACTTATGTTGTTTGATCTGTTTGTAATATACTTAGGTAATTGACGATGCTATAGGTTTGATTTTGAACAAACAACACAGCAACACCAATCTCAATCAATCAATATCAATACATTAAAGAGATAGGTAATGTTTGTGTGATTAGTTAGAGGGTAATCTTAGGAACTACGGATCCGATTTGAAAAACTATTTCTGTATTAAATTGAACCAAGTTAACGAACAAAAACATTGAAATCCTTATAATAATTTAAATCGTTTAATTTAACCACTCTTTAAAATATTTATGAGCTTCCAAACGCCGATCCTCGCCTCAAAGTTGAGTATTATGTTCTTTCTGAAAACACGCAAAATTTGTAGCAAGTGTGGTAGGTTAAAGCCATATTAATAACTAAACAGGATATATTTTGATCTCTTAAAATTTTTGGTAACAAAGTGTAACAACTTTGTGTATCAAGACATACATAGGTCACGCTTATTTCCCAGAAGTTTTATGACTGACTCCCTAAAGGAATTTCTCACTAGTTAGTTGTAGTAGAATATAATTATTATTTGTTCCAATTCAATACAAATTCGTACATCATGGTTTTTGAAACTAATTGACTCATGAGAATACTTACAATAGTAGCTGCTCACGTTTACCACAACGCCATCGAGGCAGTCGAAAAAGATAAATTCAAGCTATAGATTGTAATTTACTTTACGACTCCAATAAATTACACCGTATTGAACACAAAATTTACTGTTACGGAACCCGGATGAATATTCAATCAAAGACCTTTCCGTATCTTGTTAGCAATTCAAAAATTCATTCCTACAATACTAATAGGCTGTACTGATTTGAAAGGGAATTTGTGATCCTTCGGCCGCTGTCGGCTTTGAGTTCATTAATTTCACAGACAATACGAATTTTTGTCTTGTCGACAAAGCATAAATAAAAATGAATTTTACTACCAGTAAATCAACAGTTATTGAATTTTAGTACTCTCTGAAATGGCATTTTTTGGTTAAAGACTATATATCTCGATATCAAATGTGTTCTAATGCGGCCATTGCCAACTTTACTTCAACTTGGTCATAAGGAAATTTATAAATTGCACTTCCGTATGTAACTTAATTGAAAGTGAGTGTACCTACCTGTTATGAACTCGTGGAAAAGAGCGAACAGAGTTTTAGTAAGTTATTATCGTTAAATTTGTGTCCACAACCAAGTGTCAGGTGATATCAAATTGGTGACAGCAAAAAATGGCGAATTTTCAATGATATAATCTATTTTTTTTATTATAGCCCATGGAGAGGAATATCCAAATGGTGAATGAAAACATACATATGAGTAGCATAATGTTTTAAAGTTCAACGTCCACTTGTATAATTAGATTAGTAGCACCGATAATCTTAGTCATAAATTTAGCTCTAGCTCTAGTAAATAACTAGAGCTTATAAAGACAGTAGGACCTGAATGTAGTAGTTTTAAACACGCGATCGTTGGTCATCCAGGTGATATATTAGACAGAAAAATAATTAGCGGCTGGTGCTTCTAAACGTTATGAAAGGTCGGATTTCAGTGGCTTGGAAAGCTTCTCTAGATAGCATTGTTTGAAACAATGTACGAGCTTTGATGACTTAGTGACAGTGCATGCTACTCCCATTGCCAATTTTAATGAAAGGAATTGTTTCTGTTCTGACAGTCTGCTCTAAAGTCGTTTCAAATACAGAAGTCGAAGAATTTCTTGGATAGAAAAAAACGATAAACCATGAACACGAAACCCTCTAGATTCCATTAGAATTTTGCTTTGTAAAATGAATTCCATTCATTTGACTTTGAGAAGATTCTAAACAATACTAGTACCTGGTATTTAAATGGTAAGCAATTTAGATTAGACAACGATTGCAAACAACTTAAACAGTCTTGAAAGCTACAAGTTTGGGAAGCAAATAATTTATATGGATAACATCTGTTTTGGACAGTCACACGGAAGGGTTTACTCAAGTCAAGACATAGACGCTGCTCGTAAACATTTAGGACCGATACAAACTGTGGAGACTATGTACACCAATCACTGTCAGGGTTGATAGCGCGAGTGTAATCCCTCTGGTGTTGCAAATGTCCATAGACTACAGTACAGTTTGACCAGCCGTATCCTTGTCGGTCACCTTGGTGGCGATAAGGAATCTCAGTTATAGAAAACAAGCGATTACATTGCTTTCCTTTGTAAATAATGGTATGGAATCAAACAGTTACACCAAAAATATGGCTCTAAGTTTCGTGATTACCCGTGATAGGGGATATTGTGTGCAAAGTTTAACTTTAGTACGATACATATACCTACAACTGAATGTTGACTTCTAATTCCTGACACTTTTGTGTTCTGTGAGGATGTTTTATAAGAATTCTGTTCAAATTTCAAACAACCCAGTTTAAGATCTTTTTTCGACTTTCAAGGGTGTCTTGAAAGTTAGAAATGGGCTGTCTGTGAAACATCATTGTAGTCTACCAAGGTTTTATTTTTGTAATTTTTTTTCTGTTTTTTTTGCACCCCTAGCCGCTCACACAGGCCCGTAGGCCTGTGAGGCGATAGAGGGCATCTGTCGCCTCACAGGCCTGCGGCCTATGGCGATTGTATAGGGGGCCCATCTAGTGGGTCGGCGAGTCACCGTCTGCCAATATTTTGATAATGAGATATTGAAATGGCAGACGCCGTCTTCATCCATAGAACAAATCACCCTGTCCATTTAACCCCCTATCAATAACCCATTTCGTAGTTAGCATATTTTACAATAGTTTACCTCGCATTTTTTGCAGTCCATTGCCGTTCTTCTACATAAACGTGAATTGTCTGCAGTGAGGGTTCCATTTCCCATTACATTAAAAATCTCAAAGGGCCTCTGCATGTCGGACCACCATGTCCCGATGTAAGCCTATCAAAGGACCGGGTTTCTTTGTTAAAAAAATGAAGATATCCGAGCAAGAAAGAGACATAATAATGTAGTAATGAAGGTAATTTTTGTGCAGACTAGAGATATTGTATTTGTGAATGTCGTAGCCGCGTATTGTGTTGTAGTTGCATCCTGCCTAGATGTTGCAATTTTGGTTCAGATTACAGTATGGTTTTAGATTAGTGCTTGGTAACGGTATTAAGCTTGTGGCGGCTGATTTATGTGTGGGCATTCAGCGTACAATGAAAAAAGAAGTCTTGGACTCCAAAGTAAGTGATTTGATTACAACTGGGAATAGCACCTTGTCTCTAGAACTTTCATGTATAATAACGATAATGCATTAAGGCTGTGATATATGTGTAAGTGCAGTTCTTGTAAAATATTCCGTACGTACTTCTGTAAAGTCCAATCAGGTTTACTAATGTTTGCCATAATTTAAAATACCATAATTGCATATTCCATACTGGTATTTGCCATAATTTCATTAGATATAACGCTTCAGTTGCCATAATCGTGAAATGACATAAAATGACTTTCAATAATACCATTGGTCATAATCGATCAAGTGTCATAATAATTTAAATCCATAAATGTATTTGCCATAATTTTCGTTTTCAATAATGCCATTTTCCATAACTTTTATTCACCATAATATAAATAAAGATAATTTATACGACACAGATTTTTTATTAACAATTAAACCTAAAACTAAACCTCATATGGCGTCTCTAGCTAACTAAGCTCGACGGAGCCCCGCTTTGCGGGGCTGCTACTTCTGGGTGGTTTAAAAATCGGATTGCACTGAGTCGGGGTGTTAACGATAATTAATTTCGACCTTACAATATTATGCATTATTTTCATAATTAAATCAAATTTTGATTATGTCAAGAGTCGATTATGAGATGTGTTACTTATGGAAACTAATTATTATGAGAAATGTTGTTATAGAAAGTCATTTTATGGCAAATAAAAGTTATGACTGTTGAGTTGTTAAGGCAAACGTTATTAGTATAAATGATAATAGTGCAAGTAAATATTATGATCGGGGATGATTATGGCAAACAATAATAGTGCAAATGAATTTATGGAAAACGAGAGAAGACCGTCCAATCAACCAAATCTGCTAGTTTCAATCCATTAGTGGATTGCCCGACTTGCGTCGTCATGAGATAGTGAGAGTGACTTTACTGTTACAACCCTGGTCACTGGCCAGACTGGCTTAGTTAGTTGCTATTAGTAGGTACAGTACAGGGTCTTTTCGAGCCTTTAAAGTTCGTGGAAAATAAGTCAGAAAACATTTCTAATCTTCTCCGTGTAGATAGCAATATTTCTTCATTTGAGAACATTTCCCTATAGGTAACATAACCTAATGATTACTTAGAATTTCACCAAAGTGTACAATCGACATCGTTTCATCCTCCTAAGGGGTATTTGTTTGCTTCAACGTTTGACATTTTGTCTACGGCAGTGGAATTTTAAACAGGATGATGGCGGTGACTCCTTATAATCTTACTTGTTTTTCTCTTTAGAGTTGACTTTGACAAATATCATTTAATTTATTTGACTCGAATTCTTAAGTAGAAAATAAATTAAAGGACATTATAAGACCTTAAATTAGGGCGGCTTATTCAAGCTCGCTGATTCTTTGAGGATACTTATGTAAAGAAGTTTCACAATACAAGCTTTCATCACTATTTTAATCTCTCCAACCTTTTTGTCACAATAAAAGGTACCCTATATTCTTTCTTGTGCTTTAGCCCATCTCTGTTTTGTGACAGACAGACATAGATACTTTTTCATTACCTATCTATTTTGACTAGTCGAGATAATCGGATCATCAAGTGTAAAAGGCATGTAATAGGTAAATATATTGAATAACAATATACCTACAGAAATGTAGTCGACAGATCTTGTTTGAACAATTGTTAGGGTTGTACCTATGTAACAAAGCGGTTGATTTT
This sequence comes from Miltochrista miniata, assembly GCA_933228765.1. Classification (NCBI taxonomy): domain Eukaryota; kingdom Metazoa; phylum Arthropoda; class Insecta; order Lepidoptera; family Erebidae; genus Miltochrista; species Miltochrista miniata. The sequence continues at coordinate 15,997,942 of OW121759.1, read as the reverse complement.
ATCCAATTAAAGGGATCCGTACAATACTTGTATTTGACTGACTTTATGTTCACTAGATACTGTTGTGGTTTTTTGGCGATCAACCAGAGGACTTACTTTACTTAAGAAATAATTGTATTTGGCTATAATTAAATTTAAGATACTTAGGAAGGTACTGTTTGCGTAGTAGGTGTTGGTGCAAATCTATACTTATAATATTATAAAGAAGTAAAGTTTGTGTGTTTGTTAAATTGTAAGGGGTAATCTCGGGATCTACTGAACCGATTTTAAAAATTCTTTCACCAATAGAAAGCTACGTTATTGTGGAGTGTCATAGGCTATTTAGCATCACGCTACAACGAATAGGAGCGGAGCAGTAATAGTAAATGTTTCAAAAACGAGGGAAAAGTTATTCCTTTTAAGAGCTTCGTTGAGTGTGCTGCGTAAATATTTATAGTTATGTAAAAAATATGTACTACAAAATTGTTTCTCTTAAAAAGTTCAAAAAAAATTGCGCGATAGAAACCTTTCTCTCTCTCTCTCTCTCTCACGTAGTATTGAATATTAACGACGAGACGCTACGGGAGTGAACGCAAGGCGACGGGAGTAAATGCGACGGGAACAGGTAATACTCTCTCTTATGTGGCGCAAACGAAGTTGCGCGGGTCAGCTAGTTGCTTAATAAATGTACTGGCATCTGCGATTGGCTCTACCTGTTTGTTTGTCGATATATAGTGACCGATTTGTCCTAAGATTCACTCCATATCCGTGTCAAATTTCGTTTTTAATAATGTCATTAGAGCTTAAATTTGCAAAAAGATTGGATTAATAGAAACTAGGCCCGATGAACTCCTAGGTATTTCTTTTTACGTTGATATCTAATAAAGGCATCAAAAAACGTTCCTTTTTCACAGGGCCCTCAACGTGATCGAAATAAGAAACCACACACTACTTTAATATTTCTTTTTGTAAATAAATAATTTATTATTTTATAGATAAGCGAAATCGGTCCAGGTGTTGTGAAGTTATGCGCGTATATACATTTTGAAGATCCGTTTTTATATAAATAGATAGAAATGGATAAACGGGCCGTTCAGAGGTTTGACTTGTTCAGTTTCCTTTCACTATAAAAATTTAATCTTACCCTGATCGAGTGTCCAACCAGTCGTCGATCTAGCAGCTCCGTTTCCCAAGGAATAATACCCTCGTTTGTAAAACTTGACACTGACATGAATAATTGATCACAAGTCGTTTATTCGAGCCGGGAGTATTCAAGATTGGATTATTTCTTTTGATTAATCAGGAATTTATGAATATTGGTTTATTTGTTGAAGTTCTGCATACATTTACGTACAACCTCTACCTCCGCTACCCTGTTAGGGGAGCATCAGGGGTGTGTGATTGCCTAACCCAGAATGCCAGACTACCTACTGAACTATCGCGATGTTCAGCCTTATCTCAATCGGGTCACAGGATAGATGCTAAGACGCGGAAAAGAGCTCTTCTCTACTCACCGTCCTTACAGAAGCAGTCCCTAAACGGCAGCGTGACGTGAGAGTAGGTAAGTAAATAGAGTTTTACGCAACCTCCTTAATGAGGCCGCGGCGGTAGCCAAAGTCTCTCTAGAATCCTGGGACTTCCTCCGAGGGGTTACCCGGAGCGCCCGGCCGCAAGCAGTAGTAGGCCCTCGTGTGAGTTAAGGCGAGTTCAACATAGCATCCATGACAGATTTCCACACATAAAAAAAATATCAGAGGTGAGTGGATTACGCTTTAGGCACCAAGAAAACCCCCATCGATTTACTTCAGATAAGTTTATTGATACCAAATGCAGCAGTTTCTCCGATTTGCAGATCAAGTTCATAATACAATTTCCTTGTTGGAATTATTGAAAAGTTTAGCGGTTCATTCCACAGTTTCCCGATAGTGAGTTGAGGCGACAGCCGACATTGCGAAAATTGATTCCCGAATTTATGTGTACTGAATTCATTAATTTTATTCTTCCTGGCGCTAAAAACTTTCTGATATAAATGTGTTGTTATAAAAATAAAATTAGGTTTTCAAAATTTATAAATCGTCGTCATTTCAATAGAAACAGGATGAATCTTAAAATTCAGTTTAGGAGTCGTGCAATGCAATTAAATATTCTCCACTTGTCGGCCCAAGGGACAGACATATCTGCACTGACCTATTTTTAGGCCAGACAACTGCTGAGCGCACGTTTTTCACTCATTACTTGGAAATTGGGAATATTATTGAAAAGGAATCGAAACTATCCTCTGTTGACTAGTAAATGTACCTACCTACTGAATTGGAAGAGATTTTTATACTAGCTCGAGGTTGGGTTTTAACAATAACTGTGTGTAGTAATTTTGTAAGTGCTATGAATTTTAGCGCATAACTTTGGATCTAAAAAGTAGCACAATGGCCACATGTAAGCAAATGGCCTATGGACGTTTGACCAGAAGAGCTAGACAAGCATATAAATTGGAATGCCCATCTTCCTTGAAATTCGTATATTTTTCAGTTCATTCAACGTTCCAAAGCGTATATCGATAATTATCTTCTCCGTTTTCTCTCTATTTGTATTTTTTTCTTCTGAATATAATTTTTGGCATACCTTCATAATACACACGTATTGCGAGCCGAGTTGAACCACAAATAAACAGATTTATTCACATTTCACGGTAAAGGCTAGTTGACAGCCTTGAAATGTTGACACGGCATTCTGGATAGTCCTCTATTTAACTTGCCTAGACTAAGTCAGTCAGTTCCAAGTTGATTCTCTATTTGGTTTAGTTTTCAACATCAGTAAAATAAGCAAAAATTAAAATTAAGGATTCAACATTTTGGTGCTCAATATGTTCGCAAAATTCAACGTGCGGCAGCTGCTATCGACATTGACCGCACATTGCATAAATAATTACATGGGACGCTGCAGTTTAAATTTGCATAATATTTCTCCAAACATTTTATGGCCAGGTTGCAATTCTAGAGCACCTTCAAACGTGAATTGTAAACTCAATTTACATTAATTTTACTTAAACCTATTACTGCACTTGTAAAAGTTAAATGAAACAAATCTACGTTTTTCATCTTCTATAGCAATTAAAAGGCGGTAGCAGCCAATTTCTTAAAAAAATGTTGTGTGGTTTTCTATTCCTTTCCATTTATTATGGAACAAACTTTTTTCAAATTGCGCTGCTCTTGTAATGGTTGCCAAGAAACATTTCATTACTTAATGGACAACTTCGTAAAGAAAGCCAGGCAGGAAATGAAAAACATAATCAATTTTTAACTCAGTAAGTACAATGGATAATGGAAAATATAAGAAATTGGACTGTTCCGATGTTTGTTGGGAGACGAATTTCCTTATGAAAGAAGTTAAATAAAATAAATATTATATTTTTTTTTGGTTTCATTTGGATGCAAAGAAATATTTTTTTTCAAATTGTAAAGTTTTCTACGTAAGATTGGTACAAGTTCAAACGCTTTAGGTCTGTTTTCGCCTTATAAAAGAGAAACAGTCTGTCTTTAAGTTCAAAATTTGTGTACTGATTTAGGTAAAAAGATAGAGGGGGATATCTTCGATAAACAATCGAAGTGGAAGGCCTACGTAAAGTCCAGCAAGAGACTGCAATAGATTGTTGTTTCCCTCCCAACTTTAGGTTTGCAAAATACCTATATTGATTACCACAACTTGTACGATTCCCCAATGTTTTCTTTGTAAACCTGACAGGTTTCACCTCACGACATTCGCAAAACTAGTTAAGATGACAATTGAAGCCAAAACACAGTTTTAACAATACGCCACCAACTGAAACGCAAATATCTTCTTTAGGTACTTGTTCAAAATTACATATTCAGTAACAAGAAATTTAAAAAAATCATATACATTTTTCGGCTCGATACACTTGAGTGAAGATATAAAATCTCATGTATTTTATGTGGTGCGGTATCACCGAAGCATCGGGCCTGAGTCGTATAAAATATTCAACGGGTGTAATTTAAAAGCTTTCAGGTCACTTGCATCGATTTACCTTGTCATCGCAACTTGGATTACTTAAATATTTTATATTTATCTTAAATCTAGACATTGAAAAATCCGTTTGTTTGATATTATAAGTATTATTTTCATATACGGTTTTAGTATGTTTGAACTGTTATGTTAAGACACAGTTGATCTCATAAACTAACATACAAATGATGTATCTTTTTTCAGTAAGCCGTTACAGTATTACTCATCTGTGTAGCATTAACTGGTCTTGTCACTACATACAATGTGAATGTTTCATTTTCTAGTGCTCTGCAATACTTTCTCTGTGGAATGGTACGTCATTATCATGAGATATATAAAATCCGGTATAGCACTACCACAATTTGAGTAGAATATGATTTGAATACCAATCTGTAGTAATATTATATACTTAGAGGAAATATTTGTTTGTTTGTTATAATCAATAACCTCTGGAGCTACTGAAACTATTTTAAGGATTCTGTCACCACGCTAAGCCACGTTATCCAAATGTAACATGATGTGTAAGGGAGCACAGCAGTAATATTCAATATCTGCATATCTGAAGACTTTTCATGCGTTATTTTGAATAGAGGCATGATGCATTATATTAGTTGCGGGTCTTTTTCGCGTAAACAATTTAAACTTCGCTCACCTCTCGACGTTTCGGCTATGTTACAATAGCCGTGGTCACGAGTAGACTGGGGAATGCAGCGGGCGTCATCCTCTTGTACCGTTGATCTTACAGGTACCCACATATTAGTTTATTAATAACAGTCATTAGGGTCGCGACACACTACACTCACGATATCCGAACGAACGTTTGGCGGTTTTTCGCGACACTTACACATCTTCACTACGGGGTTCCATGTGGACGAAAGTTTATATCCCCCCTCACGGTTGAAATTGTTGTGATGCTTCTTGATTTCAACCGCTTCACGAACAATCCTCGGGTAATATCGGCGTTCAGTGGACAAAACGGGAGTTGGAGAGTGATAGGACATTGCCGTTCCTGGATGTAAAGGTCATGGTGGGGGAGGATGGACTCCTGAAGCACACGGTGTACAGAAAACCAACGCACACAGACAGGTACCTTCACGCTGCGTCACACCATCATCCCCGTCACCTACGTTCGGTGGAGACATCCCTAATCAACAGGGCTCATGCTCTGTGTGACCACGAGTTTTTAGAAGATGAACTGTCCCACATACGGAAGGTGCTACATGAAAACGGGTACAGCGTGAGGAGGGCCGCTCCGATCCGAGGGCGTAGAGAAAAACAACCGGATGTTGCCAGGCTGCCGGCGTTCTTACCGTATGTCAGGGGGGTAACGGACAAAATTGGTACCATTTTGAAGAATTTTTCAATAAACACCATATTTACCCCAATGGCAAAGGTTTCGCAGCAAATGAGAACACCAAAGGACACCGTTCCTTATCAGACGCCGGGTGTTTACGAGGTGGACTGTAGCTGTGGAGGCTCGTATATCGGTCAAACGAAGCGAACCATCGCAGAACGAGTGAGAGAGCACATAGCAGCGGTCAAGAACCACCAAACCGAAAAATCAGCGATCGCGGAGCATCTCTTACTATCGGGGTCAAATCACTGGATGGAGTTGCATGCACCGGGAGTTTTGTCCACTGAACGCCGATATTACCCGAGGATTGTTCGTGAAGCGGTTGAAATCAAGAAGCATCACAACAATTTCAACCGTGAGGGGGGATATAAACTTTCGTCCACATGGAACCCTGTAGTGAAGATGTGTAAGTGTCGCGAAAAACCGCCAAACGTTCGTTCGGATATCGTGAGTGTAGTGTGTCGCGACCCTAATGACTGTTATTAATAAACTAATATTGGGTACCTGTAAGATCAACGGTACAAGAGGATGACGCCCGCTGCATTCCCCAGTCTACTCGTGACCACGGCTATTGTAACATAGCCGAAACGTCGAGAGGTGAGCGAAGTTTAAATTGTTTACGCGAAAAAGACCCGCAACTAATATAATGTGTAGTGCAAGTCGTGTGAGTTTAAAAACATTAGAGGCATGATGCGTATTAAAAGATTCATAGTATGTCACGGACAAAATCGTTGGGCACATTTAGTGTAATAGTGTATTAGGTGTTTTTTTAACGTGTGGAAAATCCGTCATGGAAGCTAATTCTTACCGCCTAAATACCTCATGTAGCCTTCTTACTCCCAATAGTTAGGAGCCCCGGAAAGCCCTCGGAAGAATGTCCCCAGGATTCCCAACAGACCTTGGCTATCACTGCGTCCTCACCTGGAATGAGAATAGTGTATTAGGTAGTTGGAAAACATTTGATAGCTATTTTGCAGAAGAATGCGTACATTTTCCTACAATAATCACGTTCAAGATGACGTCTAATCAATGTTTCGTCTGGTTGGTACAGCTTTGAGCCGGTTATATATTAAAATACCAGAAATCAAAATGCCTTTACTTAAAATGCCTTAGACCAAAATACCCGAATTCAAAATACCTTAACATTCAAAATACCTTATTTCAGTTCACCTTACCTTAAAATGTCTAAACTTAAATACAAATAATTATTATATCAGAATTCAAAATACAAATTTTCAAATATCCTTAAGAGGGCTAACATATTTCGCGCCACATATTGCTCAGAAACCATACTTTTCATTGCTTTTGAAGTCATTAAATATTTATCGTACAAACATGATATTCACTAACATACTTAGTAAATTTAGCTCTCTAAACGTTTATTAAAACATATTTTACCGAACAACGGATTACGTATGGTAATTATCAATGAAAGTGAAACAGGTTTTTCAAATCATACGATTTGCATAGATTTCGATGCTTAAATTCATGTCAAATTACTGATAAATTTAATAAACAAGGGATACGAAGCAATTGCAAAGGGGGTTGGCTATCTGTTTGTAGAATAACCTGATATCAGGTAGGTTCCTTTTTTTAGAGAAAAATGACTGTAAAATTTGCTCAAATAGTAAGAAATTTCACCAAAATAAAGTAGTCTTTTCACCAGCTTCTGTAGTTTAAATCATTATGATAATTATGTAATATTATGTCAAAACTTCTCCTTTGACAATAAAAATATTTCTTTTTATGTAACTAGATACAGATTTTTTTTTACAAAGTATTTTGTGAACCCCTATAAATGCAGAAACGCGAACAAATACGATTTAGTACCGCCGAGAGGCTCTCAGAGAGTGGTCATGTCGCTCGATGTTCCATTTTTGAATACGAAAAAATGAACAAAAATAGTCTAATTCTAGCGTGACCAAACAATCTTAGTACTTTGTGACGTATAATATAATATAATATATATAAATATTTATGGTCGATATGCAACGTGAACTTTTGTATAGTGCAAAACTCAGACACCCCGACTAGAGTTTTGCTTCAAAATACTGTATTAAAAAAAATTAATGAAACTAACGAAAACTGACCAAGTTATAAGCTTTTACAGTTGCACTATTTTCTTCACGAACAGCGTAGGTGTAGGTATTATACGCAAGGCAGGTAGTCACTATTCGTGTGGCCTATTTATAATAACATACACACCATTTTCATAAGTGGTAATTATGGAACACCTGTGAGGAACCAGACCAGGATTGGGACGACTATAAAGCCGCTAAAGCAAAATACAAGTAGCGACTGAGATACAAAAGTACCAAGTCTTGGAGAAACCTCTGATAGAGTCAGACTAATACTAGCCAAACAAGGGACAGAACTGTCCGTATCTATAAAGAAACCTGACGGCGCGGCGGCCTGACTTATTACACATGAAAAGAATTAATTATACTGTTGATTGATGGCACTTGGTGGAACCTTCCGACATTTTCAAAGGCAAATTAACATTATATAATGACCACTAAATCACTTAATTACTCGAAAACAATGAAGTAATAATATATAAATTACCACTACATCATTCTACTAACGTTAACTATCATGAAAAGAAGCCGAGAGTATTTTGATACAAACGCACATCCCAGAATGCCAATTGCTGCAGACACTCATGTGGCTGGTGGAAAGCGTATCCACAGAAGAAGTCCAGTGGGAGCTCGCAAGACCTGTTCTAATCTATTCTGTCAACTTACAAAAAACTGAATGGGTAATTAACAGCTTCAAGTCCTTCAAATCTCCAGGACAGGATGAAGTCTTCCCTGCAGTGATAAAATGGGGGAGGACACAAGTTGATATTGTCAGTTACATAGTATCTATACGCCAGACAATGAATGGGACTGTGACCCAGACTGTGGAGAGAGGTCTAAGTGATATTTATACCAAAACCCGGTAAAGGGATTATGTTTGTGATTCAGACCTCTGGTTATACAGACCGATAAGCCCTTCGTCTTTCCTGCTAAAAACTCTGGAAAGATTGTGTGACAGAGACAAACGAGGGACGGCCCTTCAAAATAAGCCACTGCATTCCAACCAACGCGCATAATGCCCCCGGCAAGTCTACAGACTCAGCACTACATGCAGTAGTACACAAAATAGAAGAGGTCATCCAGAATCAATCAATCAATGTGCCTCGGCACTTTCATAAACATAGAGGGAGCTTTCGACATAAGAAGCATAACCACGGCACTGGCAAAACACCGAGTATACACGGTAGTCAGTGAATGGATAGATAAAATTTGATGTGCAATTATTTGGAGAATATAGACTGGCCGAATGTGTTTGGAAATAGTAATAATGTCAATGAAATGGTTAATGTACTTTATGATGTGTTATGGACAGATGTAAAACTGTATTCACCTCTGCAGAAGCCTCAAAAAATGACGAGATATCCCCCTTGGTTTAATGGCGATCTGAAAAGACTCCTTAGGGAAAAGGAAAATACTAGAAGGCGATATAAAATCTATCACAATCCCTTAGACCAAATCTGTCTGAAAACTCTCTCTAAACGTTACGAACGGTTAACCAAGGAATGCTACTGCCCGTTCGCTCTAACTTTGCCGCTCGGCTCTTTACTAAAGTCGAATTTTTGATTAAACGAAGTAAACTGACAGCATCTAATGTCACTTCTTCTTGTAGTGTTGCGTATTTTCTATGACGAAGTGACATTAGCTACTGTCAATTTACTTCGTATAATTAACAATTCGGGTATACGCCTCTACGCCAGCGGCAAAGTTAGAGCGAACGGGTAGTATAAATCCTATCTGAATACTGTAGAGAGTAATATAAACAGAAATCCGAAGCATTTTTGGTCTTTCCTAAAATCTAAGCGTGTTGGGGTAAACGCCTATCCGGATTCTGTAAGTGATGGCCTTAACACTGCGGCTTCGGGACCGGATATTTGTAATGTTTTTGCATCATATTTTGCGTCGGTATACAAGTCTAATAACCAGACGCAATACCCGGTTGCAAACATCGACTTGTGTGCTCCGTGTAGCAGTAGTTGCTTTTCAGGTCCAATTTTAGACAGCCAGGTTGTCTTTGATGAACTAAGGTCTTTAGATGTTTCAAAGGGATCTGGTGCGGATGGTATACCACCAATTGTGTTTGTATCGTGTGCAAAACAACTTGCTATTCCCTTATGTACTATTTTTAACAGCTCCCTACAGACTGGTTGCTTCCCCAATGAATGCAAGCAAGCCAAAGTAATCCCCATACATAAGGGTAATGACCGGAGTATTGCAAGTAACTATAGGCCGATATCAATATTGTCAACGATTTGCAAGGTTTTTGAGTCGCTGTTATGTCCTCACATACAGAATTACTTCTCCCGGTTTCTTACTGAGTGCCAGCATGGATTTGTGCGGGGTAGGTCTACAAACACCAATTTGGTCACTTTCATAGAGTCATTGTCGAGTGCCATAGATTCATCGGCACAGGTAGATGTAATATACACGGACTTTAGTAAAGCTTTCGATACCGTGCCCCATGAACTGCTGTTGCGCAAACTTTCCGAATATGGATTTAGCAACGCAATTATCAAATGGCTGGAATCGTATTTGACAAATCGCTCCTTCTTTGTGGTCGCTAATGGTTTTAAGTCATTATCATATAAAATTACTTCAGGGGTGGCTCAGGGCTCTCATCTGGGTCCGCTTCTATTCAATATTTATTAACGATCTCCCAGGCCATCTGCATCATTGCATGCCTTTTATGTATGCGGATGACTTGAAGTTTTTGAGAGTGATAAGCTCCACAAACGATGCTTATTTAATGCAGCGCGATCTAGATTCGGTTGTATCCTGGTGTGCCGCCAACGGTATGCAGCTAAATCTTAGGAAATGCTTATGTATAACGTTCACGCGAAAGATACGTAAGTTAACTACCTCATACAGCGTAGATGGCATACCCATAGAGAAAGTAGACACCATCAGAGACCTTGGTGTTCTAATGGACTCCAAACTATCTTTTCTACCCCATATCGAAGCTTGCATTGCCAAGGCATACAAAATGTTGGGGTTCATTATCAGAAATGGAAAGGAGTTCCGCAAAACGAGCACAAAGATTCTTTTATACAACACTATGGTCAGGAGCATACTGGAATATAACAGTGTGGTTTGGAGGCCTCATTTTGCAGTTCATTCTCTAAGAATTGAACGTGTGCAAAAAAGATTTCTGAGACATTTGGATAAAGGAGACAATCGAAAAAAGAGACACTATAATGATAGACTAAAACTATTTAACCTTATGTCTCTCACTTCCCGAAAAGACTTGCTTGACCTCATGTTTCTTTTTAAGTTAGTGAGAGGCAGTATCGATTGTCCCCATATTCTCAGTCAAATAAAGTTTAATGTTCCGTCCAGTATTCCTCGTAGTCATATCAAACCACTCGTGCCGCCGCACAGGAGAAACGTCCTGGGCAGTGGTTCAGCTATACCACAAATGAGCAGGCTATTGAATGATAATGGTGAATTTGTGGATTTGCACAATAGTTCGCAGTACCAGTTTAAGAGAGTGATAGGTGATAAGCTGAAGGACAAGTGTGGCACTTCTTAGCTATGAACTCACACTGACTGCATAAACTTTTCATTTTATTTTTCATTTTTATATTTAAGAAATAAGATATCTACGTTAGGTTAAGAGTATTATAACATTATGGTAATTTTGCATGCCATGCCTGCCTGTAAGAGGTTGAGCTTTTAGTTAATTGCTTACAATTATCTATTCTTTGTGTATGAAATTCGTATCCGCTCTTAGTATGTAAGCTTATTGTAACTGTTTCATTATACAAATGTTTCATTGTATCAACTGTTGGTGGGCTAAATAAATAAATAAATAAATAAAATGCTAAACAAACTCATTTTAAAGCTACAGACAAGCAGAAACCAGTGCGCAGCCATGGCCAAAGGTTGTCCACAAGGGGGCGTGGTCTCACCACTGCTAAAGAACCTTGTTGTAGACGACCTAATAACCAATCAATCAATCAATTTAACCTAGAACAGTCCCTATATACATGGATGTGGAACAAGCCATAGCAGATGATAAAATTAAATTATGGAGAAAAACGGATCTGTTTACAAAGCATGACTGGTATTTAAAATCCAAGGCCAACTTCAAATCAAGTGAGAAGCTGCGTTTATTTTATCTTCTAGTCATCTTGTGTATATAATAAATATTTTTAATGAATTGTATTAAAATTACTTTCTGTCAAGCCAACATTTATCGATTTGCGGTGTAGACTGAACACTAATTTGCCCATAAGCACAGTAAATATTTCACAAGACGACGAGTTCTGGACTACGAGGATGGAACCTAAATTGTTAAATTTTTACGACTAATGTCTGTTGCCCAAAATGATTGAGCCCAGAAAGAGCCGATAAAATAAAATAAAATAAAATTTATTACCTTTGAAATTTAAAAAAAAATAGGTTTGTCAACATTTTTTCGGAAATGCTACAAACTGAGAAGAACACCCCAAGAAACTCAGTTCGGTCCCTCCCAAAATTCATCTTAGTAGGTATCTAATAATCTATCAATGCCGATACGGAATGGCTTTTTCTTGGCGATGTGCATTGTTATGCACATACCTCTTAATAAATATTTGGTTGTTGTAAATGAAAAACACCTACTATCAATTAAGATTAGATTTAGATCCCATAGCTCAAGATTATAGCTTAGTTTGGGCTAGATGATGTTGTGTGAGAATATCCAACAATATTTATTGATTATTTATTAAAAATATTTTAACGTTCCTGCCAGCACTGAATCTGCAGTAGGCAGCAAAACATCGTACCATGCCAAGCGCCTGCGCATTGCTACGTTAATATTATTGTTTTTAACTATGATTATTGTCAAATTTAAATATTTATAGTGTAAAATAGAATATTGTCCATTACTTTCTACAATTTTCGTATATTTAGATACTTTAAAAATAAACTTGTGGACCGTTTTCATGTATGTGTGTATTATATACTATACTATTTTCATGCCAAATCCCTTGCGGGGTAGGCAGAAAGAACCGAGCGCCACACGGCACGCTCCATACACACCTCACTTGTTTCTTCAACTTTCATTTTTCTTTTCATCCATGCACGTCGGTTCTTTCGGTTCAGTATTTCTAATTGCAATATTGATATTAGTTAGGTAAATAAATGTCAACTTTATTAATTTTATGATGTCAGTGTCTATCACTACTTAATATCAATCAATTTGCAATAAAATAATCAATAATTATTAACTAATATTACTAACATAAAAATTAAATTAAAAGAATGAACGCTTAGACTAAGAATATGACACCGGTAATACATCAAGGAAAACAAAAGTATCAAACTTGTTAGTAGCAACAATTGGCACTATACGGCTATGTGCGCCGCGCCGGCTGATTTCTTACGATCGTAAAGAAATTTGAAAACCGAATTTACGCTCTTAATTTAAAATACCGAAAATAGAATACAATGTGAATATAAAAAAAAACCATAACCTACCCAGTTTATCGCTATAACCTACTGGATATCATTAGGTATATATTATGCTATACCAGTTCATTATATAGCCGAATATAGCGCATAGTTAATAAATGAATGATTTTAGAAATAAAGATTTATTGCCACTCACACGTTTTGTTATTTGACTTTAACTTATTTACACCCCCCCCCCCCCCACCACCTAAGTGAAGCCGCAGTTGTAGCCGTAGGTCTGTTGGTCCTTGGGTATCCTTCTGAGGGCTTACCCGGGGCTCCCAATTGTAGGCTGTCATGTAGGATACGTGTGGTTTTTAGTCGGTAGGAGTCCGGCATAGTATCCATGTAGGATTTACCTCATGTTAAAACACTTTGATTCAGAGTTACAAAAGTACTACAGTGGGCTAACGAAAAATAAAAAAAAAAGAAATATAGCATCCATGTAGGATTTAAATCATGTTAAAAAAAGGTATTTTGTGTTTGAACATTTTAGGATAAGGTATTTTATAAATTTATTTTTTGGGTTTCGGTTATTTGACCGTAAGGCATTTTAAATTATTTATATTATAAATATTTGCCTTTTGAATATTGATATTTCGATTTCGGGTATTTTGGGCTCAGGCATTTTAAGTAAAGGCATTATGATTTCTGGTATTATGACGGTATACCCTTTGAGCCTCTAACTTTTCTTACCTTACAAAAAACTATTTATAACAACACAACTTCTACAAAAAGGCAATCATAATTAGTTAACACTCCGGAATTGTACGTTAACTTGTGTCAGACGGTATAAAACGCTCTCGTTAAGCTATGTATCTTTTGGCCTAGATGTGTGTGCTTGACGTAAGTACCGCGGTTGCGCTTGAAAAATTAAAATGAACACAAAACACAAACTATTTCGTACATTTTTCGGGATATAATGAAAGTGTGAATTTTTAGTTTTTGAAAACATGTTAGTAGTAGCAATATGTTTCTTTTTGGAGCTTCCTCCGCTTGAGAATATGATTCCTTCGGTATATTCCGTTTTGAGTCTTCATTTTGCAAAACTAGAAAATCTTCTTTATGTATTTATAAGGTATGTTATTCTTGTTTATAGCAGCGTACCTTTGTCCAGGTTTGGTCAAAGTTCTACTACTTATTATTTATTATATTTTAAACAAAAAAAAAATAAGAACATTAGAAAATTTTATTCCAAAATAACCAATTGCCCCAACCAAACCATTAATTACGTTACTTACATAGAGATAACCCATCCACCATCCTGTTTGAGGTGAAACAGTTTCATCTGTTGTAGGTATAAATCATATTTTATGGAAAATTTTGGTCATTACCTTAGCCTTGCATTACGTACCCAGTATCCTGTATGAGGTGGACAGTTTCAGCTGTAGGTATAAATTATATTTTATTGAAAATCTGGTCATTATCCCAGCGTTTATAGGTCGCTCGGCCATTTGTACGGGAACGAGATAAGGGCTAAGAGGGCGAACTAGATGAGAGTCATAATCGACGGCGATAAAAATTTACGTTGCATCATATTACATTTAAGCTTTAAGCTAACTTTGATGACTCATTTAATCATAAGGTTGTAAATTAAAGAGTTGCCTAAACTTTAATAATTTATGAACGGAATAACGGTCAAAAAATAAATTGAAACGTATTTCGAAAACGGAAATTCTCGTTTTCTCTGGGTGAATGTTGATTTAAGATAGATTAATTTACCTCCTCAGTCCTCTCTAGGCATTTTTGGAACTGGTTTAAAGTGTGATAATATGTACTGACTTCTGACTATAACACTATGCTTATTTTCAGTAGAAATCGAAGATCCTCGATTCGATTAAAACAATGCAAGTGCTATGAAAAACTTGGCGTAACTTCAGAGTGACAAAAAGTTTTACAATTGTGAATTTTTAGACAAAGTTTAGAATTCATTATGATGAAAAACGGCGATATAAAATTGAAATTTGGACGAATAAATGAGATCGCAATCTCAAATATTCAATTTAAGACTCATGATGAGTTTTATATTTTCGCTGTTTGTGTAAACAAAATTTCAGTGGATTCGTAATGGACGCAAGTTGTTGAAATGAAGCCTAAAAGTCACTGAGGACTGGTCATAGAAATCAGGGACAAATTTTTCTGTATATAAATCTTCAAAGTATATCAGTCAGTCGAAAGCTATAATACTTAACAATGGTTAACTGTTAAATACGTGATGAAGTTTATCATTCGCGTTAATAATAAATAAACTAGTAAGCATACGGAGGACTGTGAAAAATGGAAATAGAGTAGTAGTCACTCTATACCGCGGGTTTGACAACTGTTCGTGACTCTGCCTAACTATAAAATCAACATTACGTGGCGCCTTGGTATCCCACATTCGATGAAAAGAGTTCTTATCTTGAAGAACTCAAAGTACGTAGTACTGTAAGCATTGTTTGTGGTGAACATGATCGAGTTTCAGTTTGTAGAGAAATAAAAGTGAAACTAGCCGTAGTGGTATCACATAATATTGCGAAGAAGGGTAGATTGATACTACTTATGACTATTAGATTTAACCAGTAGTATTTCAAATACATGCAACAGTGTTTAAATATTTCAAACAATAACTCATTAATAAACTGAGAGACCATGAAAGTTTAAATATACGCATCAAATTGAGCTCAAAACAAACATAAGTGAAATCAGAGACTAATGTTTATTTTCGTACAAAGTTGACAATGCATGTAACCCAAATCTGAAAATTTCCAGGTAACTCGTAAAAGCTTTTTGGTGTACATTTTATGAGGTGGCGAAATTATTTGACGCCCTCACATATGAGTAGTTCAAATGTTTGAACGAAAAGTTAATTGCCCACCAAGTTTGCACGTAATTATCATAGAGGAATTAAAATGGGAATGAATGTTTTTTTTTTGTAAAACTGTACAAAATATTTATTATTTATTTATTTTATCTCGTTTGTACTTCTCATAATATAATTATGTAAAAGGGCTAATAGCCCCACTACTCAATTCAAATGATCACAGGGGAGAGCCTTTTCCTGATCTGTTTCCCTGATCCTCAGATGGGTTGAGACCCCAGTAAGTAGCATGGCAGTTGTCAACCCAACTTGATGGGCTAATGGGTGGTCTGGCAAAAATCAACAGCGGTCAGTCACAACATGCATCAGTCTATTTCAACACTGCAATAGGCTCATTACCTATTACGTGGGACATAAAAATGGTGAAATGTCAGATACGCCTCCGTCTACCCGTTCGAATATAAATACGTCGCAATATTATTCGGGAAGGTTCATATTATCCCACTAGCCTAGCTGTTATGTAGTGAATTATTGCCCACCACATCACAATTTTCCAATGTAAGTCGTGGGCAACAACTAGTTATCATATAGTTTTAAAAATATTGTAGCCACTTAAGCCAGCTACTAGCGGCAGCTGACGAGCAGCGCGGTTTATCTTCCTTAGAAGATGCAAGTGGCATGCATATTTAATGACGTACTTCGCTTGGGCGAACACATACCGTATTGAACAGTATTGGCAACAGAAAACATTTAAATAATTACGCCAAGAACGCCAAAATACAAAAAGAGATAATATTTTACACAGCACCATGTTGACAAAACCTTCTGATATCTGTCAATGAAATAACCTCTGCTCGGTTTTGTGATACAATTGAAGCTAAGGGGAAAACCATGGTGATTTAGATTACAGCCTGACCTGGAAGTCCCATACAAAGCCTCCCTGAAACCCCTGCTGCCCCGTGCAGCTAGGTACCAAAGTACCTACCTAAATTCCTGCGACCTGTACAGCCTAAATGCAAGAATCCAGATCCACCGTAAGGATGAAAATCGCGTGCTCACAAATTATCTATCAGGCTACTTAACTATGTAAATTGAACTTGACTGCTGCATGCGACATTTTTTTTTCACTGTATCTCTGGCGTAACAGCCAACTGTACCTCGGCCTGATGGTCTTGTTTTGCGTCTGGATGTAACTTATCTATATCTAAAGGTCGCTGCTTTGCACAATGTCGCGATGGTTTTGAAGAGCTCTTAAGTTATCCCATCCTCCCCACAATCAACACGTGATGGGTAAAGCTTTAAACTTTACGGATTTAAAGATTTCATAACTAATAACGTTTCTTACAGAGATAATATGTTAAGGTTTCTTATTATAAAAGTGGCCCTCAATTTTTGTTGTGAGCATCACTTTGCATAAAGCAACCAGCGTCATTTCGGCGACCTAACACTATAACAAAAATCTTGTTCACCAATCATGTACCTGATCAATCAATCAAATCAGCGTATCACATTCTATTGAGGCCTCTCCTACTTCCAACGTCATTTTAAAAGAGTAATTGGTCTCCGAATTGGCATGGGTTATCACATGGGATATTTAGACATTTTCGTGTTGGTTTTGGTTGGAAGTATGATTGACCTGGGCCTCAAAAATCCTGACAGGACGTAATCGCGCCGTATGGATCAGTGCAATGAGTCATTTTACTTATACGTTGCCTAGTTTAAGTTTAAAAATGAAACAGAATGAAACAAAATTCTTGTTGAAGTGGGGAACGGATTTTTGCGTTAGCTATTTCATTAGCACATGTTCTATCTAGAGCTGACTATTGACGAGCATACAAAATATTTTAGATTAAAATTAGTTTTCGATAAAATGCTTTCAAAACTTTTCAGTGAAGCAACTTAACGTAATTTATCTCTGGCGCAGCCCTTGTGATCATCCAAAAAGTTTACGATTAATAATGATTGTATCATAATGTAACAAAATATAAATGTTTCTAAATAAGTAATGTAGCTACAAGTTATATACGTAAAAATAAAATTAATATTAAAACTAAGGACGACCTTTTGCAAAAATACGTAAAAACAAATAGGCGTGCCGAATAAACGACTTTTTATCTTTTGCAAGAATTTCAGCTAAAAAAAAGTAATTCAGTTCGTAAAAAATCCAAGACATTGAATTACCTACTCAGTTCAATTTATGATTATTATACAATTGGGCGGGGGAGAACGAATAAATCTGAGTAAACAAAGAACACTTAGACGAAATAAAATTGTTGTGTTAATGAAGAAGTATCGTTTTATATCGTATAAATACTGTGGTTTAAACGAGGAGTACCAGGTGGTACCACTGTCGTAGCGCGAGTGTATCACCGCTGATGTTGTAAACATCCTAAGGTTACAGTTATAGGTATCAGTGGTACCTACAAGATTTTCAGTTAATACTTCAGTTTATTTGACTACGTTTGTGTCCATATATATAAAGATTTTGAAAGTATTGTTTAAGTTGAGACAAATATGTTATTGATAACAAACATTACGTAGCCATACCTAATTGTGTGCGTGTAGCATCCATCACTACTGTACATAAGAGGCCCATCTGGTTCCCCCAAGGAGAGGCTCGGACGTGCGGGGCATCCCTTGCCGGGTTGATGTAAATAATCTTTAGATATCCTTCGGCCCGGCTATAGGTCGAGGAGGAACATCACGATGTTTCGTAGGTAGGATGGTCCCACACAAGTGCCCCACACACCATTGCAGCTGTCCCGTGGCTTCGATGTCGGCGCGTTAAAGTATTTCCTGGGTCAAAAAACCAGCACATTATGACACTAACAATATTGTGTAAAATCTTGGCAAATTGCTTTTACTGCAGGACGTAAATAACCACGTCAAAGTTACGTCAAGTCACACTTAACAACTACGAAAAATAAAACTGGATAGGACAGACAATAAAGAATTATTAATTTGACACCTCCTACGCACGACTCACAACTGGTCTTCGAAATATATTAATTTTCCAATTTATTTATGCCTATTAATTACGGTTACCTACTTAACTGGTATTTTGTGTTTCTTAAAAATAAAAATATTATAATGAAAGCTTAGGTTGCCATGGTGAGAGACAGACAAGAACGTATAATCCTTCTTTCTCAGTATCGTACCAAAATATAAAATGGGACTTGAGCACTTGAGAAATCACAGAGGCTTATTAATTCTTGGTAGTTGAGGAGCTGTTATTTCACGGAATTATTGATTTTCTGATTATTTATTCGTCTTTATAGCCTGAAAGAAATTTCAGACAATTGTCCTTATTTGTCTTCAAGCGTACCTATAGAATCTAAGCATTGTCTTTATATTTACACATTTTATTTTTTATTATTCACCCTCATAGTTACCCTTTGTCTCTCATAAGACTCATGTGTGCTCTAAATGTGATTTATATGCAACTAGCTGACCCTCGCAACGTCGTTTACGTCACATAAGGTCTATGAAAGGAGAGGTGTTTCTTCATCAGACTGATCAAGCAGAGTGTAAAACTGCCCTGTTTGCTTAATCATAAAAGAGCTTAAAGATTAAGTAAATTTTAAAACAATCTAAATTATTGATGAATTATTTTACAATAACCTTAATTATTAAGCTCTTTAATGACTAAGCCAACACGCCAGTTTGGATTTATCCTCACATACAAAGGAATCCTTGAATTATAGGTTTTGCGAAATTTGAGATGTCTCTAATTCCTGAACTACAAATACCTCAACTTTAAAACTTGTGTGGAACAATTCTTAAAGCATTCCCTTTATAACACTAAAAAAATTTTTGGAATCGAACCTTGCGTATAGAAGTTACAATTAAAAATTGTTTTGTCTTTAATACCCTCTCCCAAAGGAACCGTGCAAAATATAGGAATCAAAAGTATTCTAGAACCTTTCTCGCACTATAAGCTCAAATTGTACCAAGTCTCATCGATTCGGTAGTTTCGGCGTGATACTTATTCGGGATACAGACAGACAGATAGACAGACAGACAGACAGACAGACATGAAAATTTTTGATTACATTTTTTGCTTCAGTATCGATTATAGAATGCCCTACAATTAAAATTTTTAAAATATCTTCCATGTACAGACTCTCGACCCTCAACAGTTTTATTATAAGTATATAGATATAGAAAATGAGGCTGAGTGCGTAGTGTGAGTTTCTGCAAGTGCTTTTCGTGTCGAATCGAGTCACCTATCTTTAAACGCAGAAACTTGTCTTGACTCCATATAAATTCACGTATATATGTGCTTCGACGTCAATCACGGTAGGCGCTCGCAGAATCTCACACTAGGCACTCTGTACAATGTCCTTGCAGTTCATGAAATCGTTGTTAGATGTCCCATTCTAACAAAATATTATCGTTAATCTTTACTTTATAAGTTAGTAACACCCTCTGTCTGACGCTTTCACACCTACAGCACTGCATCTATTCTGATGAAATTTAGTACAGAGTTTGGAAAAGAACATAAGCTATTTCATGCATATTTCCGAAAAAAAAGTTCCTGTGGGGAGAGGGTTCGGGAAAATCTCATCGTAATGGGGAGGGGAAGATCGATTTATCGGAGCAAGATATTTTTTTTTAATAAGTTTACATTATTTTAAACATGGGTAAATAAAGTAGTACAGTGTACGAAAGAACATACGGTATTATGTACTTATGGGTTTTCAAAACATGCCATTACGTAAGCAGTTTCTTGAAATATATATGTTTAAATACCTACAATCAAAATCATCGTATAGATTGCGTATTGCGTAATATACCCTTTTCCGCTTCATTTCAGTCCAATATTATGACGAAATATCGTTTCGTTTCACCTTTAGCTTCACGCAAACCGTTCAAAACTTGCAAGAGGGTCGGAATATTTACTGTCACATGGGAGCCAAGTCCATTTCAAGAGGTAACTACTCGGCGTTGCCATAGTTACGAGACGCTTTCTTTGTTGTATACATACCGTACTTCCTCTCAGGAAAATTTTCAAGTTTTGTTGTGCAAATAATTTCCTATGTTGAACGAATATACCAATTTTCATATTTCAGCAATATGCAGTTTATTTTTGAACCATCAGCAGTTTTTCAAAATTTCAAATACAAAGTGTAATACATGGAATGAATTGAAACCCGGACACTGTGTCTGTTGCATACGAAAAATGAAAACTCATAGGCCGCCCCCAGCTGCACGTTTCAGCTCGCAATAGAAAAAAGGATCAAAACATTGATTGTAAAATAGTTTTATCGAAAAAAGAAATGTGAGAACGTAAATCTAAAAGCCGCTTTGACGAGACTTCGTAACATCGCTGTGTACCTATATGTTATTTGGAATGCTATGCAGTTAAGCTGGAATAAGCCGGTATAATTCCAGCTAAACTGAACACCGTTTCGTTGTTCACAAAATAGGTTATAGGAATACAAGTTCTTGAAGTTGGTTTGAAAGTTATTGATATTAAGTTATAAATAATTTAAATGGAACTAGGGATAAATTTATTGAAATCAATGTACTTAAGTATAGTTGAGCTACGTAAAATGAGAATTGTATGAAACGACTAGCTGAACATTCAGGTTACCTAGACATTTAGTTTAAATGGAATTCCATTGCGAAAAGCGTCTGCTACAAGATTGTAATCCAGCATCCCAACGGCGGTGACCTTTGATTGGTCCCACAAAGGACTATGCAAATCAAATTAATTAATTTGAATTACATCTGTCGTCAACATGTTTGGCAACAAGTAACGTCACACTGATTGAGGTGATGGATTACAACCCTGTAGCAGACGCTATAAGAATGTAATGGGATACTTCATAAGTCTTGAAAGCGTTTATTGTTAATGGTGAGAAAAACTTTTTTTTCATGTTTTTCGTTTCTATGTAATATGTAGGGTGAAATTTAAAGACGGTAGTTGGAGGTAAAGTACCCTAAATATTGATAGTGGCAAGTTTTGCTGAAAGGAAACATTCCTTTATTTTTAAAAGTAAGTAAAACTGCATTTAAAGATTTTTGAGAAATCACCTGCTTGAGCCGGGATTCGAACAAGATACTATGTTGCTTAAAAGAAATTGTTCCTTATTAAAGACTCTTTCAGTTGCTATCATAAAATACAGTAAGTATGCTTTTTTTTTCACATCTCCCAGGTTCGATTCCCGGCTCAGGCAGGTGATTTTTCAAAAATCTTTAAATGCAGTTTTGCTTACTTTTGAATATAAAGGAATGTTTCTTTTCAGCAAAACTTGCCAGTATCAATATTAAGGGCACTAAACCTCCAAGTACTGTCTTTAAATTCCACCCTGTATATTCGTTTTGAAAGTGCCAAGTCACCAATTCTCATCCATCTGGTATTACACATATCTATAAGCTATACTATCACTTCCGATCAGATACAATACATGCTACATAATTGCCGCTCCCTGGTCGTATTTAAAACTACCTAATCTCATGAAAATAACAACTAAATGAAGCTCGCGACCCCACCTGTCTGGATTACTGTTCCCGAATCTGCTCAAATCTGTGTTATTCCATACAAAACGTTGCCTTATTCTTTTCCTGCACCAAATTTAAGCCAGATCCGTTCAGCCTTTAGACAGTAAAAGAGTAAGAAACATCCATCCTGAACTAGTATCTATCGTATTTATAATATTCGTACGCTAAAGCAACTATTTCATGTTAAACATAATCTAAGTCATAACTTTTATAGACTATGCAACTAAATTGCTCGTTCTCTGTAATGGAATTTATGACGATTAGAATATATCATTTTTTAAGATTTATGTAAAAGACGATGCATCTCTGGGGATAAAAGTGCCCTATATTCCGAACCTGACCCGAAAATCTAACCCGGTTGCGGGTTAGGTTAGGAACTTGAAAAAAAAATGTAATATTTGTTCCGAACGTAACCCTCTTCTTCCTAACCTGACCCGACGTCTCGTTCCTATCATAACCCGAATTGCGCAGATTAGTCATTCTCTGTAATCTTTCTCAAAATAAAAAGTACATATATGTGTCAAATCAGTATATAATATTTACTATTTTGTGATAATTAACAGAACGATTAATTCAACCATAATAAGTGAATGGTTAACACCCCGACTCGGATGGATTAGGTTAGAAGGCTAAGGCGGGAGCGAAGCGGAGCGGAGCTCCCGCCTTAGCCTTCGTGGTTTTTTTTTGTTTTATCGACGAGTTCTTATTTTACATTATTTCGATTTATTTACATTTACGATTTTTACATTTTTCGATTACAGAGAATGACCAATCTGCGCAATTCGGGTTATGATAGGAACGAGACGACGGGTCAGGTTAGGAAGAGGGTTACGTTCGGAACAAATATTACATTTTTATTCAAGTTCCTAACCTAACCCGCGACCGGGTCAGGTTTTCGGGTCAGGTTCGGAATAATCGAAATATGCTCCGTTTTTTAAAATATTGAGCTCATGACAAGAGATCTATTTATTTAGTATAAAATATTTTTCAAATAGGTACCCCACTTTTGACTAAAACGAATATTTTATCATACACGTCAGTTATTTTTGGAAGGAAGTTCTCTATCGCGGCTAATGGTTAGTGCGATTTAGTAGAAATCATCAGGAAACAAAATAGTGTGTGTGAATTTCATTACTCTAAAAGGAAATGTATAATTTTCTATATATACAGGGTGTGGCGTAAATAGTGGTCCAACCGTCAGGGTGTGATAGAACAGGTGCCCCACTATAACATACTACAATATCATCCAAATTTACCCAAGGGTCTCAGAAAAAAATAACCTTTTTTGAAAAATCGTCCCTTTTTTGTAAAGTTGCCTGTAGATTATAGGAAAACAGCTATTTCTGATTTCTGTTTTTTCTCTCTTAAAGCTAAATACATAAGCTATCAAAAAATAATATTGTTAATAAAATTCCACAACAAACGTTTGAAATAAATATAAGTTCATCTCAATTTTCTCTCTAATTTTCAGGTATCATGAAAATTGTTCAACGTTTTTTTATAAAAAATATGTACTACACTGATGCTATCCAAACGTTTAAAAATATGCTTATGTAATATTGATTTCAAAATGATACCATGAAAGGATTTCGCATAAACAGAAACTAGTAACTTTTACTGTTAAAGTTCAAAACGGGTTAAGAAATATGACCAAAATCAACTTACATACATCACACTTATAACGTTTTTTTCATAGTAATAGTTCATAGTCGACATTATTATTATTTATTTAAAATCTTATAACCTAGATAGCGCCCGCGGCTCCACCCGCGTGGGATTTTGTTGTGGGGAGATATATAGAAGAATCTTTGAATCGTAAGTTATTTTGTAGTGAGAGAATATTATACTTTGGATTTGTTCTGATTTTTGTTTCTTTTCAGAAGCAAGTATGGTGTGGCGGTGCGTCCTTTTACGAAGATATTACGCTTTAGGCGAGGTGATAATTAAATTATGTTTCTGCTGTTATCTTGCTCCACCAGATGGAATATCAAACCAGATATTAAATGTAGCCTAATCCGTAGCCAACAAAGACCAGACCCAAAACATCAAACATGTTTTTGACCATTAAAGCAGTTTTCTATATGTTATAAACCACTAATTAGAATTTGATTAGCAATATATTGATAGAAGGTACTTACTTCTCGTCACATGAACTATCTAAACTGACAAATTAGTAAACTATTACAATACAATACCAATTTTAATTAAATAAATCTTACCTAAGCATACATTGATACGAATACATACATACATATGGTCACGCCTTTATCCCCGAAGGGGTAGGCAGAGGCATATTTTATGCCCACATTTCACCTTTTTTTGTATAATTTGTCTCACATAATAGGTGGTGAGCCATATTGCCTTTCATATGAGACATATTGATATAGCTTCGAGAAAAGGTATCCACGAAACATTCATTTCAAAGTTCTATTCCTTTTCTATAAAACTAATACAGACAGTCAGTAATGGGTTCATTTCCGAATGGCTGTAATAGCAAATGGTCCGTAGCATGTAGACTTCAGGAAATGGCGGCCGAGAGCACGACAATTGCAACTTTGATGGCTACATCTCTTGGGCGGTTTCGATATCGACGGCTATGAAGTGTGAAGAAGTGCTGAGTTGTTCTGAATTTTGATGTTTGACGTGATACCATTTAATTATAATAGCCAACAAAATCTATATGCCAACCAATAGCATCTCCTTATAAAACTTACCTTGCAACAATGTAGTAAGTACTCGTATTTCATTCGAAATATGAATTTATGATCCCTAAAAAATTGTATTTCGATTTTCGTACGAAACTGTTTTTATGTCGAAAATTTCATAATTACAAAGTATCTTATTTATTAAACATGCGCCACCGGAAGCGTCCTTGCAGCTACTACATTAAGAGAAAAATTTTACCACATCAATAGATTTAGATTAAAAGCATTTACCGTGAAGCATTTCCTAGAGAAACATTATGATTATTTACAAAAAAACATGTGAAGATGGCTCTATATGTGTAGTACCTAAACCTCCAAACCCTTTTCCTTTTCTTTAACGTGACCGAGAGGCCACTGAAGATTACTGTAGGGTCCATTTACCCTCTAGCTGTCATGGTTACCGATATACAGTGTCGTGTCGGACAGACAAACAGACAGTCAGACAGACAAACGGACAGCAAAGTCTCATGAACTGAGTCCCGTTTTTACCCTTTGGGTACGAAACCCTAAAAATGATGTTACAATTTTCTTATGAACGTGTTTTCGTGACAAAAATTTCATAGTTTTTGTTTACTTGACATACGCCACGATAAGCGTCTTCGAAGCTTTATTTAAAGTACGTACATATTGAATTTTAACACAACAGGAGACTCACCACGTATGTGTCTGTTTAAACTTACTGTTTATATAGCTTTTACCATACCTATGAAGCACTACAGAAACATTATGACATACAAAAAAACATGTGAAGATGGCTCTATATAGTATCTAAACCTTCCAAACCCTTTTCCCTTTCTTTAATGTGTCCGAGAGACCGTTGATGATTACTGTAGGGTCCATTTACCCTTCTCCAACTATCGCGACAAATCTCTCAAATTGCAGCGGCCAACGAAAACTGACGATCATAATGCTGTCCCTTTTATGTCACCGACTACTATATTTCCATTTTGTACAAAGAAGGATACGATCCCTCTGAGCCAGGATTATTATTGAGATGTAATGTTTAACGTAGGTAAATTATTTATGTAAAAAGTTTCCTTCTAATATTATGCGTGAAAGTTTTGAAGACCTTTTTTATTCCTATTAGCAAAAATTTAGTATGCATTACAAATACCCGAATTAACTGATATTGCTATTTTTTACTTCAGGAACAAGTTTCTTTAGGAAACTGGAATTGTAAAACTGACCAAGTTGTCAAAAACGTGAACATCGACTCGTAGATTATGGACATATTAGCTAGAAAATATTTTTAAAATAACTGAGAATAGCAATGGTTTCAATTTAACATTACATCACAGACCGTGCTGAAATGGACAGCCGTAGGTCTTGACGAACCGCAGTTATAAATTTTCAAGCCACCCATAACTTGGCTTAACGATTATCATTTTAATGACAAACCGGGTTTCATTTCGAGTTTTCCTTCTCTACGCAATGAATCGTTTTGCGAAAGTACTCCCTTAGTCGCCTCTTCAGACACCCTCAGAATGAATAGGGGTGGCGACATTTTCTACTTTTTCCCGTTGCCACAAGGGTCCCGTCGCCACACGGGAAAATGAAATTTAACAAAGTAGTTATCATGAAAACACAAATACTTTACCTCGTTACCTAATCGACCTTACCTTGTAACCAATTTCACACCTGTCACCAATCTATCACAGTCTATAAGTCGCACAGTGTATAGACTCCTTAACTTGTTAGGAAGTTCATTAAGCGCCAACAACACAAGACGCCAAACTACACCATCTCTGGAGTGCAGTGGGTGTAATTAGACAGTAAATTTTCAGGCAGGCACCATGATTCATCGAACGCTAGTTTCAACTATTCGCTTTTCAGTTCTGACAACTTTAGGGTAAAATATCGTGCTCGTTTGACATCCATAAGTTTCTAATGAAGAATGATGAATCATCATCCTTCATTACAAACTAAGATATTATGCTGCTCGGTGCCCTCGTGGCCCCGTGGACTCAGTGTTCTGTAAACGATCACTGTAGTAAACAACATTTACTACGGTCGCTCATGGATGGGTGACCACCACATGACCTCTATGTGACATTTATTAGCGAGCGTTTCCGTGCTTTGAATGCACATTAAGCCGTTGGTCTCGGTTTCCAGTAAAATGGTAGTCGCTAAGCAAAGTCGAAGACCACATTATAGGTGGTTTGAAAAATTTCAACAGCCGGCAGTCACTCTCTGCGCCAGTCCATTTCAGTCTACGAATAGCAGTAGAGTAGCAGTAATGAAAATGCAAATATCTTTCTTTCTTTATATATGTCACAAAGTAACACTTATGTACGTCAAGATTGTTACTTCTACATTTTACATTTACCGCCAGATTCGCAAGACAATAATAGGTAGAGACCGTGAAGAAGAACCTGGCAATAAAACTCATAGCCGCTCTATTCAAACAATTTGCAAAGTACTTATCCATGCAGGCTGCAATCACGTGCACGTCAATTAGTATTGTTCTTAAATCGCTGGCATGTCAAGTGTTTGTAGTTTGGAACTTATTTCGTAGAAGAACTTGCTGAACACCAGAAATTTGTTCTCCATTTTGTTAATTATCGTTGTAGAGCTGGCTAGTTAATTCAGTTACGGGTGAGTTTTGAGTTGAGCGAGTTGCGTGTAGTTCTGTAGATATTCGGTAATTTATTAGAATCATCTATTTTCATTTTACTTATATTAAAAATACGAAATTCCTAAACGTGACTGTCACAATACCTGGATGTTTGGATGTCTGGCTGAAATTAGTTACAGCAATAGATAGTCTAGAGTACCTACATAGGCTTTTTATCCCGGGAATAAATTGTTCGAGAACGGGATCAAAATTTCACGCAGGCGACGACAGCAAATGGTAAGTCATGATTTTGAAAGAATGTTCTTTTGAGAGGGATAAAACTAGAAAGAACAGAAAGAAAAAACTCCTGTTTATTCCTGTGACGAAAATGTGGCGTGTACATAGATTTAAAATATGATTAGAATTAAAACTATAGGTCCATAAAATGCAAGCACACATATTGCCCAGAAACCGGTCACATCATAGCATACTACCTGCTTGGTAAAATCTACTTTAGATGAGTAGAAAACGACATTCTGGATACTTATACCCAGAATATGTCGTTTCCTAATAACAATAGAAAAGCTCTTGAGAAATTGTTGTAACAAATTACTTATTTCAAAGTTTAATCCGTTTGAAACTATGTAAGTACGCAGATACTTAAATAATGAAATTATTTTGACAAAATGTGCTTAGTGACTCGAGATTACGTTAGTTCAGACAAAGACTAATGACGATGTTAATGTTAGGAATTTGATACCTACAGACAACCACGACTCAGTTTCTCTTCTGGCATAGGCAGAAGCATCTACTTTTTGCGCATACTTAACCATTTGTATTTTGTCTCTTTTGCCGCGTCGAAATGGATCGGCGTAGAATGAGGCTATCTTCAGTTGACACTTCGCTTAAGATAGTAGTCTCAAGTAAAGAACCATAAAATAGTCTAACTGCAGAAATTGACTTCTCCTGTGGGTGTCTGGCGGCGGTCGCTTCATGGAAAATACCGAAATTCAGCCACATCGCAGTTAGACTGGAAAGGTGACCACAAAGGGGTTGGAAAAAGGCTTGATGAATGATTATGGATGATGATGACTAGAAATAGGTAGGTGTGAAAAAATCATCGTTACAGGCAGTTCTTAAATGTTTCTTTTTAATTTTATTGTGGAGTTTCAACAACTTTAGTTTTCTCAAGTGTCGAAGTTAATTTTGTTGAAACGATCCTTAATTTTTCTCGCAAAAGTTTTCAAATTACTTTTTTTTTCGAGAAGAAATACTAATTGGACAGCATTATATTTTTACGATCATCTTTTAAATTAAAAAAGAAACCTGCTAAGTGCTTGTTGGTCAAGTACATTGTAAGGTTCCGTAGATTTTTGAGTTGAACATAATAATAATTCGAATTGTTATAAAAGAATTATCCCTCTTCGAAGTAGGTACCTATAAGCAAGTTCAACTCATCTGTGCGCGCGGCCCTATGTGTGGGTAAACCTCGTATAAACACAGTGACTTCGTGTGCGTGACAAGAGGTACAGTGAAGTACAAAATACAAAAACACTCGTTTAACTAAAATAAAAAACTTAAGGGGCGAAATGTATGTTAAACATATTAATATGTTTTGCTGCTAAAAGAATAAAATTGAGGAAATTTAGGATTCGCTGCTCTCTACAAGGTTAATTATAAATTCAGATTCCATATCAAAATGTCCATAGTATTCTTCTTCTTGGTATTACGCCACATCTCTTCATCAATTTGACCTTAACGTTCGTTTATTAATTACATTATTCCCATCACATTTTGTTCGATGCTATGCGAGGCATTATATATTTTTTTAATTCCCCCTACATTTTCGATTGGGTTTAGTTCAGGATGATACGGTGCCGCGGTGGTAGCCGAAGAACTTTTAAGCCATGTGGCTGAAGAATGTCATCAATCTTATTACAAACTAGCTGACAATTGCAACTTCGTTTGCGTCACATAAGGTGTACGAAAGGAGAGGTATTTCTTCATCAGACTCATCAAGCAGCGTGTAAAACTGCCCTGCCCTCTCCCAAAGGAACCGTGCAAAATATCGGGATCAAAAGTATCCCAGAACCTTCTTCGGATCATAAGCTCAGATTGTACCAAGTTTCATTTAAATCAATTCAGTAGTTTCAGCGTGATACTTATTCGGGATACAGATAGACAGACAGACGGACATGAAAATTTTCAATTACATTTTCGGCTTCAGTATGTATCGATTAGAGAACGCCCTACAATTAAAATTTTCAAATTATCTTCCAATTGTACAGACTCTCGACCCTCCACAGTTTTTTTAAATGTATAGAGTATGGTCTTTTTACTTTTTAAATCAAGTCATACAGTAAAATTATTGTCATATTTACTGTATAAGCAATGTTTTTTTCTGTCGACCATCATCT
The DNA here is from genome assembly GCA_933228765.1 of Miltochrista miniata. Taxonomy (NCBI): domain Eukaryota; kingdom Metazoa; phylum Arthropoda; class Insecta; order Lepidoptera; family Erebidae; genus Miltochrista; species Miltochrista miniata. The sequence goes on along the minus strand of OW121759.1, from coordinate 15,968,101 downwards.
CTGCATTTCTATTTTTTTCTGCATTAGGATTTGGAGCTCTATCATTTTTCGACTATTGTGTAGGCCTTTATAAGTTACACAATTCTACCATACATTATTTTGTTATGCCTCGAAGGGTTTAGGCAACGTTTTCGTTAAAAGCTCCCATACAACAGATTTTTTTCCGACATCTCCAACTAATATCGTTATATTTTAGTCAATGTCAAACAAACTTAACAAATTATATACGCAAACCGTTCTCAAGAATCATTGGTGATTCAGCATGAAAATCAATGCAGTAGTTTTTAAGTTTGTCGTGAAGACAGACGCGGCGGGAACTTTGTTTTATAATCTATACATAATAATAAAACTGTTGAGGGTCGAGAGTCTGTACATGAAAGATATTTTGAAAATTTTAATTGTACTGCGTTGTCTAATCGATACTAAAGCCGAAAATGTAATCAAAAATTTTGATGTCTGTCTGTCTGTCTGTCTGTATCCCGAATAAGTATCACGCTGAAACTACTGAAGCGATTTGAATAAAACTTCGAACAGTCTGAGCTTATGATCCGAGGACGGTTTTAGGTTACTTTTGATCCCGATATTTAAAGCGGTTCCTTTGGGAGAGGGGATGAAAGACAAAATGGCTTTTTAGGTGTAGCTTCTCATTGCGTGATTAGATTCCAAATTTTTTTTCACTGTCATAAAAGAAGTGCTTTAAGGATTGTTTCACATAATTTTCAATGTTGAGGGCTTTGTAGTTCAGGAATTAGAGACATCTCAACTTTTGCAAAACCTAGAATTCAAGGATTCCTTTGAATGTGAGGGTAATTCCAAACAGGCGCGTTGGCTTAACCATAAAAGAGCTTAATGATTGAGGCTATTGTAAAATAATTCAGTCCGCGCCGAAGGCGGGGACTGATTTGTTTTAGAATAGACTTAATCTTTAAGAGTCCATATAACGCCAAATAGACTATTACTTTGATCTAGATCTCAGGACTCGTGAGGTCTGCTGAATTGAAATTTGAACACGGACAACTTCAGTTCATGAACTAAAAACGCTCTAGGCTCGAAACACGATTACTGATAAAATCCTCGATAGATTTTTGTGTTGAAAATACCTCGATTTCGTGAAATTTTAAGCTAGATCTCGTATGTTATAAGTTGTTTTTATAATGTAAAATATTTATAAGAAAGACAATAGTAAAATCTTCATTTGCACTAGAGCATTTTTTTCATATTGGTTATAGTTTTTTTATAATTAATTTATTTCGTTAAAAGCGCACAAAAACCGATCGCATCTCTCTCTTTCTTGCACGCTAAAATGTATATCTTCTATCTTCTTTTAACAATTTGGCGTCTGGTAGGCTCTTAAGCTCTTTTATGATTAAGCAAACAGGGCCGTTTCACACACGCTGCTTGATGACTACGTGATGAAGAAGTACCTCTCCTTTCGCAAACCTTATGTGACGTACTACCCGTTCGCTCTAACTTTGCCGCTGGCGTAGAGGCGTATACTCGAATTGTTAATTAGACGAAGTAAATTGACAGTAGCTAATGTCACTTCGTCATAGAAAATAAGCAACATTGTATGAAGAAGTGACATTAGTTGCTGTCAATTCACTTCGTCTAATTAAAAATTCGACTTTAGTATGGAGCCGAGCGGCAAAGTTAGAGCGAACGAGCAGTAAACGAAGTTGCGAGGGTCAGCTAGTAATATATATGTAGTGATAAAAAATATTAATTACATCGAATTGACACATCAAAAATATTTATCTGACTTCTTAAACATTTTCTCCGTGAAGAACTAGACATTTTCTTTAACGACTGTACCCATGGTATTATCACTTAGAACACTGTGTAATGGATTATAATGTAACCAACTTACACAGGATGTCAACATTGCAGTTACATTGAGAATTGTCATGATATTTAATTTTGTTTCATTATAACGTAAGAGTTGCCTTCAAAACGTGGTAGATGACGCTGTATGCTTTTTGTTTATTATAATTTTTATTTCGCGGCCACGCATAGAGTTTTCTGCAAAGACTGCTTGGCACCGCTGGTGTCGTCAATAAGTCGAGTAACGTCTCTATCTCATAACAAACAAATGTACTCTGTGAAGACGGCTGCCTCACTGGCACACAAATGAAAGCTGTATAATTACTAGCGCACGCACACATAGCGCCGCGCGCACTGATGAGTTGAACTTATTTATACTTATTTTTTTCTAATTGGTTGACTATAGCTCGGAAAATTCGGCAACCGCTTTATTAGAAAGGATAAATACACTTATTGCACTGAAAAAAACTTGAAATTACGAGTGCGATATGATTGTTTCCGATGTTTTACATAGTATAAATTATAAGTGAGCTCTAGAATAATGCCTTCCAGCCACACACTCCCTCAAATAAACTCGTTGTTCACTCGCTCCCATTGCCGCTCTTTCAATACGCGCAAAAAAAGACTTCCTCAAAGCTTGTCATTCCTGTAAAACAAGGATTACATACATACATAATATATAGTCACGCTTTTTCTCCCCGAAGGGGTAGGCAGATGCATAGTAGGTATATGCCCACATTTCACCTTATAGTTTTATGTCCCACGTAATAGGTGGTGAGCCCATTGCCGTGTTTAAATGAACAGGCGCATGTCGTCGCTACCCGCAGTTGAAATTTTACAAGCCGCTCATAAGGCCTTTTAAACTTAGCTTAACGATTGTCATTTTACTGACAATCGAATTTCATTTCGAGTTTTGTTTCTCTACGCATTAGATCTTTTTGATAAAGTGTTCCCTTAGTCACCTCTTGCGACACCCTCGGGATGTACTCTTACCCGTGGCAACACGGGACCACGTCACCACACATAGCCCCGTGTTGATTTCAAGCTTGGTTTCAAGCCTGAAACCAAGAATTAAATGATTTGAATAAAATTAAATGAACTGAAACTATTGATAACCAACGCAAAGTGAAAAGACAGAGTTCAAACAGATCGACAATCAATTTCCAAGAAATGGTAGCTGTAATTGAATTCTTATCAAGCTATTATTTCATGTTCCACCGTTTGAAAATACCTATTTAAAGATATCGGTATTTAAACGATAAATGAGATACTAATAAAATAAACTACAAGAAATTAATAAACTATATATTTTCCTGTACCATTAAGGTGGCAAAATAGTCTACGAACCCATATTAATCGGAAATGATGACAATAGTATATGTATGTTTTTCGCTCCGTATCCGAAAGGTGAAAATCGGGCCCACACATTATAGCCGTATTAATTTATTTATGCTCGGTAACAGCTTAAAATTACTTTCTATCAGTCGTATTATTATCATGAAACTATTTTTCACATTACATATACACTCGTGGACCAACTTTTAACCAAAGATCTAAGTTCTGATGTCGAATCTGAACTTAGATCTTTGGTTAAAAGTTGGTCAATCTCGAAAATAAACAAAGACTATACATGATTTGTTCACTTAGATGGCTAACTTGGAACTGTAATAAGTTAAAATTCAGCCCTTAATTTCTTGTGGCAATTGCTTTTTAGGGTCTCGTACAAAGGGTAAAATGGAACCCTAATACGTACTGAATCTCCGCTGTTCCCCTGCTTGTCTGTCTGACTTCAGGCTGTATCTCATTAACTGTAATCACTAGAGAGCTGAAATTTTCACAGGTGATGTATTTCTTTTGCTGCTGTAATAACAAAAGTAGTTTTTAGTCGTTTTTTGATACCGTTTCCTCCGTACGCGAGTACGACTCACACTTAGCCATTTTTGTTACTACTGACTTGAAGCTTCAGCTACATACTTTGTCTCACGTTGTAGGTGGTGACCCTATTGCCGTGTGGAAACGGACGGCGCAGGTGGTGACTACCAACTGTTGATTTTTTTCAAGCCACAGGCCATAGTTTAACGATTGCTGCAACCGGGAACAAGAGCGTAACGCGTCTTCTGAAGTCCGAATACAATTTTAAGCTCGTGAAACTGCGGGCATCAGGTAGTCTAATATGTTTCTATACCTAGCTTAAACAATGTTAAAAATTTCTTATAAGAAGCCAATTCAAATATTTTTTAATATGTACCTAGCTAAGTGTATATGATGCGCCGTTTGTTACAAGATCTTAGTGTTCTCAGAAATTCAATTTAATTAAACTGGAGATGATAATATATAACATGACCCGTGACATTTATGGACAAAAAGAACATCTGTTAGTAACATTCCTGGGATCATATTTAAACACCACTTACACTCGCAGAAAGTGGGTGGTGTTTATAATTTTTACAACTTATTTTCACAATATATTATATTTTATTCCCGTATTCCCACGGGAACGGAAACTACGCGGGTGAAACCGCGTGACGTCCGCTAGTCTATGAATTTAATAAAGTAGCTAATAAATTAACCTGTCGTTTTGGATTTACTTTTTTATTTATATTACCTGGAGTGTTAATATTATCAAAATGGACTATGACTAATGAAAGAAAATGAGGATTTATTACTTAAAATGTTCCCCTTCAGATTTTGAAGCCCCCCTTCGAATTTCGTTGCTGTGGAATTTATAGCCGTGTCATGATGAGTAAACACGATGTAAGAAATACCTTCCTAAAGATTGACAGAAAAAAAATTGTTTAATCCTAGATTTTTTATCACAGTGCAGTGGCTTGAAATGACAAGCTGATCTATAATTTCCACATTTATCAACACACTAGTCGAAGTCCCGCTGTTTCACCCGCGTAGTTTCCGTCTTCGTGAGAATTCAGGAATAACATTGTATCCTAAGTCACCCAGGGGTAGTGTAGCTTTCCTATGCCCCGACTGGGAATCAGAGGGCCACAAATTCAAAATTTGCAGACAAATGCACAACTCAACAGTTATTTAACCTGAATCATAGTAGATAACTACCTAATTTTATACACCCCAACTTATTCAACTCTGGAAAATAATTATGATAAGTATGATAATTTTTTTTCAATCGGTTCAGTAATGTTGGAGCCTATTCAATGCAAAAAAACAAAAAGTACTAAAATTTTACTTTTTAATAAGCTTTTATTAGGTCGTCGTGTATGTAACTAACAATGTAAAGGAATTCAAGGATACTAATTTAACCATCTTCCAAGGATCGTAGCGTCATGAAAATTGGCAGATGTATGTAGTTCTGATGACAATACAATAATATGGTACTGTCAAACTGATATGATGATGGAGCCGGAAGATAGGCACAGAAAACCAGTGGAATCTAAGGTAGCTAATTTAACCAGCTTCCAAGGATCGTAGGGTCATGAAAATTGGCAGTTGTATGTAGTTCTGATGACAATACAATAATATGGTACTGTCAAACTGATATTTTTTCCCCCCTCAGGATTTAGGGGTCATGCGTTACTTCTCATGGAGCTAACGTTACACCCTGAGGGTACAGTAGTGGCTTCTTCAATCAGATCCCTAAGATTCAATATCTTAGGGATTAACGAAAAAGCCCACATTAGGAGGAAGGGCATAACGGTACGCCGTTCGGTGAGCAGCCCGCCTGGGGCAGTACCTCCGCCCTGCAGAAGACCGCGGTAATAGTAACCTGACTCCGGTTGGGTTATGTTCTCCGTCGGTTAGCAGGGATCCAGAGCTCATTGGGGTGACTCTGTGCCGGTGACGGTGAGACCAGAGGCTTAATCTGTCTCCATTGGCAGATAGAGGCGCGAAATATTGGTACGGCGGTCAGGGAGACCCGGTGAAACGGTTGACCGCTGACCGCCCGCAGGCTGTACGGAACCCGAACCTGGGGATTACATAATCTCCGCCCCAGGAGGCTGAACCAGCAGCCTGTGTAAAGTCCCTGGTGCTGTGGTCGTGCCGGAGGAGGATACCGGAGTGGACGCGGCCACTGCATCGGGGGGGGACCGGGGGCCCTTCCGTACGCCGTGCCAATCTACCGCACTACCTCTGTCTGCCTTTGGTTAGTTAGAGTCTCGCTTAGTCTCTTGCGCCACCGGCACACAGGCACCTCTTCACTTTTTTAACCCCCTTTTTTAAAAAAAACATGGCTAAAGGAAGAAAAAGAAGAAAAGTATACACAGCGGCTTCGTCGTCCACACTTTGCATGGACCTTTGCAACATCAGAGGTATGCACAAGAACCTCAACGTAGTCCACCACCATCTGGAAACTGCGAAGCCGACCCTTTTTTTCCTGACGGAGACGCAGATTTCATGCCCGGGCGATACATCCTACTTAATGTACCCTGGCTATAAGCTTGAGTACAACTTCAAGCCGAAAGCCGGGGTATGTATGTACGTCCGTGATGATGTCTGCTGTCGCCGTCTTACAAGCCTTGAAGACAGGGACCTGTCTACGTTATGGGCGCGCGTGGATCACGGGGGCCACACTCGGATCTACGCGTGCGTGTACAGGTCTCACAGCGGTAACACGGTCACAGTTCGCCTTTTTGACCACCTGCAACAATCGACTGACAAGGTGATTGAGCAGTATCCTTCTGCGGAGATTGTGATTCTGGGGGACTTCAACGGTCATCATGTTGACTGGTTGGGCTCCCGGATGACCAACTTTGCGGGGAACGCTGCACACGAATTTGCCCTGACCTATGGGTTCTCCCAACTGGTTAAATCCCATACGAGGATACCAGATAAGGAGAACGAGCATAGTGCATTGCTGGACCTCCTGCTGACAACGCGTCCGGATGGATACAACGTCTCAGTGGATGCTCCGCTCGGATCGTCGGACCACTGTATCATTCGGGCGCATGTGCCTCTCGCAAGGCCTGAACCACCTCGGCCCAAGGAGTGGCGACATGTGTGGCACTATAAGTCAGCAGACTGGGATGGACTGCGGGAGTTCTTCGCGTCGTACCCGTGGAGGCGGCTTTGTTTTGCCTCAGACGATCTGGATTCCTGCGCTGCAGCAGTCGCTGAGGGGATCTTGGAGGGCATGGAGTGCTATATTCCCAACCGCTGGATCCCTGTAGGAGCAAAAAAGCGACCGTGGTTCAATCGGCTCTGCAGAGAAGCTTTGATGCTGAAAGAATCTGCCTACAGAGCCTGGACCACGGCTCGTGCAAATTCAGATCCTAACATCTCTGAGGTGAAACGCAAACTAAATGCCGCCTCGAGGGCCAGCAAAAGAGCAATTGTCAGGGCTAAATTCGATTTCGTCGGCAGAATTGGTGAGCGGCTAGCAGGGTACCCTTCAGGAAGTCGTGAATTCTGGTCGCTTGCCAAAGCTGCCGAGGGAAACTTCTGTCAGTCAGGTTTACCACCTTTGCTTAAACCCGACGGTAGTCTGGCCCAGAGTGCCAGGGAGAAGGCCGACCTTTTGGGTTCTCTCTTTGCCTCTAACTCGACCATGAGCGACGGGGGTGCTGTGCCGCCGGACGTTCCGTGGTGTGGAACTTCCATGCCGGAAGTTAAATTTACGCAGCGGGACGTCCGACGGGAGCTTCATTCTCTGGACGTTCATAAGTCGAGTGGGCCAGACGGTATACCCGCGGTAGTACTTAAGCAGTGTGGTCCAGAGTTGTGTCCGGTACTTACACGTCTTTTCTCGCTTTCTTATTCCATGCGACAAGTCCCGGCGTCGTGGAAGATCGCGTATGTGCATCCTGTGCCCAAGAAGGGTGATAGGACCGACCCGGCCAATTACAGGCCTATAGCCGTCACCTCTCTATTGTCTAAGGTGATGGAGCGTGTAATTAATACACAGCTCCTGAGGTACCTTGAGGAAAACGACCTGCTCAGTGACCGGCAGTACGGTTTCCGTCACGGTCGCTCGACGGGCGATCTTCTCGTGTGCCTCACACACCGATGGGCGACGGCTATCGAGAGTAAGGGCGAGGCTCTAGCAGTGAGCCTCGACATTTCTAAAGCCTTTGACCGGGTCTGGCACCGTGGTCTTCTTAAAAAATTGCCCTCCTACGGACTGACCGAGAGATTTTGCGGATGGGTGTCCAGCTTTTTGGCCGATAGAAGCATTAGGGCTGTTGTCGACGGCAGCTGTTCTGACTGCATGGCCATAAACGCTGGAGTACCGCAAGGCTCAGTGTTGTCCCCTACCCTGTTTCTGCTGCATATCAATGACATGTTGTCTATTGACGGCATTCATTGTTATGCAGACGACAGTACAGGGGACACTTGTTACACAGGCCGTCCCGGTATCTCTCGGGACGCAGTGGAGGAAAGTCGTGAACAGCTTGTGTCTGAAATCGAGGCTACTCTTACTAGAGTGTCCGATTGGGGTAGACAAAACCTTGTCCAGTTCAATCCCTCCAAGACACAGGCGTGTTTCTTCACCGCTAAGAAAGCCCCAATTACTGTAGCGCCACGATTCCAGGGCACATCTCTTTCCATCTCTAAAAGTATAGGGATCCTTGGTGTTGACATCTCCAGTGACGTTCAGTTCCGCAGTCATTTGGAGGACAAGGCCAGGCTGGCGTCCAAGAAGCTCGGTGTGCTCAACAGGGCGCGGCGGTACTTTACTGCGGCGCAAACACTGCTTCTCTATAAGTCGCAAGTGCGGCCACACATGGAGTACTGCTGTCACCTCTGGCCGGGGGCACCTGAATATCAGCTTCGCCCGTTTGACTCGGTGCAGAGGCGAGCTGTGAGAGTTGTCAACGATCCTATACTGACAGGTGGTGTGGAACCTCTTCGCGACAGGAGAGACTATGCCTCCTTATGCGTGTTCTACCGCCTGTACAATGGTATGTGCTCCGAGGAATTGTTTGACATGATGCCCACGGCTACCTTCTATCATCGCACCGCTCGCCATAGACAGGGATTTCATCCGCACACCCTACGTCCGGAGCGTTTGAGCACGGTTAGATCCGGTAGGGGTTTTCTTCCGCGCACGCTTAGGTTGTGGAATGATCTTCCTGCCTCGGTTTTCCCAAACGCCTACAGTATGGGGTTCTTCAAAAGGGGTCTAAGAAGGTTTTTACAGGGTCGGCAGCGCGAGTGTGGCGCCTCTGGTGTTGCAAACGTTCATAGGCTGCGGTGACCACCGGTTCTTCTGGTGGGCCGTGTGCTTGTCTGCCACCTTAGTGGTATAAAAAAAAAAAAAAAAAAAAAAAAAAAAAGATGATGGAGCCGAAAGATAGGCACTGAAACTTCGATGGAAAAAGTGGAATCTAAGGATACTAATTTAACCATCTTCCAAGGATTGTAGCGTCATGAAAATTGGCAGATGTATGTAGTTCTGATGACAATACAATAATATGGTACTGTCAAACTGATATGATGATGGAGCCGGAAGATATGCATAGAAAACAAGTGGAATCTAAGGTAGCTAATTTAACCAGCTTCCAAGGATCGTTGGGTCATGAAAATTGGCAGCTGTATGTAGTTCTGACAACAATACAATAATATGGTACTGTCAAACTGATATGATGATGGAGCCGAAAGATAGGCACTGAAACTTCGATGGAAAAAGTGGAATCTAAGGTAGCTAATTTAACAAGCTTCCAAGGATCGTAGCGTCATGAAAATTGGCAGCTGTATGTAGTTCTGATGACAATACAATAATATGGTACTGTCGAACTGATCTGATGATGGAGCCGAAAGATATGCACTGGAACTTCATGATGGAATATCGTATTATATCTGTTTTTGGATTCGTCAGAAAAGTCTTGTAATGAACTTTGACTAGGCTTAGGTTTCAAGGTTATAACAAACCTTTTTTTAATTGACTTGTAAAACTATGCAATGGAATCTCAGGTAACTAATTTAAGCATCTTCCAAGGATCGTAGCGTCATGAAAATTGGCAGATGTTTGTAGTTCTGATAACAATACAATAATATGGTGCTGTCAAACTGATCTGATGATGGAGACGTAAGATATGAACTGTAACTTCATGATTGAACATCGTATCATAGCTGTGTTTGGATTTGTTAGAAAAGTGTGTAATGAGCTTAGACCACGATTAGGGTTTAAGGTTATAACAAACCTGTTATATATTGAAGTTAATATTGAGTGTAAATATTGACATAGGTACCTGCAGAAAATGTATATGTATTAGAGTAATAATGAAATATTTTCACATTAGTCGAACTCAGACAAAACACCATGTAATACAGAAATCCCTACTAATATTATAAATGCGAAAGTAACTCTGTCTGTCTGTTACGTTTTCATGCCTAAACCACTAAACCGATTTTGATGAAATTTGTTATAAAGATAGTATGAGTTTAAGAGAAGGACATAGGTTACTTTTTAACTGACTGCGCGAAAGTAGGGTAATGATTTTATGCGATAACGCCTTCTACGCGGATAAAGCCGCAGGGCACATCTAGTTAAGGTATAAATATTGTGACTAAAAAGTATAAAATAAATAAATGGTTTAAAAAACCCTAGAAAAATACGCTTTTATAATGCACGAAAAAACCCAAAAATAAATTATGGATCGTTCAAGTTGCCTCTATTTCTGGGCTGAAGTGTAAACTATGTGCTTTTAGTTATAATATTTGATTATAAAAGCGTGGGGTGCTAGAACAAGAAAGACTTTTTTGTAAGCATATTCCTATTAATACTAATCCTTATATAATAAAAATCCTGACGAAAGCTGCATGAGGTCGCACAAGAGCATAACGTTTATGCTGCCAAAGGGAACGCCTTTTCTTTCAGGCAATTAAGTAGATACATGAGGGGAATACGTTAACAGTGGCAAAATGTAGAGTTCTTGTTCGAGAACGAGATATCTTTAGTTACCGTTAAAAACCCGCTTGGGAATATATGCGTTTGTATTCTTATTACGTGATCACTACATATTGTACTAAATATCTCGGAATGCCGAAACTTTAAGGACCTACCAATGAATTATCTAATAGAGATTCGTAACGGTAATAGGTTTGCTCCTATTACGCGGGCGTCACGAAAAACTGGCAAAAGTGGGTGTTGAAAATGCGTAGGCGTGATTAACTACTTTACTTTTCAAGTAAGTATGTTATGTATTTCAATTAAAGCCTATCATCGTTAATACATTTCCGAAATTTAAAATGATATTAATAGTAGTAAAAGTCACAATAGATACATAAAAGCGTGTCAGTGTAAAGTAATAGTTTAAAAACACGAGAAAAACACGCTTTTATAAATGTGACGTTATCCTTAATCTGACAAGACATCATGCAGCTTCCGCCAGGAAAGTCTTTTCTGTTCCAGCGCCCCACGCTTTTATAATCAAATATTATAACTAAAAGCACATAGTTTACACTTCAGCCCAGAAATAGAGGCAACTTGAACGATCCATAATTTATTTTTGGGTTTTTTCGTGCATTATAAAAGCGTATTTTTCTAGGGTTTTTTAAACCATTTATTTATTATATTTTCTTGTTACTAATATTATAAACGCGAAAAAGTTTGTGAGTGTGGATGTTTGTTACTCTTTCAAGCTCGAACGGCTAAATGTATCTGACTGAAACTAGGTACAGGGATAGTTTATGGTCTGAAATAACACACGGGCCACTTTTTATCCCGGGAACAAGTTCCCACGGAAGCGGGAACGGGAACGGTAACAAATTTTACGCGGGCGAAGATGCGGGCATCAGCTAGTATTATTATAAGTACCTATAGAATATTTCTCTGAGGCAATTAATTACTCTCGGAATCAACGTCTGTAAGCATCTGGTCGCAGTAATGGCAAACAGTTCAAAGGCAGTAACTGCCTTGTACTATACACACTATACATATACATAATTATATACATAATTATACACACTATACATAATTATACTAGCTTATCTGTAAATGTAGCTTTATTAAACATTTTTATCTAGATTACTATCAAGAAAATCTTAATTAAGTACATCATATTACAGTTATCCTGCTTGTCTGCTTCAAAAACAAGCCTTCCTTCAGAGAATGTTCATAAAAGTGCACGCAATTTATACAAAATGCAGCATTAGGTATCTCCCACGCAATCCTAAAACCTACCGCCCCGCCCGCGCCCTTAGTATATTGAGCACAAAACCAATCATTAACAACCTCAATGTCGCCCATTTGTGTAACACAGAAATGTTATATTCTTTGAACAAGTTAATTCTGTGTTATGATCCGGGAAACTCCAATGAATACATTAAACAAAATGATGGTAGCATTGGTTTTTATAGTACCTATACATTTAGTAAAACCTCTTTCCGTGTCAAGGGAGATAGAGGCATACAGTTGTGGATTATACAAATATTGTGTTCCGACCTAGCATTCGAACTCCAGCACATCAGATGCATAACTTAATAACATCAGTAAATTGTCAGATTACAGCGATATCGAGCAGAAACATTATTTGTGACGAAGTGAGCCTTAAGACTATTAATTTAGCCATAACCGTAACCACTTTAATGGAGTTTCCATTATTTGCTGAGTCATAATTGACTGGAGAGATTACATTTCGAGCGCGCAATAAAATCTAAGATGGCTTTTACATGATAACCGCTATAGAGCAACGCGACCAGAATTTTGGTGTGATACGTGACTTAGAAAAGCGTAACACCGAATAACACGTCCCTGCAATAGGCTGTCACTATGGAACTTACACAAAACACTACACTCATAATTTCCGACACACGCGTATATTTTTTAATACCATTTGGAGTATGTATTGGCGGCAACCCATAAGGTGAAATGTGGGCGTATACTATGCCTCTGTCTACCCGTTCGGGGATAAAGGCGTGACTATGTATATGTAGGTAGGTCTGTCTGTATGTATTGACAGAGGGAAATGTCTCCGAATGGCGGCTCCACTCCGATCAAAGTCTTGTGGTGCTCTATGTTTCTACATGATAACCGCTTAATCTTGTCACCTAATTTCCTGTAAAGTGACGTAAATGCTTGTTATCGAAGAGGAAATCTGTTTTGATATTTGAGACAGCAACAAGTTGAATTTATGAGTTGATTTATGAGACATTGTTGGTGATATCAACGAAGTGTATGAGAAGACTTAAGTGTATTTTCTATGTATACTTACTAACATTTTGTTAGGTTTGATGTTAGGAGTAATTCCAGGAAGACGTTTGGATGTTTGAATATTTTGATGTAACTCAATCATGCTCTAACGTTCTGGTTCAAATTTGGTGCAGGGATAATTATTGTCTGGAATAACACATTAAGCTACTTTTATACAGGGTTCCGTGGGAAGCTGTAATGGTAACGGAATTCCACGCGGGATATGCCGCGACTGCACTAGTATCCTAAACATAATGAATACCTAGGAAGGTTATGGCTATATGCATTTACATTACCAACTCAGGGAGGAAAGCAGTGATCAAAACTTTTAAATTAAAAATATCTGACATAAAACCAGAGCTTAATAATAAAACGTTATTGATATGCATTAGCTAAATTACCAAGTCTATTACAAACAGATGTATCATTCAATCCACTAGTGAATTAGGTTAGACAGGGCACTGACCACTTTCGCAGGGGATAGACGCCAGGAACTATAGTGCCTTTCCAATCAATAGTATCCAATTAAATTAAATGCCAGTTTATGGTTTCAATAGGTTGAGAGGTTGAGAGTGTATAGGTTTAGTTAGTAGAGCATCGTTTAAGTACGTTGATCCTTTTGTATGTCGGGCTTATCTTACTTATTTTTAACCGACTTCCAAAAAAGGAGTTCTCAATTCGTCTGTATTTTTTTTTTATGTTTGTTACCGGCAAATCACTTGAAAATGTTAACTGATTTTGATGATTCTTTTATTATTTGAAAGCTGGTGCTTCACATGTGGTCCCATATACAGGAAGTCAGAATCTGATGCTGGGATCCTGGAGAAATCGAAGAAATCCTCGAATCGAGGGAATACCTTAACTATTTACAGCAGACCTTGTGTTTGGGCTTGATATATTTTGTATTGGGGAGAACATTACCCCTAGACTGATATAATTTCAGTATACCCGTCACTGAAAATAATGAAAAAAAAAATTATTATCAAAAAAAAACCGACTTCAAACAAAAACTAAAAATTGAAAAATAAAATTAACTTAGCACAAAGTAGTATCTAGTAGTAAATTTAGATTTATCAGATATTATTGACTGTAATACTGAAGTCGGTGCCAATATTTCTATGAGAGATTAATAATACCTACCTAAACCTATAGTTTACTTGGCGCCGATTACAGTATTACATTCAATAATATCTGATAAATCTAAATTTACTACCTATCACTTTGTGCTAAGTTAATTTTATTTTTCAATTTTTAGTTTTTGTTTGAAGTTGGTTTTTTTTTTGTTAAGTTTTTTTTTGTTATTAGTTTTTGGATATTTTACAATCATTCAAATTAACTTAAAACTGTGTCCTGTTGGACGTAGGCCTTTGCTAATTATTTTGAGAGAGTGACTGCCAAGCTCTGAACGAGTAAGTACAGGGTTTTGTCTAGAATACATTTTTAAAACAATAAGTGTGCTTTTGCATTATCCATTTTATGTAAAGGTTACGGGTATCGTTTAAGTCTAGCGGTCTTTTTTCGCTTTGAAATAAAATTTTCTTCTCTTTCACATGAACTCGTATGATAATCAGTACGAGCTCCATTTTGTAGGTGAGAAGGACCCTTTAAGGTGCGCGTCCATTGTCCCGCGCCGGACGCAACGCACGCACGGCACGCAACGGATTTTAGTTTGCTTTGTATGGTTTTACACAGCGCTGCGTCCACTATCCGCACCGGCCGCATCGACAGCCGGCATTTATGAGCAAACAATGCGTTGCGTGACGGTGACGTCACACAAATCAGTTGTGTGACGCCACCGTCAGTGGCATCACCCACTGCGCACGTGTTGAAATTAAATTTTTGGAACGAAGTTCCTTATCGCGCGTTGTGAAAGGGGGCTAGACGGAAAAAATTCTCACGAAAAGTTGTCACGACACTTTTGGTAGTGATAGTGGTAGTGATAGTGGTAGTGATAGTGGTAGTGATAGTGGTAGTGATAGTGGTAGTGATAGTGGTAGTGATAGTGGTAGTGATAGTGGTAGTGATAGTGGTAGTGATAGTGGTAGTGATAGTGGTAGTGATAGTGGTAGTGATAGTGGTAGTGATAGTGGTAGTGATAGTGGTAGTGATAGTGGTAGTGATAGTGGTAGTGATAGTGGTAGTGGAAGTGATAGTGGTAGTGATAGTGGTAGTGATAGTGGTAGTGATAGTGGTAGTGATAGTGGTAGTGATAGTGGTAGTGATAGTGGTAGTGATAGTGGTAGTAATAGAAGTAATGATAGTGGTAGTGGTAGTGGTAGTGATAGTGATAGTGGTAGTGATAGTGGTAGTGCTAGTGCTAGCCAGGGGATGAACATGAACTCTACGAGCAACACCAAAGCAAATAGGAGTTTCGCTCTGTTCAGTTTCAGTCGCGCGTAAAGGTTACACGCACTCACTTTTTTTTTATATTTGTTTTCTTTTTGTTTTTGTTTCTGTTTTTGTTTTTGCTTACAATAAAATTTTAAAATTAAAATAAAATTTTGGTGGTGTTGGTCTGAATGTCTTTAACTAGTGCTAAAACCCTAAAAAACTGAATTCACGTAGACGAAGGCGCGCTCACAGTTAGTTCTAAATAAAAACCGGTTACATAATTATTATATACTTTATTTTAAAATTTTGGTTTATTGTAACCGTCTACCAGCTCATACTCTGATTTGTTACTAACCTACAGATATGTACAGTAAAGTTATGGATTTAGCTCTTGACATGTAAATGTTATTGAAAAATCTTTCTTCATCATGAAGTAAATCTTCATCTTCAGTTATCTTCATCATGAAAAAAAAGTGCGGCCGCACATGGAGTATTGCTGTCACCTCTGGGCGGGGGCACCTGAATACCAGCTTCGTCCATTTGACTCGGTGCAAAGGCGAGCTATGAAAGTTGTCAACAATCCCATACTTGCAGGTGGTGTGGAACCTCTTAGTGACAGGAGAGACTTTGACTCTTTGTGTGTGTTCTACCGCCTGTACAACGGTTTGTGCTCTGTAGAATTGTTTGATATGATGCCTACGGCTACATTTTATCACCGCACCGCTCGCCACAGACAGGATATTCATCCTCACACGTTGCATCCTGAGCGCTCAAGCACGGTGAGATCCAATAGAGGCTTTCTTCCGCGTACGCTTAGGTTGTGGAATGATCTCCCTGCTTCGGTGTTCCCAAACGCCTACAGTATGGGGTTCTTCAAAAGGGGACTTAGAAGGTTTTTACAGGGTCGGCAGCGCGATTGTGGCGGCTCAGGTGTTGCAAACGTCTATAGGCTGCGGTGACCACCGGTACATCTGGTGGTGCCGTATGCTTGTCTGCCACTCTAGTGGTATAAAAAAAAATCGGGAACAAATAATGAATTATACTCTCCAAATATTGGTCGCTTCAAATTCATATTATGAACCCTCATTCTACGTTTATTTAACGTTTTTCTTCATCTGCCAACAAGCAACTAATAATAATAATACTTGTATCTTCGTCAATCTCCATGACAAAATACGTCCACTCACGACAAGAAAACACTCAAAACTAAAGAAAAAATCCGGATACAGTGGACGCATGCCATCGGCAAATCCGTTTAATCCGTTGCGTGCCGTGCGTGCGGTGCGTCCGGCACGGGCCAGTCGACGCGCACCCTTAGTGACACCTATTACCCTTTTTGAATGAAATAAACAGTTCTCTTGTTCAGAACCAGGTCAGGAGGAAGCAGTTTCCATAAAAGACCGCATGGTTTACCATAGAGAGTTACTAATATAAATATACAAAACTAGCTGACCCGCGCAACTTCGTTAGCGTGATAAATGAAGAACCGCTCGGCCGATTTTGTGCAAACTTCACATAAACCATCTACTAAATAGCCCGAACAAAGCCTAAACATTTGGTTTGGATAGGTGAGCCCGTTCTTGAGTTATAAAATTACAACGAAAAGTGGCATTGATTTTTATATATATTTTTTTTTTTTTTTTTATACTACTTAGGTGGCAGACAAGCTTACGGCCCACCGGAAGGTTGATATATAGATCATATATATATATATATATAGATAGCATATATAGATTAATGTTAATCAATGCTACAACGTATCCAACGAGAGAACCCCATTATTACATATCTAGTTAATTCATTGCATTTCATTTTGAACTGTAATAATTTGTTGTATATAACCGCTCTATTAAGTTCATATGATTTACAATTGAAATGTATTGATTTTACATAGAAACGCACTGCTCATGGGAGAGAATACATATAAATATGATGAAATATTGATGTGACTATTATGTTATATCTAAGCATGTCCTTATCTTAGTACGTAATCTCCTGATTAGTTTTACTGATTTGACTGGACTTTTACTGACAGACAGCTATTCTTACCGGGAATAATTTAGGCTAGCTTTTCAATTCAGCGTTTCGTGCAAAAATAATACCAAGATATTATTATTTCATATATAGGTACTCGCGGTCATCTTACATTATTACAGAACTTTTTTTTAGACATGTGCTCTCTAATATTTTAGGGACTACCAAAAATCAATCGTTGTATGTACTAATGTATTATATGTTTCCAATTTGCAATCGCTAGAGGTCAATAACGATATAATTCAAATCCCGTTTTATTTCTGTGTCCCGAACTCCTGAGATCAACACTCCCATTCGATTTAACAGTAATGTTGTTCAATTTTGTTTGACTACATTGCCTTCTTAGGAGGGTTTCATACAAATGACTTTTTGTATTGGTTTTTGGGGATTTGTTTTGACATCCTTATAAGTTATTATCATCGCCTTGTCTTCTATTGGAGTAGACACAAACTATGAGTTACCTCTAGGTATGCAACTTGTGCTTCTTCCATTTTCAGATGTGGTTAGGTGTATTTTGATCTAGCCTTTTCTCAAACATCCTTAATTTTTGATTTTGACAAGCATATGCGCGCCGCCGAGGTCACCCTCTACCAGAACACGCCTAATGTTTCAGTTTGGTTTCCAAATTAAACACATTCTTTCATAATTCCTTTTTATGTAAAACTCAGTTTTACTGGAGCATATATGAACACATAAATATGAAATCCTTAATTAGGCAAGAAATTACAATTTTTTTCCCGTTACTGGCGTATCTTTATGTAAATTGTTACAAATTCCGATTTTTGCTTTTTTAAGGGGAGTGGTTGACAAAGTTTGCGAAAAAGAGGTGCAAATGAAGACACCCTTCTTGGTATTAGTATGCGAAAAATTATAGCCAAAAGTAGATTTGAAATCTAAAAGATGTGTGACAAAAGATGGTTTTATCAGAAATTGTGTATTTATTATAAATAATTAGTAAAACATCATTGAAATAGCCCATAGTTTTTTAGAAGAAGGCGTTGTATGACATCTATTTATTAATTAATGATAATAAAATTTATATCAGAGACTAAAGAAAACATAGACCTCTAAAATGGTTTTCTTCAATTTTGATTTAGTATAAGTTTTAACTAATTATACCTAATAATGTATTCAAAGAATACATTGCATTGCTTGCTTCCCCGCGCTCGCCCGAAAATCTAGTGCGGGGGGAGTCGTGTTGCTAGGCGGACGTATGTCGCTCCGGTGTGCATAATATTCTCGTAAAATGTTATATTTTCATTCATGTACAGAGTAATGCGTGTAACAGACAGGGCCCTAGTTACACAATGCATACTGCATTTCATGAGAATATAATGCATTTGAACTTATTTTATGTATTGTTTTATTAAATTACTTCGAAAGGTAGTCATGCTAATATTGTAAGCGGTACTTAATAATTTCAAAATAAATAAATAAAGAAATATTCGTAGACATTCCCACACAACTTAAGCTATTATAACTTTGTGCTAAGGGATATAGACAACTGATGAAAATACTTATATTACAGTTATTATTAACACACTGCTTTTTTTGAGACACTGCTCTCAACTTGACTGCTTCTGTGGCGCAGTCGGAAGTGATACCGCCTGCGGCGCTGGAGGTCGTGGGTTCGATTCCCACCGGAGACAAATATTTGTGTGACCCATAAATGTTTGTCTCACGAGTGTTTCTATGTATAATATGTATGTTTTTGAAAAGTATATAAGTAGATATTAATATCCGTGGTCTTATACCCATAACACAAGCAGGTCATTCTTAGCTTACTTCGGGATTAGACAGCTTTGTGCGAAATGTCCTTGAATATATTTATTTATATTTATTTATTTATTTTAACCGTCAATTTTTTCAGCTTATTACGTCTTGGGGTGACGTAGGCACCATCTACCGGCAACTTGGTTAAGGTAATAAAGTGAAAGAATTGACGGTCGAGAGCAGTGTCTCGTTGGTCCAAAGGTGAGGCCGTCTGGTCCGGCAAACCAGAAGATGCAGGTTCGAATCCTGCTCGGGACCAAAAATTGTATTCAATTATTTGCTAGACAAGTAAGTCTGGAAATGATCTGCTGGCTCTGTTGGATTCTCAAACAATTTGTTATGATTTTTTAAGTCTATATTACAGTAAGCAGAGCACTAAAAAGAATAATCCGCCGAGTTTCTTTCTAGTCTATATCTATTCATAATAATAAAACTGTTGAGGGTCGAGAGTCTGAACATGGAAGCTATTTAAAAAAAAAGAACGCATTCTCTAATCGATACCTACTTAAACCAAAATGAAATTTAAAATTTTCATGTCCGTCTATATTCCGAATACGTATCACGCCGAAACTACTGATTTGAATGAAAATTGATCCGAGGAAGTTCAGGAGTTAGAGACATCTCAACTTCTCAAAACCTAGAATTCAAGAGTTCCTTTGAATGCGAGTGTAAATCTAAACCGGCGTGTTGGCTTTATCATTTAAGAGCTTATTGATTAAGTCCAGAGTTAAATATTTCGTCCGCGCCGAAGGCGTGAACTGAAATAAATTATTTTAGAATAGATTCTAAAACAATTCAGTCCACGCCCTCGACGTGTACGCTCTTTTATGATAAAGCAAACAGGGCAGTTTCACTCACCACTTGCTGAGTCTGATGAAGAAATACCTCCCCTTTCATACACCTTAAGCGTCGTAAACGAAGTTGTGAGGGTCAGCTAGTTACATAAATATGGTCACGCCTTTATAGGCGTGACCATACATACATAATTTATGTATGTATCTGCCTACCCCTTCGGGGATAACCCCGAAGGGGTAGGCAGAGGCATATTATTATGTCCCCACATTTCACCTTTTTAGAATTTGTCCCACGTAATAGGTGGTGAGCTGTATTGCCGTGTTGAGATAGACAGGCGCAGGTTGTGACTGGCTGCTGTTGAAATTATTCAAGCCGCCAAAAAGGCCTTCTACTTGGTCTTGGTTACCCGTAAGTTTCGAAAGGCACGTTAAGCCGTTGCTTAACGTGCCTTCCGAAACACAGAAACGACACGAACAAATAACTGTCACAAAGTGGTCACATGGATGGTCACCCATCCAAGGACTGGCCATAGTGAATGAGCTTACTACAGTGATCGTTTACAGAACACTGAGTCCGCGGTGCCACGAGCGCTTCTTATTTATACATAACTAGCTGACCCTCGCAACTGCGTTTACGACTATTTGTGTTTGTTAAAATAAAATGAAATGAAATTTTGTTCCAAAAGTAGGTAACAAAAATTTTAAGCGAGTACAAGACCCCTCTTGTCTGGATTTGTAATAATTTAAGTAAAACAATGAATATATGAACATTCGTCTTTGTGAATTCGTCACACTAAATTTTTACGTAATAATCAATCACATTTTTTGCAGTGTATTTTTACTGGGTACACTACATTAATACGAAAAACTTAATTCCGAAAGTCACACGTATCAAAAATCCGAAATATCATAAATACGAAGGGTGAATGTCGTTTCCACCCGTTCCTGTTTTAACCCGAAAACTTATCATTAAAGACGATTATTTATGTTCCCGATTCCAACCGTTTTTTAAATAAAGTATAGTCAAGTCTAACTACCGAAAATATTATTTCCAAGTGAGTGGAAGGCAAACGACAAAACAAAAAAAATCCGAGTCGGGGTACTCTGAGTCGGGGTGTTAACCATTCACTTATTATGGTTAATACCTCGACTCGGATAGGTTAGGTTAGAAGGCTAAGGCGAAAGCGAAGCGGAGCGGAGCTCCGGCCTTAGCCATCGTGGTTATTTTTTTTTGTCGATTGCCTTCCACTCACTTGGAAATAATATCTTCGGTAGTTAGACTTGACCGTACTCTATTAAAAAAACTTAAACAGGTAATTTTCGGATATTTGAAATTCTGAATAATGTTTTTCGGGAAAATAACAGTCCGGTCTTTTGATTATTCGTACTAATGAAATTAGGAAAAATAAAAAATCGTACCTATGACTTTCGGATAAATGAATATCGTCCTTTTGAATATTCGTAGCTTTGTTTCTTAGGAATTATAATCTTCGGAATTTTGAACATCGGAATATTGAAATTCGGAAAAACATATTTCGGAAGTTTGGGTGTTCCCACTTTTACTACACTTAAAAAAAAATAACAAAAAAAAACCGACTTCAAACAAAAACTAAAAATTGAAAAACAAAATTAACTTAGCACAAAGTAGTAGTAGTAAATTTAGATTTATCAGATATTAAATAATGTAATACTGAAATCGGCGCCAAGTAACACTATAGGTTTAGGTAGGTATTATTAATCTCTCATAGAAAAATATTGGCACCGACTTCAGTATTACAATCAATAATATCTGATAAATCTAAATTTACTACTAGATACTACTTTGTGCTAAGTTAATTTTATTTTTCAATTTTTAGTTTTTGTTTGAAGTCGGTTTTTTTTTGTTAATTTTTTTTTTAAATTATTTTTAGTGACAGGTAGTCTGAAATTATATCAGTCTAGGGGTAAAGTCCTCCCCAATACAAATTTATCAAGCCCAAACACAAGGTAGGTGTAAATCGTCAAGGAAATCCTTCGATTCGAGGGATTTCTTCGATTTCTCCAGGATCCCAGCATTAGATTCTGACTTCCTGTATATGGGACCACATGGGAAGCACCAGCTTTCAAATAAAAAAAGAATTTTCAAAATCGGTTAACTTTTTCAAGCGATTTGCCGCTAACAAACATAAAAAAAATACAGACGAATTGAGAACCTCCTCCTTTTTTGGAAGTCGGTTAAAAACAAACTTTCTTTCTTTCTTTCTTACAACGTCAATCGGATTTAACTCTCACAATAAACGTTTTAGAGAGGGGCAGTCGGGTGAGACCGTCTCACAGCTTCTTGTTTATTTGGTGAAGCGAGGAACGCATTTCCACTACTATTTTTCTTCTTCTTCCGTAGTTCTTTTACTCTGATGTCTGTAGTTGCGCTACTCTATGTTGGTGAGTCATATCGCCCATATGCTCAAGGTCGTTAGCCCTGGGTATGGCCTTAAGTTCCTCGCTTTAAAAAATAAAAAATTCATAACGACTGAAAATACGTACCTAATTACCATTTAAATCATTAGGTCTACTAAAGAAGCTTGGGCTAGAATTTAAAAAGAAATTTATATAAATAGAGCCTGAAAAGAAAGATAAATTTTACTTATGCAATTTGTTTAATGTACTAAAATATTTTAAAATAGCTGATGCTCGCAGCTTTGCCCCCATAATTTTTGTTTCCGTTCCTACTTCCCGGGATAAAGTACGAAAATTTAAACTAAGTAGCCTATGTGATAATATTGCAGACTATACTCTATTCATTTGCCAAATTTCAGCCAGATTCGTTCAGCGGTTAGAGCATGAAAGAGTAACAAACATTCACTCAATTATAAGAAGTAATATTATAGAGCAGATGTTATGAAACCCATCTTAATTACTACAATAAACTACCTAGATATAACTACCTACGTAATGTCCAAATAACATCTTTTTGCTAAGTACACTTTAGAATAAAGTATACCAGGGTTTTAATACCAAAAAATGCGAAGTCGAGATACACTACAGCGCACTGTGATCAATAATTACAATTTAGGATGACAAAAATATTTTAACTTGGAATTACAATAATCTACTACTGTTATTGAAAATATTGCTTTTAAAATATTTAAAATAAATTAATCTTTATTTAAATTCAGTTTTTGATATTACAACGTACAAAAAAAAATTGTGTAAAGGTTCTTCTTCGTTTGTATCAAATTAGGTTGTTCTAATAATTTTATGACTTCTGCAGAAAAATATCTTTCTGCTTTAGGGGTAAGGGGCGTAAAATCGACATCAGAGGATCTGATGACACCAATAATATTTTGAATAAATCATCATTAGTCTGCTTGCGTGACATTTTTTGGGTATTGTGTTCTCTATAATATTTTACATCTTTATGGCGACATTCCTGTGCGTCTTCCCCTTATTGTCCAATAGGCAATAAGAAATGATCAAGTATGTCTTTGCAAATCAGCCGATATGTCTGTAATTTGTATGTTCGGTGGATAACAGTTGGCCGTCTCTTCTAAAAGTTATAGTACGTTGGATACAATTTCTGTATTTTTTTTCGTATAGCTGATGCCCTAAGTTCAATATACTGAAGACGCGTTAATTTAAATTGAATAAAAAGTGCTAGTGCTTCTTTTGCATAAGAAATTGCATTTTGTACACTGTCTCGTAGCTTAACATTACAGTCAGGAGATGATGAAATATTATGAAGTGCTGAAGCAGCCCTACGTTTTCCGACTGAATGAAGTTTCATATCAGCTGCTAGGCACAACTCTTCTTCATTTCTGGATGATACTTCAGCTTTTAACCTTCTACGCATAGTTCTCTCACCTAAATCCATGAAATCCTTTTCGGGCGTCCTCTACCTACAGACCCAGAAGTTAAAGGCTGTTCAATATTATGATCTCCAGATGTTATTGTGCTTTTAGACAACCAATCCTAATTTTTTTTTTCAAATTTGGAAACATCTTTGCCGATTTTAATCCAATTTCTGGAAGGTGATAAACAAAAGATATGTACTGAATTTCGTAACTGAGTTTGATGTTGTGTTGTCAAATTTGATACTCCAATGACCTCATAAATATAATTCAATAACATATCTTTAGATTTCTTAGTTGCAGGTTTAAATGGCGGGTGTTTTTGAGATATTTAAACAAATCGGTATTTGTAACTGTACTACCGTTTTCTGTATAAATAAAAAGTTTGTTCAGGCAGGGGTACTTTGGGGTATATTTTTTATTGAATATCATATTATAGACTTCCAATTATCTATTAGTGTAAAAATGACTATGTCTAATATGTTCCTCGTAAGATACAGGCTTTAAAATAAAAAAAAATGTTAAATTTTAAGTTAAGTTTTGAATATTTTTTCCTAAATTACTGTAACAATTAACAGCTACTATGTGGTATACAAAATGAAGCACATACCTTTATTAATGTGTACCATATTTATTGATGCGCTATAATGCACTGTTAAGTCACAACAAATAGATAACTGTGCGCGAAAACAGGAAGTAAATTGAACAAATCGATACATTTAGCGAGAACACTGCATACCCTAGCTGTTATCTCAGTGATGACTTACCATCAACCGTTCATATTAAACAATAATATGAGGTAAGTATATAGACATGATTTGTTTTACATACCCTCACAATGTCAAATTTGAATATTATCCACCTAATATCCAATAATTGATCACTGTGCAGCGCCAGTCTTCGATCAACAGTACCACTAGATAGGTATCGAGTCGATGCAAAAAAATCATCTCGCTAAAAAACCCTTAAGCTTTTCGCTGTGATTTTGTTAGCGACCCGTTCGCCAAATTTGTTGATCGAAGACCACAGTAAAAGTAATTGAACCAGAAAACAAAAGTAAACTCACACTTACATTCGAGGCACACCACAAAGGGTTGACTGTACTTCCAACAAGTTTTGTACTACGAGTGTACCAGAACAAGGCTAAACGGTGCAAAGTGACGCGGGCGCTTCCCGAAATACAAACAAGCTCCATCAACTGTCGGCGACCCTTTGTGTTGAACTTGGCTCGATTAGCATAAAGGTTGGACCGAAGACAACATCGGACTACAGCAAACAATGATACGGGTATTTAAATAAAAGTGTTGCTATTTATTTCAGAAAGGTCTGCATTTGTCAGTTGGTTTCCAGCCTATTCAACAACACACTTGAATAACAACAATTAAATAACTTCATGTATATTAAAATTTTAATAATACATTTCACAATATGCGAAACTGTATAGCAGAGCTAGTTGGAGCAAGGCTCAGACTACGGCCTGGCCACGGGGACCGGCGGTGGCGGCGGCGGCGGCGGCGGAGGCGACTAATCGTGCGGCATCGTTTGCAGGCCACGGGGTAGTCGCGTTCGCCGCCGCGACCAGTAACTTTATCACTGGCCTAGTCGCCGCGACTTCCGCCCGACGCCGTGGCTCGCGCCGTACTGATTCATGCATTTGTTTCACTCGCTCGCCGCACCGCCAGTCGCCGTGTCGATCGCTCGGTACATTTCGCCGGTCGCATCGCCGGTCACCGTGCCGCGTGGCATGCACAGTACATTTCTATTCATTTGTTTGAGTCGCAAGACGCTTCGCCGGTCGCGCCGCACAAATTTTCGCCATGGCGACTGCCCCGTGGCCAGGCCGATAAGGACGCCACTAAATTCTTACGGCCTGGCCACGGGGATCGGCGGTGGCGGCGGCGGCGGAGGCGACTAATCGCGCGGCATCGTTAACAGGCCACGGGGTAGTCGCGTTCGCCGCCGCGACCAGTCATTTGATCACTGGCCTAGTCGCCGCGACTGCCGCCTGACGCCGTGGCTCGCGCCGTACTGATTCATGCATTTGTTTCACTCGCTCGCCGCACCGCCAGTCGCCGTGTCGTTCGCTCGGTACATTTCGCCGGTCGCATCGCCGGTTGCTGTGCCGCGTGGCATGCTCAGTACATTTCTATCCGGTCGCGCCGCGCAAATTTTCGCCATGGCGACTGCCCCGTGGCCAAGCCGTTAGATGGGATGTTTGGGTGTATCGGAAGTTATGATGTTCAAGGTTATAAATTTGGTGTATGAGTAAACTCTTAATTTGGATGTCAGCGGCACAGTTGTTTTCAGTGACAGCGGCGAGTGGGGCGTAGATGTTGATTGGTGGCGAGAGCTTGCCGCTGACAGCCAGTTTGACGCCCATGGCACGCTGCTTGTACTGCTGGATTATTCCCGGGCTTTTGACTGTATCAATCTTTCACTGTTGGTTTCTAAATTAAACTACTATGGATTTGACCCTAACACTGTCAGATGGTTCCACGGCTACTTAGATAACCGCCGCCAATGCGTAGAACTACGCCAACCTGATGGGACTACCACTCACTCTGACCTCACCCCTCTGCAAAGGGGGGTGCCGCAGGGATCAATCCTTGGCCCGATTTTATACCTTCTATATTGTGCAGATTTAACAAATTGTATAGAAAATTGTTACTATCAGATCTATGCTGATGACTTACAGGTGTATATTTCATTTAAACCTGAGGATTACGAAATGGCAACTAAAGCATTAAATGATGACCTTCATAGAATTGCCAAGTGGTCCCATGATCACTCTCTGGTACTTAACCCTCTTAAAACTAAGTACATGGTCTTAGGAACAAAAAAGCAAATAAGTTGTCTGCCTCCACTTACCATAACACTCATGGGCGCGAGTATTGAGAGAGTTTACGAGGCCCGCAATTTGGGTTTGATAATGGATTCAAATTTGAGGTTTGATAGACATGTGGCGGAGTGTGTTGTTAATTGTTTCTACCGTCTGAGGATCCTATACAGAATTAGACCCTTTCTATCAGAGGAACTACGAGTTCAGTTGGTGGAGTCTCTGGTGCTGTCTAAACTAAACTACGCTGATACGGTATATGGACCTCGCTTATTATCACAGACAGATAGGATGGTCCAAAGAGTACAGAATGCCTGTGCGCGGTTTTGTTTTGTGATACCACCACGGACCCATGTCACTCCATTCCTTAACAATCATAACATGATGAAAATGAAAACAAGGCGTAAGTTTCATCTGGCATGCCTAATGTTTGGAGTCCTTAAATATCTGGAACCAGCATATCTCCATCAGAAACTGAACTGGTTAAAGGGTGGGCGTGGCTGTGGTAGTAGGCGGTGCGCGCCGCCACTGTCCATCCCGCGCCATAGGTCGGCCGCCTTTAAAGGTAGCTTCCGTTATGCCGGCAGTAAAATCTGGAATAACATCCCTCCACCGCTAAGGTCACTTAAATCGGTGAATACTTTCAGATCGAGACTACGGCGATTCTTAATTGACGCACAGAAGGAACATAACATTATAAATACAAACTTATCTATTATATTATGATTTACCTACCTATAGATGTCGTGGGTTTATATATTGCTCTTGTGTATGTGGGTGTTGCGTATGGGTGTATGTTTATATGTAATGTGTATTTATGTATGTATGTATGTGTATGTATATATTTATTACATTCCTTGTCAGGGTTCTGCGAAACTATGGTGGTTACCTGTACAGCATATTACTTACCTACTCGTATTTGGTTTAGTATTGTTTAGATTTTAAGTGAGGCCGACTGGCATCTGTTACTCACTTGCTTTTTAATAGGTCAGGTTGAAAACCAGCGCTTGACATTGAGTCAGGCACATGCTGAACCTGGTCCTTTTCGGATGACGTGTGAGGTACACATTAATTGAATGCATGTATTAGTTAAGCCTAGGATTAAGTTTTCTTCCTATATTGTTTGTGTGCCCCATTATGTTTCCGAATAAATAATTTTTCTTTCTTTTCTTTCTTTCTTTCTTTCATGTCAAACCGTTTGATTCGAACGGCACATAGTATCTGCTAGACACATTCATACATCGCACTCACATGCAAAACTGCTGCAGACATTGGTTCATACTTTCCCTACAATCTAACATTTATCGAAAAAATCTAATGAAGGAGAAATCTTTGAAAACTGTACATAACACAATAAGCTTTTACTCTTTTTTAACCTGTATAGATATTGCACAGATAGAATTCGATATCATCTGTCATGTCCTCAATAAATTGGCATGATGGCTCTCAAAGAGTTCCACTTTCGTGACACACACTCGTCTTTTTTTGGAAAAACTGTGCCTCGGGCATGTGCTATCACATGCCCGAGGTGTGCGGGTGGCGCTGCGACAGCGCTTCTAGAATTGTATTAAAACTAGTAGTGGTGGCGTAGCTAGCGCACAGTAGCGCCATTGCAGCGCTTCCTCATGCCTCTAATTTGAAGGCGCTCTTACTGTCTATTAGACTATTGACGTGGCTCTTCAGTTTGCGGACTAATGATGTACCACTTCACGCTCCGCTTGAAAAACTCGTGGTTGCAAGAGGAGGAAAACACGTACATTTGTAGGTAATTCTCAAAAGGACTGATAAGAAGTTAATCGATTAACATGTCCTTTTGAGAATTACCTATGATTCCATAATCTTGAATCAGGTAAATAGCGCAGAGTGTCTGGGATAGGACACATTCCTTCATTTAGCTGTATTTTAATTATATAGGTCAATGAATTTCCAATTATAACTATTCGATTGACTTCACTCCTCCGGGCTTTCATTCATCAATTAACTTTCAATTACATTTGTGTCAAAAACAATAAAACAGTCTACTGAGTTCAAAAATATTACACGCTACTATTATCCAGACAAGTTATAACTTTTACATTGGCTATTACTGATAAAGCCTGAAGGTAGACTAATTTTTATAGCTAAATTCTTTTAACAACAATAATGTGGTTGATTGTTGGGAAAGTATTTAATAGAAGAATACCTACCTTCCGAGTTTATAGTCACCCAACAACCAAAATTCTAACTTCGCCAATCGCCTTTGCTTTAATGAGAATCGTGCATCACTCTACATAATCTTTCAATTTCATTTAAAAGAAGTAATTGTTTTACGTGTCAAATTACCCAGGGATGCCATGGCGGTCTCCTGCCGTCTCACACACGATGCCCAACCACTGCTCGCCTAAGGAATCGGAGCCTATCTTTGGGGATTGATTCCTACGTTTTCCCACTTT
Source organism: Miltochrista miniata (assembly GCA_933228765.1). Lineage (NCBI taxonomy): Eukaryota > Metazoa > Arthropoda > Insecta > Lepidoptera > Erebidae > Miltochrista > Miltochrista miniata. The sequence continues at coordinate 15,939,152 of OW121759.1, read as the reverse complement.
TTGAGAAGTGGAGGAGTGCGTGAAACTTTCACTTTCACTGCCTTGCTGTCTTGGGCCTGCTGCTGTAATGACGGCAAGCAGGCCCCTCCCTTCGACAATAACAGAAGCCATATATTATTTTTGAAGAAAAATCATGAAATAATGCTCCAAGGAGCTGATCATTACAAATAAGATTCTTCAAAATGCATCGTACTAAATTGTGCAATGTCAAATAAATGGTAGTTACATTCGGTATTTTTTTACTTACTTGTGAAACCATTACCGTAATCAAAGTTATGTTCAGCAGTTCCAGCTACAATTTCAACAGCACGAAACATTAACTTAATTGGTCAAACACAGTCTAGTGTTTACTTTCATAAAAGCAAACACAACGTGAAAAGTGTATTTGATTGGAAAAACATTTTGAATTTCTTGTAGCCATTAAATGATGAAAATCTATTTGGTTATTATTGAAATCAATTTAGCATTGATATTGTTCCTGTGAAGTTGATTAAGTACTCTACCTTCTCGTTAGGTAGGTAGGAGTACTCAATAACAAATAGGATTTTTAGTTCCAATAGGAAAATTAGTATTATCATCGTAGACCGTTCTGTAATAATGTATCTAAATGGTTTTATAATTTTTTATCGAGTTTTGCTTTAACTTTATTTTTTACTAGCTGTTCTTCCACCATCTTACACGTGAAGCAAATTTTGATAATATCTATAACATACTAATAAGAAGGCCAAAACATCATCTATACACATAATAAAATGATATAAAAGTGAAAACTGTACATTGGAAATATTTAAGGAAAAATAGGCGCTGGTTGTTCAACATAATATTAAGATACCGAAGCCGAAAACATGGTTAGAAAATGTTTTGTCTGTTTGCTTTGCTTTGTCCGAAAGGATCTCGAAAAGTACTCGATAGATTTGATTAAAATTTTGCACAAATATTAACTAGGGGTAGGGTCTTCAAATAGGCTATATATTATCGCGCTACATATCCTAGGGGCTAAGCAGAGAGCAATCAAATTGGCATTATAACATAATTTCACGCGTACGAAGTCGCGGGCAACAGCTAGTATTGTGATAAATTTCGGAGAGTGTGATGAAAGCAAAGAATGTGAGGAAAGAAAGTGAAGAATATTAGGTACCTGCGAGGATGCGACATTAAATGGGCTGACCCATTACTTTTAGCATATACCTAACAATCAGGTGACCGCTTTGTAATGTTTTGATTTTCGAGCGTTTCCGAGCTTCAGAAGGCACGTTTTACGCCGTGATGGTCAGTAAGGCCTAATAGGGGGCTAGAAAATTACAACAGAAGGGTGTCACGTGACAGCCTGCACCAGTTCGCTTCTGGATAAACATGTAACGATGTGTATGTATGTAAGTATAATCTGCTGAACTTTAGTTCAATAAGACATCCAATGAGAAAGGAGTTTTTAATCTTCTGATAACGGAAGTTCGAAGTATGTCTAATAAAGGCGAAGCGAGAATTTTTTTTAACAGTTACCAAATTTCTACCATTGAAGGATTAAAGTAACTTTTTCAAAAACATATCCTCGGCACCAACAGTCATCTAAGCAGAACTGAATATCTATGCGCTCATCCGTTTTCAATCCGAGCTCAAAATTGCCGCATACTCGTACCCAACATCGTTGTAATTCAAATCAGTGTCCGATACTGGTCATGTTAGTGTCATTCAAACTGAATTAGGTGGGCTACGCAAGTTAAAACGACCTGGCTACCTTCCAAATAGGTGGACCGTACGACGTATAGAATTTAGGTATGGGTTAATGTCGTGTGCATGAGTATAATTCGCAAAAGGGTATTTTTTAGGGTTCCGTACCCATTGGGTGAAATTTTTACAGATGATGTACGTTTTATTTTTGTTTTTAGAATTTGTAAGGTCTACCATTCAAAATATGTGATTTTTTGGTAAAGAACCCTCCGAGTGCGAGACCTACTCGCCGTTTTCTGTCATTTTCTCTAAGGATTTAGCGATTCGCATGATCAGTTCTAAAGTAAGCAGATAGTTGAATAAAAATATCTACAGGTTCACAATTTGCTACATAACCTATTTAACCCTAAAATTTTTCAAGACAAATGTTATATACAAGCAATATTAATCAAGCAATATTAATTGCTGGTTACAGAAAAAAAAAGTATAAAATTTACAAAGAGAATTCAAGAAAAGCCGATTGTCCGAGCAGACAAGTTCATTTGACTTAGTGCATGTAAGTGGGGGTACCTGACCTCGACCAAATGGAATGCAAAGAGGACAAAGAAAAGGGAACAATAGGGTAGGTATGTGTACTTATACCTTTAGTGTCGGACTTTCTTAATAACACACGAAGAAAACATTCTTTTGAAAGTTCATGAATTCAACCCAACAGAAACTGGAACAAAAGCCGATATTTACCTTGAACTATCTGCTCCTTTATCTCCAAAAGATTATGCAGAGGACTAGTAGTTTTTGTGCCACGTAAGACGTGATGTGTCTATCGCAGTGTAGTGCCAGTTATGACCAGCCGCTGTTTTAAGTTTTCAAGCCGCTCATTAGGCATTCAACTTGGCTTAACGACTGCCATAATATGGCAGTCGTTAAGCCAAGTTGACAATTAGGATCAACGGCATATCTTCAAGTGCCTTCACCATTTCCGTCCATTCGAGGACCAGTCACAGTGAAAATTGCTTACTGCAGTGATCGTTTACAGAACACTGAGTCCGGCGGGACTAGCGTCGTCTTTCTTTAAGATAAACCGATCATCGTGAACTATACTCTCCTAGTCAAGCCTATTAATTATGAACATAAAACTAGCCACGTGGGAGTCGTACTCGCGCACGGAGGGTTCCGTACCAAAAAGCGACAAAACATCGCGTTTGTTGTATGAGCTCCCTTAAATGTTCATTTTATTTTAATAAAAATTATTTATATTTCATGAAAATATACAGCTCGATGTTCTGTAAACATTTCAATCATCTACTTATCTACTTACTACCGTTATTAATACTAATATGTCAAGAGTACCTGGAAAAGATCAAATAATACACAACATTTTGTTTGTTTCGACGAAAACAACAATCAGCTGCGTGTATAGCGGTGGAAAGATCGTCAGCTGATGCAGTAAAGGTGCAGATTATTCGAGCAATGCACAGAATCTTTCATGATGAATTTTGGCCTTGTTTTATTTTCAACAAAATGGATAATATGAAATGATTTCGATGAAATATGATATCATATAATTTTAAAATAATGGTTATCTACAATACTATAGTGATCCACCACACGGTATGATAATTATGTACCTAGGTAAATCTATTCTAATGCAATTAAGACACAAAGGCTTTCCCACCGCTACACAAGCAGCTGATTGTTGTTTTCGTACTAGCAATATTTTTAAGAATCATGTAGTTAAATTTCTGTTTTTACAACTTCATGCGAGCAGCTGACGCATAATCCCCCATCTACGATGCAGCTGACGATTTTTTTCTTGCTCAGTATGACGTCAATTATTTATGAAAAAAGTTTCAGCAAGCGTACTATTACTTAATTATTATTTTTTCTTACCTCTTTCGCAGCCTCTCACACCCGCACCCACCGCTACTTGAGCAGCTGACAGTCGGTTCACTCATTAGTCATATAAGATCAACTATCTATATAAAAATTTATTATTATTATCGATGTTAATATCAGCCGGCTTACTATGACTTTTGTATTTGCAACGCTACCTCCCGGACTATAATACTTATGTATAACTAGAATTAACAATTCTAGGGTTCGATATAATAGAAAATAATAAATAAAAAAACAACTTAAATCATTTCCTAAAATACTAAAAGTAGCCTTGCTACTCACCGTAAGATCAGCTATCGAACAGCGAAAATCTCGTCAAAATCGGTGAAGTGAAAAATTTACAGAAATGAACAGACACTTCAATGTTATTTATTTGTGTCAGATGTATAAATTTTTCTGTCCACATATTTGTATGCAAAGTAAAAAGAAATGTCAGGAGTATTTCATACTTTGGTTTTGTATGTGTTATAGCTTTAACTGAAGCTTCGGTACGTCGAGAGGATTACACAGGGAGGCACTGCTGTTTGTTTTTAACTTTCAAAGCCCGAACGCGCAGAAAATCCATATTTCACAGAGGATTTCAACAAAAATAGTCTCTGTCTGCATATAACCAGATTTTATCGGATTTCGTGAGTACTATTAATTTTATTTCTGTTTTTTGCATCAACAACTTTTGCCGAGAAGGATTTGGATATCTACCTATAGATCTAAAATATTTTATGACATTTAGGACTCTCCTAAATCACGCCACAATACACGGTACTGCGCCTTCCGCGTCCAGCCACTCCCTGTGACCTTTTTCGGGTCATCGGTCCATCTGGTGGGAGGTCGGCCACTCCAAGATCAGCTTGTTCGCCACTATATAATTAATCAAAAACTTTGATCGATTCACTTTTCGTTTTCACATAAAATCTAAATTTCTTTTCTTAATATAAAGAATGTGTTTGGCAAGTAACGTAACGTTATGATCTTTAAAATTAAATTATTTAACTTTATACACAAACTACCCTAAATGCTACTGTGTTTTTAGCAATCGTCTAAATATATTTGTTTCAAGAACTCATTATTCGAATCATAAATTCAGGATGCTTGCAAATTAACTTTTAATAACACGCAGACTCTTGGCATAAATAAAATTTGATATAATTATGAAAATAATACATAATATTGTTAGGTCGAAATTATTTATCGTTAACACCTCGACTCAGTGCAATCCGACTCGGATAGGTTAGGTTAGAAGACTAAGGCGGGAACGAAGCGAAGCGGAGCTCCCGCCTTAAGTCTTCGTGGTTTTTTTTTAAACCACCCAGAAGTAGGGGCCCCGCGAAGCGTGGCTCCGTCGAGCTTAGTTAGTAGACGCCATATGAGGTTTAATTTTAGGTTTAATTGTGAATAAATGATCTGTGTCGTATAAATTATCTTTATTTATATTATGGTGAATAAAAGTTATGGAAAATGGCATGAAAATTATGGCAAATACATTTATGGATTCTTATTATTACGACACTTGATCGATTATGACCAATGGAATTAGTGAAAGTCATTTTATGTCATTTCACGATTATGGCAACTGAAGCGTTATGTCTAATGAAATTATGGCAAATACCAGTATGGCATATGAAATTATGGCATTTTAAATTATGGCAAACATTAGTAAACTAACAGGAATAAATTATGTGGGGTAATTTCAACTGTCCAGCTATCACGGTTCATGAGATACTGCCTGGTGATAGACCGACATATGGACGGACAACATACGCTTATATACGTTTTTACCCCCTGGGTACGGCACCCTAAAATCCGAAACTAGTTCAATATTGATGCAAACGTGAAATAACTAACCCCGTAATATGTCAAAGTGACTGAGCTGTACCTACCTACATATAAATAATAGGCGTGACGTATGTAGGCATTCTGCTGAGGCTCAATATTCAGGGCGCATCGGAAGCCCGTCCGACAAGGACTCATGTAACATCCTTGCCAATGTGCGTAAAGGCTCAAGTCATAGGTGGGTAGGCGTGTGGCGATATAATCGTATTGATTCTATCTATTAATACTAATAAAAAAAAAACAGGCAGAAATTGGACTCGCCCACGGAGAGTTCCGTACCAAAATGGCAAAGCTACGTTTGTTGTATGGCACTCCCCTTTAATATTATTGTTTCTGTTTTTTAGTATTTGTTGTAATAGCGGCAACGAAAAATTTTCATTTTAGGGTTCCTGTATAACGGAACCCTTAACATAGTCAAATTGTAACACTGTAGTTTTACGAATTAATCTCTCACGAGTTAAAAGAAACGTTTCTTTATTCAATCCCTGAGAAACATAAAAATTTGTTCACGCCTACGTGTAATTTAGGTGTTTCTCCTAAATTACATGTAGGCGTGAAAAATATTCGAAACATAAAAATCAAAATAATTATATGCACATGATTTACAGTTACTCTCTTTTGATTTGGGCCATAAACCAAAATGAATCCATTTCATTTGACTCGTGTCACACAATTTCAACTATGTAGATGGGCAGACAGATGACTAAATATTTGTACGTCAAAAGCTTGAAATTTGTTTTGTTTAAATGAAAACCTAAACAATCACTTCATCGAGGCAATGTAGCTAAAGTTTGTTGGTGCTATAATTATAATATTGTTCCGACTAAAAAGGGACGACAAAGTCTATAATAATATCAACATTGTAATGGAGAAAGTTTATACCTAATATTGGTTATGCAAAACTCTCATATTGGAATTCTCTGTAGGTATTTGGGAGTATCCAACTTGAATTGGTTAGAAAACCTAAAGATTGTTTTGGACCAAACCATATTATTGCGGAACATGCAACATAACATTTAGTTTATACTTTTGTGTATAGGTGTAAACACTAAGAGAAAAACAGAGTTTCTTTATTACATGTAAGAAAGTACCTTAGTTATATAGTTCTCACAACTAGAAAAATTGTGAGGTCTCAATCAATAAAATCAGTGGGCCGCAGTCCACTGTTGGACGTATACCTCTCAGGATTTTCGATTGAAAAGTTTTACTGTTGGTATGCGGTTTTGTTTCGAGATATATACGAGTAATAAGCACGTATTCAGAAATGTATAAATATGCATATTTCGTTCTTGATCCCATAGCATAAGATATCTCAACTTGTTCCTCCACAGAATCCTTCAAACATTGAAATATAACTCGGAGTAAGTGTTCGCATTATAAATGCTAATATTAAACAATTAATTACCCGCGATGTTTCGCACCGTCAGCATGCATGTCGCAGACGTAGTAATAAATTATGGACTACGCTTAGTTCTCTCGTCATCTAATTCTTAGTTGAATAACAATTTCCTTCTATTAGGAGTTTTATATACACAATATGCTAGATACTTTGTATTAGAATAATTTTGATTATTTTTTTCCATAGAAAGTAAAAATTTTAATTAAATCAGTTCATAATAGGTCAATGCACAATCTTACATTTTTTTTTAATATTTAGATCGCCAAATGATGCAGTTCATGGGTTCACCTGATAAGAACCAGAAAAAGATTTTTTTTTTCAAAACCGCAAAGCAGTCCTGAAGATGCCTCGTGTGTAGGAAAAACACGTGTTATAGCGACATGTAGCTATTTGGAGCCACTCTCACAGTCTACAATACTCCTGTCAGTGGCTCCCAAGTTGGTGACCCTATGATTCACGCTCCTCTTAAATAATCCGGGGATGTAAAAGCAGAGAAACATGTACCCCGGCAGCTATTTCTGTTTTAATACCACCCTTTTATCTGGTAAACTGTTGGCGTTTCTATAATAATAATATACATCTTCCTTCCCCTTCGGGAAAACGTCCTGACGATAGAATTTTATTATATATGGCATTGCTTATTGTTTCCCCACGGATATTTAGAGTTTGAAACTAGAACTTCTTGCAGTTGGTTTTGTATTCGTGAAGCAAAAAGTAAAGTTGAGCATAAAGCTTGTACCAAAGTATACAACAGAGAATTGTGAATAGCCCGACAGGAGTGATAAATGCTGCATGTTCTAAAAATTTTAGTTCAGAAGTTAGCGTGGAATTTATAAAAGGTTTGGTTGTGTTTTAGAACAGGTGCATAACTTAGGAGGAGATAGTACGTGTAAACTCTTTACTAGTTTATTTCTATGAATAAAAGAAACAATATTTTCTTAAGTTTTAGTTACTGTAAGTTTCTGGTTTCTGGATATTAATGCCATTTCTGAACAAACAAATCTTTGCTTCATTTCTAAGATTACAATCTAAATCATTCGTCTTTATATATATACGCTTTTTTACAATTTCTTTTAATTTTTTATTTTTATTTTAATATATTCAATTTTAAAATAATCAGATATGTACTTCATTACGGGAGACACAATCACGGAAATAATTAAATTATAAGTAGCAGTTTTTCATTGGGATTCTTGGGGATTAACGGCAGTCTAAATTTAGATTTGCGGGATTTTCGATCCGTTGCCTCAACAGCCACTTGACTTTTAACTTTTTTACTGAATTTATTTTTGTTTTAAAACTGCAAAGCAGTCCTGAAGATGCCTCGTGTGTAGGCGAAACACGTGTTGACTTATTACTTAATTATGTTGTTCAGCGGAGTAGTGCTCATTATTAACAATCTGGAGGGTAATAAAAATACAGGTAATATTCCTATCAAACATCCAAAATTCCTTTTCTGAGTAGTTCGGTTCTTCGTTCCTCCCTTACGATTAGTATTGGTTATCCTTATTTAATGTACGTTAGATAGATAGATAGATAATTCTTTAATGTACACCATTACACACAGTATTCTTAATGAAAACATATTAACATATGATATTAATTAGGATTGATGAATCACGGGTGTGAGGTGAATTCCTTTCCCTCCCTTCTTCTATTATCTTTGTTTTATTTTTAATTATAAACAAAAAATTAATACATCAAAAGTTTTTTAAAAAGTTATTGAGAGCCAAAGGTCAAAATTCACAATATGCTACTGTAGTATTTTTTAAGAGGAAAAAATGTCAAACACGATTGTCATTTAGCTTTAACGACCTACGAAATGCAAACTAACAAACAAACGCTTCAGCTTTATAATTATTAGCATGCAAGTTGTATTCAAAGTCCTCAACGATGCGGCGAGACAAAACTGATTTGTTTTTAAAAGAAAAAAATCTGTAGCGTTTAAGTTTAACAGTCAAGCTCTTTGCCTTCTTAATAAATTATCAAATAAATTACCGGTGGAAAGAACCCCTAGCGATGACAAAATAATTAAATTGTCTCGGTTACTTTAGCGCTTAAATTAGCGTAGCGAGAGAAGGAATAAGATTTACTCTTAGGTACTACTCGTGCGCGATAAGTTGAGGCACGCTCAAGAAAAAACTATTCCCAAGTGTGCCTCAACCTGTAGCGCACGTATACTAAGTACGTCCAATCTTTGTTCTGTGTCTTTCTCGTAATTGTGCGACCAATTTCCTCTCGCGGCTAGTACTCAGTCGTGTGAATGCTGACTATTGTGACCAAGAGTAGAATATAATGTCCTTCTGTACATAATAAAAAAAAAATCTATGAATATGCAATCCATTAACATTTAAGACTAGCGGATGTCACGCGGTTTCACCCGTATAATAGCCTATTATATAAGTCACCGGCTTCCCAACAAGCCACCCACCGGCTGTCGCACAGTCCACGATACCGTCGCCACTAGAAAAATTCAGTTTTCACAATCACATCAATATCTGTATAGAAAGAGAAATTTACAAAATCCTTTTGTAAGATAAATGTAGGTACAGCTACTGTATTAGCTGAGCAGATCGCGTTATAATAGTACGTTATTACAGAATTAGCCAACTAATTAGACGAAGAACGCATTCGTGTCGCCTTTGATCTCTATAATTACTTCAATAAGTTACAAAGAGGTAAACGCATCCCTAATGTGTATTTAGCGCTTAGCTGGGATTAACACAGTGCGTATACATATACGTACTGTGTAAATCTACACAGATACAGGGACATAGATGTGCACTTAAACGTAGTACTAAACTTTTCCGTACAAACTTAGTTTCTTTCGTGTTGGTAATGAAATAAATGATTGAAATGTTTAGGATGTAGTTGATCATGATTAACGTTTCCGTACACAATTTTGTTCATAGGTAGAAAATATTTATTTAAAAACGAAGGACGAACGAACGAATATTAAACGTTCTATTTTCATCACATGCAAAACATGGCAAGAGAAAACATCTTATATGAACAGGGGTAGGTACCTGCAGTAGACATTTATCAAACCGCCCTTAAGGCATTCAACTTAGTTTGCATGCCCTTTCCAAAGCGAGGAAACGCATCTTAGCACTAACCCCAGCGTAAAATGCTTCAAGACAGTCGTCAGGTTTATCTTAGTATAAAAAGTACGGTCAGTATTAATAAAAAACAATGAAAACTATCCTGAAAAATCTTGACAAAACATGATTCTGGCAAATACGAAAATTACACCGTATCTCATTTGGATAAAGGTCATAATCCGGATCATATTTTTATACCTAACTTTAAACAATCTGACAACCCATATTGAAGCTGACTGTTCCCAGTCATTTCATCTGAAAAGACAAGATATCTTTTTATGGTCTGTAAACGTACAACATTCTGTCTACAAAGAAGAAAGGGCATAAAACAAGTTCATAAAGTAAGCTCATTTCATAAAACTGTTAGTGAATGCAAGCGTCACGTAGGATCAAGATTGTGGCGGCTTTATAAGCTTAGTTATTCAGCTCTGTTTGTACTTTTTTTTAAAAGGGTTTAGGGGATATGCTAACGTTACACCCTGAGGGTACAGTAGTGGCTTCTTCAATGAGATCCCTAAGATTCAATATCTTAGGGATTAACGAAAAAGCCCACATTAGGAGGAAGGGCATAACGGTACTCCGTTCGTTGAGCAGCCCGCCTGGGGCAGTACCTCCGCCCTGCAGAAGACCGCGGTAATAGTAACCTGACTCCGGTTGGGTTATGTTCTCCGTCGGTTAGCAGGGATCCAGAGCTCATTGGGGCGACTTTGTGCCGGTGACGGTGAGACCAGAGGCTTACCTGGCTCCATTGGCGGATAGAGGCGCGGAGTATTGGTACGGCGGTCAGGGAGACCCGGTGAAACGGTTGACCGCTGACCGCCCGCAGGCTGTACGGAACCCGAACCTGGGGATCACTTAATCTCCGCCCCAGGAGGCTGAACCAGCAGCCTGTGTAAAGTCCCTGGTGCTGTGGTCGTGCCGGAGGAGGATACCGGAGTGGACGCGGCCACTGCATTGGGGGGGGACCGGGGGCCCTTCCGTACGCCGTGCCAATCTTCCGCATTACCTTTGTCTGCCTTTGGTGAGTTGGAGCCTCGCTTAGTCTCCTGCGCCAGCGGCACACAGGCGCCCCCTCAACCTTCTTTATTCCCCTTTTTAAAAAAAACAACCATGGCAGCAAAAAGGAAAAATAAAAGGGTATCCACAGCGGCATCGGCGTCCACACTTCAAGTGGACTTTTGCAACATCAGAGGCATGCGCGCGAACATCAACGTAGTCCACCACCATCTTGAAACTGCGAAGCCGACCCTTTTTTTCTTGACGGAGACGCAGATCTCATGCCCGGAAGATGCATCTGACTTAATGTACCCTGGCTACAAGCTGGAGTACCACTTTAGGCGGAAAGCCGGGGTGTGTATGTACGTCCGGGATGATGTCTGCTGTCGCCGTCTTACAAGCCTCGAAGACAGGGACCTGTCTACGTTATGGGCGCGCGTGGATCACGGGGCCACACCCGGATCTACGCGTGCGTGTACAGGTCTCACAGCGGTAACACGGACACAGTTCGCCTTTATGACCACCTGCAGCAGTCGACTGACAGGGTGATTGAGCAGTGTCCCTCCGCGGAGATAGTGATTTTGGGAGATTTCAACGGTCATCATGTTGACTGGTTGGGCTCCCGGACCACCGACTTTGCGGGAAAAGCTGCTCACGAATTTGCCTTGACCTATGGGTTCTCCCAGCTGGTTAAATCCCATACAAGGATACCAGACAGGGAGAACGAGCATAGTGCATTGCTGGACCTCCTGCTGACAACGCGTCCGGACGGATACAGTGTTTCAGTGGATGCTCCGCTAGGATCGTCGGACCACTGTGTCGTTCGGACGCATGTGCCTCTCGCAAGGCCTGAACCACCTCGGCCCAAGGAGTGGCGACATGTGTGGCACTACAAGTCAGCAGACTGGGATGGACTGCGAGAGTTCTATGCGTCGTACCCGTGGTGGCGGCTTTGTTTTGCCTCAGAGGATCTGGATTCTTGTGCTATAGCAGTCGCTGAGGGGATCTTGGAGGGTATGGAATGCTACATTCCCAACCGCTGGATCCCTGTAGGTGCAAAAAAGCGACCGTGGTTCAATCGGCTCTGCAGAGAAGCTCTAATGCAGAAAGAATCTGCCTACAGAGCTTGGACCACGGCTCGTGCAAATTCAGATCCAAACATCTCTGAGGTAAAACGCAAATTAAATGCCGCCTCGAGGTCCAGTAAAAGAGCAATTGTCAAGGCCAAGTTCGATTTCGTCGGCAGAATTGGCGAACGGCTAGCAGGCTACCCTTCAGGAAGTCGTGAATTTTGGTCGCTTGCCAAAGCTGCCGAGGGAAACTTCTGTCGGTCAGGATTACCACCCTTGCTTAAACCCGACGGTAGTTTGGCCCAGAGTGCCAAGGAGAAAGCCGACCTTTTGGGTAATCTCTTTGCCTCTAACTCGACCATGAGCGACGGGGGTGCAATACCGCCGTGCATTCCGAGTTGTGGCACTTCCATGCCGGAAGTTAAATTTACACTGCGGAATGTCCGGCGGGAGCTTCAATCCCTGGACGTTCATAAGTCGAGTGGGCCAGACGGCATTCCCGCGGTGGTACTAAAGCATTGTGGTCCAGAGTTGTGTCCGGTACTTACACGTCTTTTCGCACTTTCCTATTCCATGCGACAAGTCCCGGCGTCGTGGAAGATCGCGTATGTACATCCTGTACCCAAGAAGGGTGACAGGACCGACCCGGCCAATTACAGGCCTATAGCCGTCACCTCCCTTTTATCCAAGGTGATGGAGCGTGTAATTAATACACAGCTCCTGGGGTACCTTGAGGAACACGACCTGCTCAGCGACCGGCAGTACGGTTTCCGTCACGGTCGCTCGACGGGCGATCTTCTTGTGTACCTAACACACCGATGGGCGGCGGCTATCGAGAGTAAGGGTGAGGCTCTAGCAGTGAGCCTCGACATCTCTAAAGCCTTTGACCGGGTCTGGCACCGTGGTCTTCTTACGAAATTGCCCTCATATGGACTACCTGAGAGATTATGCGGATGGGTGTCCAGCTTCTTGGCCGGTAGAAGCATCAGGGCCGTCGTTGACGGCAGCTGTTCAGACTGCATGGCCATAAACGCTGGAGTCCCGCAAGGCTCAGTGTTGTCCCCTACTCTGTTTCTGCTGCATATCAATGACATGTTGTCTATTGATGGCATTCATTGTTATGCGGACGACAGTACGGGGGACACTTGTTACACGGGCCGCCCCGGTATCTCTCGGGACACACTAGAGGAAAATCGTGAACAGCTTGTGTCTGAAATCGAGGCTACTCTTACTAGAGTGTCCGATTGGGGTGGACAAAATCTTGTCCAGTTCAACCCTTCCAAGACACAAGCGTGTTTTTTCACCGCTAAGCAAACCCCAATTACTGTAGCGCCGCAATTTCAGGGCACATCTCTTTCCATCTCCAAAAGTATAGGGATCCTTGGCGTTGACATCTCCAGTGACGTTCAGTTCCGTAGTCATTTGGAGGACAAGGCTAAGCTGGCGTCCAAGAAGCTAGGTGTGCTCAACAGGGCGCGGCGGTACTTCACTGCGGCGCAAACACTGCTTCTCTATAAATCGCAAGTGCGGCCGCATATGGAGTACTGCTGTCACCTCTGGGCGGGAGCACCTGAATATCAGCTTTGTCCATTTGGCTCGGTGCAAAGACGAGCTGTAAGAATTGTCAACGATCCTGTACTTACAGCTGGTGTGGAACCTCTTCGCGACAGGAGAGACTTTGCCTCCTTATGCGTGTTCTACCGCCTGTACAATGGTATGTGCTCTGAGGAATTGTTTGATATGATGCCCACGGCTACGTTCTATCATCGCACCGCTCGCCACAGACAGGGAGTTCATCCTCACACTCTGCGTCCGGTGCGTTCCAGCACGGTTAGATCCGATAGGTGTTTTCTTCCACGCACGCTTAGGTTGTGGAATGACCTCCCTGCCTCGGTTTTCCCAAACGCCTACAGTATGGGGTTCTTCAAAAGGGGTCTTAGAAGGTTTTTACAGGGTCGGCAGCGCGAGTGTGGCACCTCTGGTGTTGCAAACGTTCATAGGCTGCGGTGACCACCGGTCCTTCTGGTGGGCCGTATGCTTGTCTGCCACCTTAGTGGTATAAAAAAAAAAAAAAAAAAAATATTTTTCGTCTAAATTGGACACAGACTGTATGTAAATAACTGCTTCGCTGTTTTTGTGCTAAATATTGCTACACAACACACCACGTAGAACGTGTACTGAGTATTGAGGTTTCGTTTTAGTAAGTTCATATTTATCCTGTTCCGGGTATATTTATATATGTGGTAAACGCTGTCACAATCATTCAAACGCATTGTTACTATCATTTATGTACCTACTGTGATGTTGTTTGTTTACCCGAAAATAAAAAAAAAATAAAAGCGTAGCTGAAAATTAATAAGACCTCTGTGCCTGCCTTTCTAGGTGTAAGTTTAAGTGTTTTGGAGGAGTTTTGAGAGAATCCAGTTAAATTAATCGAAGTCTTTATTTGCAAAAATTTTTCGCGATATTCTAGTTAAGAATATACTGCCTTGCCAAGAGATATACAGAGGTGTATAAAACGCCCACAGATTCACCTGCTATACCTTGTCCTATATGTATAATAGACTAGCTGACCCGCGCAACTTCGTTTGCGTCACATGAGTCTGCGAAAGAGAGAGGCATGGTATCATTATTTTAAGTAATATAATGTTTCCCGTCGCGTCGCTTATATTCATTAGAGCTGACCTGCACAACTTCATTTGCGTCTCATAAAAGTGAGAAATAGAAACATAAAAGTGAGAAATAAAAAGGGTGTGGTATTAGTATTTAAAGTCATATAATGTTCCCGTCACATTTACTCCCGTCGCGTCGCTTAAACATTATATCACTTTAAATATTAATACCACACGTATTATTATTTAAAGTGATATAATTTTTCTCGTCGCTTTTACTCAGTCACGTCGCGCTGAGTCGCTAATATTTATAAAATTATTAAGGTTATTGTAAGCGAATCTTCAAAGATAGGCATATGCTGTTCATGACTTTTTTTTGAACTTTTTAAGAGAAACAACTTGATACAACAATTTTTTACGTAATTTTTACCATTTACGCAGCGTACGTAACGGAAGCTCTCAAAAGAAATACATTGTCCCCGTTCTCAAAACTGTATTCATGGCTGCTCCGCTCCTCATCGCCTTAGCGTAATGTTATATAGCCGTTAGCCGTCCTCAATAAATGGACTTTGAAACTGTAAAATAATTTATGGTTACCACCAGTAGTTTCCGAGATCCTAGCACAAACAAACTGTTCAGTTTTATAATATTGTGAGCAAACCATAAAAGATAGACAAATTTGGTACTTTTGAGCGAACATTGAAAGATGTGCTGACATTATGCTGTCGCGGGCTTTTTTTAGAACTTTTCAAGGGGAACAATTTTGTTGTACACAATTTTTATGAAGCGCTCGTGGCCCCGCGGACTCAGTGTTCCGTAAACGATCACTGCAGTAAGCAACTTTCACTATGGCCGGTCCATGGATGGGTGACCATCCATGTGATCACTTTGTGACATTTATTCGAGCGTTTCCGTGCTTCGGAAGGCACGTTAAGCCGTTGGTCCCGGTTGCCAGTAAAATGGCAGTCGTTAAGCTAAGTTGAAGGCTTTATTTCAACAGCAGGCAGTCACAACCTGCGCCTGTCCATTTAAACACGGCAATACGGCTCACCACCTATTACGTGGGACAAATTATACAAAGGTTAAATGTGGGCATATAATATGCCTCTGCCTACCATATAGGCGTGACCATATGTATGTATGTAATTTTTACATAACTTTAACTATTTACGCAGGGTACGCCTCGGAAGGTCACAGACGGTAAAAATAATTCCCCGTTTCCGAAACATCAATCACGGCTGCCTCGCTCCTATTCGTCTTAGCGTGATGTTATATAGCCTATAGCCCCCTAAATAATTGGACTATCAAACTGTAAAAGAATTTTTGAAATCCAACCAGTAGTTCCTGAGATCCTAGCGTTCAAGCAAACAAACAAACTCTTTAGCTTTATAATATTAGTATGGATGGGAGATGATCCTATTCCCGTGAAAAGGATAGAGGCAGATGGTGATACCTACGGTTCAATAGTTCAAGTTACTGGCAGGCGCGACCAACGGCTTAGTGCTCGTTTAAGGAGACGCGGCGCTTCGAGCGGCGCGGCCCGCCAAGCGGGCCGCCAGAAACACAAACATATGGAAATGTTCAGAGCGTTCAAGGAGAAGAGTTTTTGTAGGCGTTTGTTTGAGTTGTAGCTGCCCCAGCGGCGAGTGTCGTCGCGTCGGACGCGGCAAATGAAGCGACAGGTGACGCCGCGGAGGACGCGGCGGGTAAACCAGCGAGTCTCGCAATGGAGGACCGCGGCGGATGAAGCTGCGGGTGACGCCGCAAAGGCCGCGCCAAGGAAGGGGTGGGAGAGGTGCGGGGTATGCGTTAGGAATGTCGGGCAATTAAGTTCCTAGTAAATATCGATATTAAAATAAAAATATTTTTCAAAATAAAATATCGATATTTTATTTAAAAAAATGTAATCGATGTTTATAACCCTCTGGAGCAGAACGTCATGAAAGCAAAATGTCATGTACGCAAAATAAACGATACATCAATATTTATGAAAGATATACAGGATGTCCCACGGCTATGCCACATGGAGGAAAAGTACCTTAAATATTGTAGATGGAACATTTTACTGAAAGAAGACATTATTTTAATTTAAAAAACAATATAATCTATATTCATAGATTTTTAAAAACTTACATGGTTGAGCCGGGAATCGAACCCGCTACACGAGAAAAAATAATCCTTCCGTAGGTTTATCATATCGATCGAAAGGCTTCATCATAAGGATTATTTTTTGCTAAGTAACATAGTGTCAAAAATAAAAGGAAGAGCATGTATTTTAACATTTGATGTGAAACTTTGTTCACAAAAATGAAAAGCTGGCATCGCCGGTGATCTCAATGAAGACTTTCGTTCCTGGATCGGGACAAATACGATGGCCGCCGTGATCCACAGATCTAACAACGTTAGATTTTTTATGGGGTTATGACATGTAATTTTTTTATACCACTAAGGTGGCAAACAAGCATACGACCCACCAGAAGGTCACCGCAGCCTATATTAAATGTAGTTTACAAGAAATGCAAATGTCCACGAGCTACAAACAGAACTTGGACGTATCCACCACACCAAGATCAAAAGATCGACAAGGAGTAAAATAATCAAAAGTGTGCGACTTTGTATTCAACAATATGGGACTTTTGCATTAAAAATGTTAAAATTCATGGTCTTCCGTTTATTTCTGACACAATGTTACTTAGCAAAAAATAATCCTTATGATGAAGCCTTTCGATTGGTATGATTAACCTAAGGGGTGATTATTTTTTCTCGTGTAGCGGGTTCGATTCCCGGCTCAACCATGTAATTATTTAAAAATCTATGAATGCAGTTTAAGTTGTTTTTTAAATTAAAATAATGTCTTCTTTCAGTAAAATGTTCCATCTACAATATTTAAGGTACTCTCCCTCCATGTAGCATAGCCATATCTCTGTTGAACAGACACGACAACTTCAAATTTTTATAATACGAGTAGTACATGTAGATGGAAAACACCCAAACTTGGAAAAATATTTTGTTTTTCGATCGGCCCATCGCTGCATCGGTTTGAACCCCAGAGCAGACTCGGGAATCAAACCCAAGACCTCAGTGTGGCAGTCGCATGCACTTTCACTCCGCCACCGTGGCGGTGGCAGCCAAGTGTTAACTTTATATTTTACATTTTAATAGTTTTGGTAATTCAAATTAGATAGCCAAAATCAATCAAATCTGGACGTAGGCCTCTCCGAATTTACACCACAATAAATCCCTCCGGAGCAGAACCCTCCGAATCAATACATATAATAAAATCGTTACAGGTCGCTGTCTGTACATGGGAGATAAATAAGAAAAAATATTATACGGGTTGCTTTATGAACGCAATACAACCCAAAACAATGATTTTATTTTTTAATGATTTTATGATATTTTGGGTTACAATATCGTTACTAAAATATCGATATTTATAAACGATATATTGATATTTTTGAAATATTGATATACATATATCATTATCATTTATAAATAAAGTTTACATCCCTAGTCGAGACGAGACGCAGCGGGTGTCGCAGCGGGTGACGCAGCGGGTGACGCAGCGGGTGACGCAGCGGGTGACGCAGCGGGTGTCGCTGCGTACCACGCGGCGGATGCAGCCTCGAGGGAAGCCACGCCGCACGCGTCGCTCGACGCCCCGCCTTTCCTTAAACGAGCTCCTACATTTCTATATGTTTGATTTTGCGCGTGACGCTACGCGGGCCGCTTCACGCGCCGCCTGACTATAAACGGTCAAATTGCTTTACGCGCCGCTGCAAGCCACGCCGTACGCGACGCTTGACGCCCCGCGTCTCCTTAAACGAGCCCTTAGCGTGACTTGTAAGCAAGAAAAGCTCGTAATTGATGTGAGAAATAGTAACCTATTCCAAAAAAATTAAAATTAAAATTGAAACACAATAAAATTGGAACACTGAGCTCGGGGCTATGAACGCTTCAATTCAGTTCAAAGGTTATATGAATACCAAGATAAAATACTGTGCACCCATTAAAGAAACAATTTAACTTCCAGTCCAGTGAGCTATACTAATATTATAAAGAGGAAAGATTTGTTTTTTTGTTTTTTGTTTGTCTGTTTGTAACGAATGGGCTCCGAAACTACTGGACCGAAATTCTTTCACTGTTGGAAAGCTGAACTCTTTGCGGTGAACATAGGCTATATTTTATTCCCGTATTCCCACGGGAACGGGAACTGAGCGGGTGAAACCGCGTGACGTCCGCTAGTATTTAATAAACTGCAATAAAAATGGCTGTCGACAGAAATACCCTAGTTAGCAGCCCTCGACCTATGTTCTACTATAAATCGAAATCATCCACTGCTTTATAGGGAATCGACGAACTGTGGCCAGCCTTGTGTAAAAATGCCTTCTATTATTTACTGGAAACATTATATTCTCTCTTGAGAAATATCTTGAGAGCCGTCGACAATACACGCAAACGTGGGTGCTTATAACAGAGAATAGGTAACTTGTTTACAGACTTGTCAAGTATGCTGTTCATCAAAGCTATCTGATTACTTTAGGGAGTAAGACAAAACAAAGATACCGCTAACATTTCAGTTTCTTACTACACAATAAACGAACTTTGCGATATAAATAATGTCACGAGTAGTGGAATATTGGGCATTCTGTCCCACTTTAAGTTCGCATCGTCGCTATCGCTCCTTGCTCACGTGGGACAGATCGCCCAATATTCCACATTTTAAAAATGTAACCTAACCAAACATTTTTATAAAAAATAATTTATAAAATAAAACTTGCTGAAGCAAATCACCATCTCAACCTATCGCTGTCCACTGCTGAACATAGACCTCTTTAAATGATTTCCAGCCAGACCGGTTCATTGCCACCTGCATCCAATGCAATTTTCACCAGGTCGTTGGTCCAGCTGGTAGGTGACCGTCCCACACCGCGCCTGCCGGTGCGCGGCTTGAGTGGACAAGGATCTTTTTGCCCCATCGACCGTCCGATCTTCGCGCTATGTGGCTGGCCCATTGCCACTTCAGCTAACTAATCCTGCGAGCTATGTTAGCAACATTAGTTCTTCTACGGATGTCCTCATTCCTGATTCGATCACGTAGAGAAATGCTAAGCATAGTGTAACGTTGTGGAACAACGGGTGCAATTAGGGGTTCAACATTAGGGGTTTTAAAATGAAAACGTAAATTAATAAATGAAAGCGCCATCTACCGAGTTATTGTCGCAACGGCGGAAGCCTCATTCGTATTTAAAAAGCGGTCTTGACGTTTAGTAGTTTCGAGTGGTGCCGCTAGAGGCGCTGTACAAAAATATAAAAACAACCGCGCGCGAATTTCGAAGCCCCCATTACTCAAATAATGTAAAGTCACTAGTCGCGAAGGCGTAGGTGCATCAGAGTATAATTTCAAAGTGAAAAAATATTGTTAGGAGCCAGGTGCTCCCAAAGTGATCAGCGATTTAGCTGCGAGCGTCAATAACCCCATCATTGGGTGAGTCAAATTATTTATAATGAATCTAGATTTTTAAAACAGTGAAAATTAACGGCTGTTGGTCAACCCTGTTATGGGAGGGTAGATTAAAGGGGTGTGAAAAAAATCTCTTTGTAAAAGTAGAATATCAGCAAACATTGTGAGACCCCCGATTCCTGAAATGGTTAACAGGAGTCGGCTGTCTTAGCAATGGGCGGGAAAAAGGGTTCCAGCTAACCCGTCATCTGGAACATTCCAGGGTCCACCCTGCGGGTTCCAAGCAGGAACGTCCACCCTACGGGTTGTCAACGTCCACCCTACGGGTTGTCAGCATCCACCCTACGGGCTATAGAAGTCCACCTTCGGGTTCCACGAAGGTGAAGACGCACCCTTCAAGTCTACGAGCAGTCACCCACCCTGCGGGTCGAAAACACCGTGCCAGCCGAATTTGTGGACGGCACGGCTACGTCGCGGACTGCATCAGCCTTGAGAACCACTAAGATAAGTCGGAACCCTGCGAAGGCCTTCGGAGATCGCACTTGCTGCCCGAAATTACCACGACCCCGAGCTTAGATTATAATACACCATCATTTGAAATTTTAATTCTATCTTTTTATTTCTCTCTTCTCCTTTTCTGAAAGCCCTCAGCTTTTCAGTGGCGCCCACATCGTGGTTTCGGGTAGCGAGAAAGCGATTTCCGACGGGAGTCGGAGGTCATAATTATAAGATTATTCAATTTGTGTAAAATAGTCTTAAGAGTGCCCGTTAGCGGGGTAGTTTCCCTCAAAATTAACATAACTACCCAGGAATTTGGCTCTCCTGACCTCTGCTGCCAACTTGTTCTTTCCGGCTTATTTTGTGTGTTTTTTTTTAGTGATTTTAGACAGATTTCGGCAAACTCAAGAACAAGGCAAAATTTGAATTTTTCTCAACGTAAATATTGTAATTTTCCAAATTTTAACGGTCCCCATTTTACTTTTCACACCCTCAGATATTAATTTTATGGTGGAAAATTTTTAATTAAATTTAAAGTAAAAGTTTTTTTTGTTTTGTTCCAATTTTAAATAGTACTTCGTGAAAGTCTGAAGTAAAACTTCTCATTTGAAACGCTTACATTAATTTTAGTAAGTGAGTTAATTGCCTATATTCATCGTAAAAAGTAGTCAAAGGATATCACCACCACAATTTTTATTTTTTTTACGGCGTCAAACCGCCTCAATTTGTGTATTATTTTGTTGTATTTCCCATATGTGAATTTACAGCGAGACCAACAGCCGATAATCACACGTCTGGGTAACAATCCCTATTGAAATTTCACTCTAGTAAAACGGTAGAACAAAGATTTTACAAATTTCACTTCACGTAAATTTTAAAAGATTCATAATTGTTTCACTTTTCGAATTACGTCGAATTCTGATACACTGAAGTACAACTGTAAGAAAAAACATTCCAAACGTAGATCACGCAGTGAATACATTCTTGCCAAAAAACAATTATAAACTATTAACTTTGATTCGTGTTCCGAATAAACAACGGCAGATGTTGCTTTCATAACGTTTACGAGTAAGTTGAATTACTAGCTCGATAGTAGAAGAATTTTTTTTTTCCATATAAACTGTGGGTGGAAGTGAATATAATACACTCCGGGCACCAACAGTCTCATACAAAACATTTCAAGAACCGTCCAAGTACGAATCGGTTTTCAAACAATTCGAAATATTCAAGGGTTCCGTAGTGGTGAGGAACAAATTACATAAAAGGTTGGTTACTACCATATAGTTTATTTCAAGAACCGTCCAAGTGCGAATCGTCTTTGACACAGTTCAGAATAATTAAGGGTTCCGTAGTAGTAAGGAACGATTTAAAGAAAAAATTAGTGGTACGAGTCAAAATACAATTAACTCGTAGTACGTTCGTGTGAATAGTTACATTTCAATAAAAATAATAGCAGCGTCGAAAATTGCATTATTCGAGTAAAACTGTAAAACACTTAGTTAATTTCATCAACCCATCATCACACACTTCACTTTCACTACTCACTGCTTAGGATTAGATTACATTTAAACACAGACAGACAGACAGACAATTAATTTCTAGAAGGGTCCAATCTATTAATTGAGTGAAGGAACCCTAAAAGGTAATATTTCCAAACTTAAGTATTTACTAAAGCAAATACTAAGTTTTATAAAGGTTCAATTTATAATTCGGTTCAACGAACCCTAAAAAGTAGAATTTATTTTTCGTTATTCGGCGGGTGGATCGAAAAATATTCACATTCCTTAACATTCAACAAGACGTAAACAGACAACGATAAGGGCCGTCGTTCACTACAACAGAATTCGTTAGCGAATATAGCGAACATTCGTTGTTTACATAAAATTAACTTTTCATGTAAAATAAGTAGCAGATAAATACACTATACATTGGTAAATAATCATTGCACTGCATGATTATGCACTGAAATCAAGCCACTGAAAAGCTGAGGGCTTTCAGAAAAGGAGAAGAGAGAAATAAAAAGATAGAATTAAAATTTCAAATGATGGTGTATTATAATCTAAGCTCGGGGTCGTGGTAATTTCGGGCAGCAAGTGCGATCTCCGAAGGCCTTCGCAGGGTTCCGACTTATCTTAGTGGTTCTCAAGGCTGATGCAGTCCGCGACGTAGCCGTGCCGTCCACAAATTCGGCTGGCACGGTGTTTTCGACCCGCAGGGTGGGTGACTGCTCGTAGACTTGAAGGGTGCGTCTTCACCTTCGTGGAACCCGAAGGTGGACTTCTATAGCCCGTAGGGTGGATGCTGACAACCCGTAGGGTGGACGTTGACAACCCGTAGGGTGGACGTTCCTGCTTGGAACCCGCAGGGTGTAACGTTGTGGAACAACGGGTGCAATTAGGGGTTCAACATTAGGGGTTTTAAAATGAAAACGTAGATTAATAAATGAAAGCGCCATCTACCGAGTTATTGTCGCAACGGCGGAAGCCTCATTCGTATTTAAAAAGCGGTCTTGACGTTTAGTAGTTTCGAGTGGTGCCGCTAGAGGCGCTGTACAAAAATATAAAAACAACCGCGCGCGAATTTCGAGGCCCCCATTACTCAAATGATGTAAAGTCACTAGTCGCGAAGGCGTAGGTGCATCAGAGTATAATTTCAAAGTGAAAAAATATTGTTAGGAGCCAGGTGCTCCCAAAGTGATCAGCGATTTAGCTGCGAGCGTCAATAACCCCATCATTGGGTGAGTCAAATTATTTATAATGAATCTAGATTTTTAAAACAGTGAAAATTAACGGCTGTTGGTCAACCCTGTTATGGGAGGGTAGATTAAAGGGGTGTGAAAAAATCTCTTTGTAAAAGTAGAATATCAGCAAACATTGTGAGACCCCCGATTCCTGAAATGGTTAACAGGAGTCGGCTGTCTTAGCAATGGGCGGGAAAAAGGGTTCCAGCTAACCCGTCATCTGGAACATTCCAGGGTCCACCCTGCGGGTTCCAAGCAGGAACGTCCACCCTACGGGTTGTCAGCATCCACCCTACGGGTTGAGAACACCGTGCCAGCCCAAGTTGTGGACGGCACGGCTACGTCGCGGACTGCATCAGCCTTGAGAACTACTAAGATAAGTCGGAACCCTGCGAAGGCCTTCGGAGATCGCACTTGCTGCCCGAAATTACCACGACCCCGAGTTTAAATTACAATATACCATCATTAGAAATTTTAATTCTATCTTTTTATTTCTCTCTTCTCCTTTTCTGAAAGCCTTCAGCTTTTCAGTGGCGCCCACATCGTGGTTTCGGGTAGCGAGAAAGCGATTTCCGACGGGAGTCGGAGGTCATAATTATAAGATTATTCAATTTGTGTAAAATAGTCTTAAGAGTGCCCGTTAGCGGGGTAGTTTCCCTCCAAATTATCACAACTACCCAGGAATTTGGCTCTCCTGACCTCTGCTGCCAACTTGTTCTTTCCGGCTTATTTTGTGTGTTTTTTAGTGATTTTAGACAGATTTCGGCATAAACAAGAACAAGGCAAAATTTGAATTTTTTCTCAACGTGAATTGTAATTTTTCCAAATTTTAACGGTCCCCAAATTTATTTTTCACACCCTCAAATAGTATTTTATGGTGGAAAATTTTTAATTAAATTTAAAGTAAAAGTTTTTTTTGTTTTGTTCTAATTTTAAATAGTACTTCGTGAAAGTCTGAAGTAAAACTTCTCATTTGAAACGCTTACATTAATTTTAGTAAGTGAGTTAATTGCCTATATTCATCGTAAAAAGTAGTCAAAGGATATCACCACCACAATTTTTATTTTTTTTACGGCGTCAAACCGCCTCAATTTGTGTATTATTTTGTTGTATTTCCCATATGTGAATTTACAGCGAGACCAACAGCCGATAATCACACTTCTGGGTGACAATCCCTATTGAAATTTCACTCTAGTAAAACGGTAGAACAAAGATTTTACAAATTTCACTTCACGTAAATTTTAAAAGATTCATAATTGTTTCACTTTTCGAATTACGTCGAATTCTGATACACTGAAGTACAACTGTAAGAAAAAACATTCCAAACGTAGATCACGCAGTGAATACATTCTTGCCAAAAAACAATTATAAACTATTAACTTTGATTCGTGTTCCGAATAAACAACGGCAGATGTTGCTTTCATAACGTTTACGAGTAAGTTGAATTACTAGCTCAATAGTAGAAGAAAATTTTTTTCCATATAAACTGTGGGTGGAAGTGAATATAATACACTCCGGGCACCAACAGTCTCATACAAAACATTTCCAGAATCGTCCAAGTACGAATCGGTTTTCAAACAATTCGAAATATTCAAGGGTTCCGTAGTGGTGAGGAACAATTTACATAAAAGGTTGGTTACTACCATATAGTTTATTTCAAGAACCGTCCAAGTGCGAATCGTCTTTGACACAGTTCAGAATAATTAAGGGTTCCGTAGTAGTAAGGAACGATTTAAAGAAAAAATTAGTGGTACGAGTCAAAATACAATTAACTCGTAGTACGTTCGTGTGAATAGTTACATTTCAATAAAAATAATAGCAGCGTCGAAAATTGCATTATTCGAGTAAAGCTGTAAAACACTTAGTTAATTTCATCAACCCATCATCACACACTTCACTTTCACTACTCACTGCTTAGGATTAGATTACACTTAAACACAGACAGACAGACAGACAATTAATTTCTAGAAGGGTCCAATCTATTAATTGAGTGAAGGAACCCTAAAAGGTACTATTTCCAAACTCAAGTATTTCCTAAAGCAAATACTAAGTTTTATAAAGGTTCAATTTATAATTTGGTTCAACGAACCCTAAAAAGTAGAATTTATTTTTCGTTATTCGGCGGGTGGATCGAAAAATATTCACATTCCTTAACATTCAACAAGACGTAAACAGACAACGATAAGGGCCGTCGTTCACTACAACAGAATTCGTTAGCGAATATAGCGAACATTCGTTGTTTACATAAAATTAACTTTTCATGTAAAATAAGTAGCAGATAAATACACTATACATTGGTAAATAATCATCATCACTAAAGATTCCCGGCTAGAGTAATTGAAATAGTCAGTACAATGGCATTCAAATCAAATTTCACATCGCTTCCAAAAGCGGAACTTGCATATGAAGTTAAGATCCGGGGAGAGGAACCTGGTTCAACGGTGGCAGCCCTCAGGCAACAAATTAAAAAATTAAAGTTAACCACGGACGAAGAGGACTTACAGGTCTCCCCTTTGGATTTGGAGGAAGACTTAGTAGGGTTGTTCTCCTCGCTGGCCGTGTTGGAGAGGAACGTGGCGTCCCTTCAGGACAAGTACAAACTGTCATTACTGGCTAGCTCCAAAGCTTTATGCGCTCATATGGAGTCTAGGTTTGCTAGAATCATTCCCCCAGAGGAGTCTGATTTAAAAGAAAGATACGACGACTTTCATCTCACTTTCAAAACTACATACAAGAGATTGAAAGCCATATCCGAAAGTTATTCGCATGCATCAAACACCAGCGAATTTGATGATGCGGACGAGAGCATTGCTGCCCCTACCAATGAGGCGCAGGAGGCAGAAACCCTCGCGGACATTAAAGAGAAAGCAAATAGCAACAACCGGAAAGAGAGTCACTTTCCAAGTTTTCCCGTAAAATATGAGCGATGCTCTCTTACGGAACTTTCCAAATTTAGATACGACGGTAATTCGCAGGTACACTCTTTCATTGAACGGGTGGAAGACTTTAAACAAGCCCGAGAAATCGACGACAAGAGATTGTTAACAGCAGCCTCTGAATTATTCACCGGCAACGCTAGGCATTGGTACCGCAGTAATCGCGATAAATTTGTGTGTTGGCAAGATCTAACGAATGCGCTAATACAGGATTTCGGAGTCAGTAACTACGAAAACCGGCTATGGCAGGAAATTCGACAACGCACTCAGGGAAAGGGAGAAGGAATAGTGGTGTACCTGGCCATTATGGATGGAATGTTTGCTCGACTAAGCAACAAGGTGTCTGAAACGGAAAAGCTACACATCATCTTAAACAACATCAGACCAGTCTACGACACCATCCTGGCAACCAATGGAGACATAGTCTCATTGGAACATTTAAAGAAAATATGTAGAAAACATGAAGACATGGCGGCACGCAGAGCGTTCTTTACAGAGCCTCCAACAGCATCTGAAGGGATGGTAGCAGCGGAATTCGCATTCACAAGCAGGAAGACTGCGAGCAAGACCTCAACATCTACAGGGCAAAGTTACAACAACTTTAACAGAAACGGCCGTAACTTCCCAAGCAGCAGAATGGCGAACAATACCTACGGGAACAGTAACGCTTACAGCACAGGTTACAGCCGTGACAGTCGTAACTTCAGATCGCAAAACACTGTGGCGGCGACAACATCGGACGACACACGGCCATGTTCGAAGTGTGGTTCCAGGTATCATGTGACTATGGCATGCCGAAACACGAATGAGTCGTATGGTTACAAAGGTGGGACAAAAGAAGTTAGGTTTACAAGATGCAAAAACGAAATTACAAGTCAGAAGGAATCTTGTATACTCTCCCCATTACCTACAAATGACCCCAGGCCTTACGCCAAAATAACAATCATGTCAAACCCACAGTTAGTTGCATATGGATTGTTGGACACAGGAGCCGCAATCACAATTTTAGGTAACAACTCACACAGAGTGTTACAAAATATAGGATACAAGATAGAGGAAGACATAAGTACAACGGTTACAACGGCCGGCGGACACACAACCGTAGTACAAGGAAAGGTAAAATTACCCATCAAATTCGAAGACAGAACTCACATAATTACGGCGTATATAGTGCCTAACATAACCACAAACCTAATTTTAGGTATAGATTTCTGGCTCAGATTCAACCTATGTCCCAAGTACTTCGGACATATACCCATAGTAGTGGACGATGACCCTAAACTGTCATTAATATCCGAAGAGCAAAATAAACTGTATGACTGGCGTAGCCTCACGCAACAACAACGCTTAATAGCAGAAAAAATGATATCGAAATGTGCCGAAATATCATATGAGAAAGTAGGGCTAGGCAGAACACATCTGATAGAACACACAATAGATACGGGAGACAGCAAGCCAATCAAACAACGTACCTATAGAATGTCCCCTGAGAAAACGCGAATAGTATCAGAACAAGTAGACGAGATGCTAAAGGCTGACGTTATCGAGCCTAGTCAGAGCCCTTGGTCAAGCCCCGTACTAATCGTGAATAAAAAAGACGGCAAGCCGCGTTTCTGCCTGGACAGTCGCAAGCTCAATGCAGTCACAAAAAAGGACGCATACAGCCTGCCATACATATCAGAGATATTAGACAACTTGAGAGAAGTGAAGTATCTAACAACACTGGATCTCTCCAAAGCCTTCTGGCAAATTCCTTTAGCACCAAAAGACCGGGAAAAAACAGCCTTCTTCATCCCAGGACGAGGAGCATACCATTACAAGGTTTTACCATTTGGACTAAGCAACTCAAGCAGCTCACAACAAAGACTAATGGACAATCTATTTGGGCCACAGTTTCAAAACAAGGTGTTCTGTTACATAGATGACATAGTGATAGCGTCATCTACATTCGAAGAACATGTGTCACTCATTTCAAGAGTTCAACAAATATTAAAAAGGGCAAATCTAACCATCAATCTGGAGAAATCTAACTTCTTCAAGGACAGGCTAAAGTTCCTGGGGTACATTGTGGATGGTCTGGGTCTCAGAACAGATCCGGAGAAAGTAAACTCAATCTTGAAATTCCCGGTACCAACAACAAAGAAGGACGTTAAGAGGTTCTTAGGCACTGCGTCATGGTACAGACGGTTTATACCCAACTTCAGTACGATTGCTGCACCTCTTAACAAACTGACTACAACAAAGAAAGGAGCCCCGGCATTTCATTGGAACACAGAGGCGGAAAGGGCATTCATGGAACTTAAAGCACACTTAATAAAAAGCCCGGTACTAAAATGTCCAAAATACGACGAACCATTTCAGGTACATACAGACGCAAGCAACTTTGGCATTGGTGCCATGTTAACACAACTACACGAGGGAGTAGAACACCCAATAGCATACATGAGTCGGTCACTGAGCGGTCCGGAAAAGAACTATAGTGTAACAGAACGAGAATGCTTGGCGGTGATAGCCGCATTAGAACATTGGAGATGCTACCTAGACAATGGTCACAAATTCACGGTGTATACTGACCATTCGGCACTAAAATGGTTTATATCTTTGAACAATCCAACCGGCCGGTTAGCTCGTTGGGGCATACGGCTTAGCTGCTTCAACTTCGAGTTAAAGCACAGGAAGGGCAAAGACAACATAATACCAGACGCATTGTCACGAGCTGTACCAGTATCTACCATATCCACGAAACAATGCAAAGTCACCGACAGCAAGGACGAATGGTTCATGAAAATATGCAACGGCGTGACTAGCTTACCGCAGGCATACCCCAACTTCAAAATAGAGAACGACGTACTATACAGACGGACTGACATAAAGGACTTTGTAAACAATGAGTTCGAGTGGAAAACGGTAGTACCACCCGAAGCGAGAAACGCAGTATTTCGAGAAAACCATGACTCACCTACAGCCGGACACTTCGGCATTTTTAAAACATACCATAGAATAAAGTTACGGTATTACTGGCCGGGGCTATATAAGGACACGGTAAGCTATGTGTCATCTTGTGAAAAGTGCAAAGCACACAAACATGACACTCAAGCATCCATCGGTAAAATGGGCCGTCCCAAACAGTGCTCTCGCCCGTTTCAGACAATTTCGACTGATCTAGTAGGACCCTTACCGGTCTCTAAAAAACAACACGTTTACATTCTCGTCGTCACGTGTTGTTTCTCTAAATATTGTTTAATCTTCCCACTACGCAGAGCTACCGCAGAACCAATAGCCAAAATACTAGAGGACAGTGTTTTCATGGTGCACGGCATACCACAAACGGTATTAATGGATAACGGTGTCCAATTCATAAGCAAAGAGTTGAACACATTATTTACGAAATATAAAATTCCCAACATCAACTTCACACCTAAATACACACCCCAAGTAAATACCGTAGAACGGTACAACAAAACTATAATGACAGCCATATCAATTTTTACCAATAATGACCATCGTTCATGGGACATACATATCCCAAAGATCCAATTTGCGATCAACAACTCGATAAACGCGTCCACCGGTTACACACCAGCATATTTGGTTCATGGTAGGGAATTGGTAACATGCGGGTCACATTACTTACAAAATGATGACCCAAGTGAACTTAACCTATTGCCTAGAAACATATACGCGGAGAACCTAGGATATCTCGCAGAGGTGTTCAACACAGTACAAGAAAACCTCTGGCGTAGCCATCTGAAGAACGCACACCATTACAACACGAGACACAGACACGCACAATTCGAAGTAGGCGACATAGTGTGGAAAAAATGCTATTTCCAAAGTGATAAAGACGCATACTTTTCCAAAAAACTGGCCCCCAAATTTATCAAATGTAGGGTCAAGGAAAAGCTATCAAATTTGGTCTATATCCTGGAAGATATGACAGGAACAAACCTAGGAAGTTGGCACGTCAAAGACATAAAACAACATTCGGTATCGTCCATTGCATCGGTGAGACGAATAACATAAACATTCCTCAACGATGTGTGTACGAATGCAGATAACGGTAAAGGCCGTAACACACTGCATTAAAATGCATTCACTAACAGTTTATATAGTACATCAGTACAGTTACACAATAGGTTTTGATAATTATTTTTTTGGAAAATATAAGGGTGTTAGCACACCGTCATATAACTTTAGTACATAGGTGGCACATATAGGTACCACATTTCGTGTCATGTTACACGCATACATATGATCATACGGAAGTTTCACATTTACACTTACATAATAATTAAGTAAGATATAGTCATTACAGATTCATCACAATTATCTTCACACAAAATTCCAAACACTCAACAAGCAGTTTTTTTTTTGTTTGTTTACATAGTGTGACACTGGCCTTAGATGCAACGATGAATAACACGTTTGCATCAACACGATTACGTCAGCAGCTTACGCGCAAACAAAATAAAACTTGCACAGGGGAGATTTCATACGTACATACATACACATTATTTATTTAAATACATTTTACACTGACATGGTGGCAAACAAGGGCACCATATTTTGTTTAGATATTTGGCAGAATGGCCAAAGATCAATGATCTTCGTCAGTTATTAAGGTTGACATAATAGTCATAGTCAACATTCTTCTACTAAAGTTGAGAATAAGCATTTGTCTTTTGTTATTGATACTAAGATTGCGAATATGCACTTGTTTTTTTATTTTATTTGGTTAAAGGGCTAAATAGCCTAGTAATTAGTTAGGGACACTACACACTACACACTACACACGACTTTCAAATAAGTACACAGAACAACGTGACAAACACATGCCGTGTTCGTCATGGGGACATAAGGGTTAATTAGCAACACGAAGGATTCTGCAAGTAAATTATTTTCTATCACTTTTCTGTTTCTTGGTTTGGTTGGGAGTTTTCTGTTAGTTGGAAGCATGAGTCTATCCCTAACAGAGTTCGTCGTTTACTGTTAGTTGGCAGCATGGTCTTGCCCTAACAGAATTATGGTGTAGGTTTGTTACTGTTACGAGGAAGCATGAGGCTTACCCGAACAGAATTATGGTACTGTTATTTGGCAGCATTTGTCTTGCCCTAACAGTCGTAGGTGTAGATCACCGTTATGTTTATTTTCGTCATATGGCTAATCCTACCACTCGGAAGCTAGAGGCTTGCCCTGGGGGATAGTCCATCCTATGAGTCGGAAGTGTTACACTAGCCCTAGTAGGATGTTCTTCTCTGGGACGGTTGTATAAATCCCAGCCTTCAGCAAAAAGCCTTATTATACACACCCCACTTTCAGGCGGTGCGTATTACCTGAACCTTCAACCCAAAGCCTCAAATACGTCTTTTCTCTTTCTGTCCTATAAGATCCTTCAGAATCACCTTAATACATCCTGCGAGTTGGTTTCATTAAACTTAAGGCCGACTCTTCGCTACACCCAGCATCATCTCATTCACACAACACACTAACATACACACACACATAGACGAGTATTAGGTATTATGTTAGGGGCGTTCGAGGACGAACGCAGCATTTGACGCGTTAGGGTACGTCAAACGCTCACCGGGGAGGGGGAGTATGTAACGTTGTGGAACAACGGGTGCAATTAGGGGTTCAACATTAGGGGTTTTAAAATGAAAACGTAGATTAATAAATGAAAGCGCCATCTACCGAGTTATTGTCGCAACGGCGGAAGCCTCATTCGTATTTAAAAAGCGGTCTTGACGTTTAGTAGTTTCGAGTGGTGCCGCTAGAGGCGCTGTACAAAAATATAAAAACAACCGCGCGCGAATTTCGAGGCCCCCATTACTCAAATGATGTAAAGTCACTAGTCGCGAAGGCGTAGGTGCATCAGAGTATAATTTCAAAGTGAAAAAATATTGTTAGGAGCCAGGTGCTCCCAAAGTGATCAGCGATTTAGCTGCGAGCGTCAATAACCCCATCATTGGGTGAGTCAAATTATTTATAATGAATCTAGATTTTTAAAACAGTGAAAATTAACGGCTGTTGGTCAACCCTGTTATGGGAGGGTAGATTAAAGGGGTGTGAAAAAATCTCTTTGTAAAAGTAGAATATCAGCAAACATTGTGAGACCCCCGATTCCTGAAATGGTTAACAGGAGTCGGCTGTCTTAGCAATGGGCGGGAAAAAGGGTTCCAGCTAACCCGTCATCTGGAACATTCCAGGGTCCACCCTGCGGGTTCCAAGCAGGAACGTCCACCCTACGGGTTGTCAGCATCCACCCTACGGGTTGAGAACACCGTGCCAGCCCAAGTTGTGGACGGCACGGCTACGTCGCGGACTGCATCAGCCTTGAGAACTACTAAGATAAGTCGGAACCCTGCGAAGGCCTTCGGAGATCGCACTTGCTGCCCGAAATTACCACGACCCCGAGTTTAAATTACAATATACCATCATTAGAAATTTTAATTCTATCTTTTTATTTCTCTCTTCTCCTTTTCTGAAAGCCTTCAGCTTTTCAGTATAGATATTAGACAACTTGAGAGAAGTGAAGTATCTAACAACACTGGATCTCTCCAAAGCCTTCTGGCAAATTCCTTTAGCACCAAAAGACCGGGAAAAAACAGCCTTCTTCATCCCAGGACGAGGAGCATACCATTACAAGGTTTTACCATTTGGACTAAGCAACTCAAGCAGCTCACAACAAAGACTAATGGACAATCTATTTGGGCCACAGTTTCAAAACAAGGTGTTCTGTTACATAGATGACATAGTGATAGCGTCATCTACATTCGAAGAACATGTGTCACTCATTTCAAGAGTTCAACAAATATTAAAAAGGGCAAATCTAACCATCAATCTGGAGAAATCTAACTTCTTCAAGGACAGGCTAAAGTTCCTGGGGTACATTGTGGATGGTCTGGGTCTCAGAACAGATCCGGAGAAAGTAAACTCAATCTTGAAATTCCCGGTACCAACAACAAAGAAGGACGTTAAGAGGTTCTTAGGCACTGCGTCATGGTACAGACGGTTTATACCCAACTTCAGTACGATTGCTGCACCTCTTAACAAACTGACTACAACAAAGAAAGGAGCCCCGGCATTTCATTGGAACACAGAGGCGGAAAGGGCATTCATGGAACTTAAAGCACACTTAATAAAAAGCCCGGTACTAAAATGTCCAAAATACGACGAACCATTTCAGGTACATACAGACGCAAGCAACTTTGGCATTGGTGCCATGTTAACACAACTACACGAGGGAGTAGAACACCCAATAGCATACATGAGTCGGTCACTGAGCGGTCCGGAAAAGAACTATAGTGTAACAGAACGAGAATGCTTGGCGGTGATAGCCGCATTAGAACATTGGAGATGCTACCTAGACAATGGTCACAAATTCACGGTGTATACTGACCATTCGGCACTAAAATGGTTTATATCTTTGAACAATCCAACCGGCCGGTTAGCTCGTTGGGGCATACGGCTTAGCTGCTTCAACTTCGAGTTAAAGCACAGGAAGGGCAAAGACAACATAATACCAGACGCATTGTCACGAGCTGTACCAGTATCTACCATATCCACGAAACAATGCAAAGTCACCGACAGCAAGGACGAATGGTTCATGAAAATATGCAACGGCGTGACTAGCTTACCGCAGGCATACCCCAACTTCAAAATAGAGAACGACGTACTATACAGACGGACTGACATAAAGGACTTTGTAAACAATGAGTTCGAGTGGAAAACGGTAGTACCACCCGAAGCGAGAAACGCAGTATTTCGAGAAAACCATGACTCACCTACAGCCGGACACTTCGGCATTTTTAAAACATACCATAGAATAAAGTTACGGTATTACTGGCCGGGGCTATATAAGGACACGGTAAGCTATGTGTCATCTTGTGAAAAGTGCAAAGCACACAAACATGACACTCAAGCATCCATCGGTAAAATGGGCCGTCCCAAACAGTGCTCTCGCCCGTTTCAGACAATTTCGACTGATCTAGTAGGACCCTTACCGGTCTCTAAAAAACAACACGTATACATTCTCGTCGTCACGTGTTGTTTCTCTAAATATTGTTTAATCTTCCCACTACGCAGAGCTACCGCAGAACCAATAGCCAAAATACTAGAGGACAGTGTTTTCATGGTGCACGGCATACCACAAACGGTATTAATGGATAACGGTGTCCAATTCATAAGCAAAGAGTTGAACACATTATTTACGAAATATAAAATTCCCAACATCAACTTCACACCTAAATACACACCCCAAGTAAATACCGTAGAACGGTACAACAAAACTATAATGACAGCCATATCAATTTTTACCAATAATGACCATCGTTCATGGGACATACATATCCCAAAGATCCAATTTGCGATCAACAACTCGATAAACGCGTCCACCGGTTACACACCAGCATATTTGGTTCATGGTAGGGAATTGGTAACATGCGGGTCACATTACTTACAAAATGATGACCCAAGTGAACTTAACCTATTGCCTAGAAACATTGTTTCGGCGAACGGTCGGCTATCGGGAGAGTTCGTCACTCGGCTGGCTATTCCCCCCCCCCCCCCCCCCCGCACCCGCCCCGCGCTGCCTCGCCAGGCGGGCGGCCACTCATCGACCGTTCAGTCAAATCTCGGACGCGGTTCGGACATCTTGTGTGTGCGCCTGTGGTGGATTGCCGGCAACCCATCCACACGTCAGCGCCTCGGTCGACACGGCAACTCGAAAACAACCTCAAGCGAATATCAAGGCCTCGGAGCAACCCTAAGGAAGAGCGGGAAAGAATCCAGGTAAGTGGCGAATCATTCTTGGTGGCGGTCCGATTTTCGAACTTCCTGTGTCGTCTTATGTGCCTGCAGGAACTACCAGAAAGACAGTCCACTAACTACACTGAGTTATCGAACATATTTATGGTCCATTCGAGCGGATTTCAGCCGGATTTCGGTATATTTGTTGGTATTTTTTCAAATCATAAGTCGGTTGTAGATTTAAAAATTGAAATTCCTAACCGCCACTTACAGCTCTGACACAAGTCTCGATTCGGTCGGATACAATTCAAACTAAAGTCGTTAAGTTTGTTTGTCATTTGCGGTTCGGTTATTGTATTATATTGTGCGGTATGCGATATTTGTGAAATTATCCTCAGTTATTAGAACAATTTAATTGATTTATTGTAGGGTTCCGTTATATATTTTTTTTTCTCTTACCCGGGGGTGGGTGCATCACGATTTGGAGTCTTAACGATTTAAAATGGCTAAGGTATCATCAACTAAATTTAAAATTCAAGTCGAATGGCTTAGAAGCACGTTAGAAATGATCGCGGGAAAAACTCAAACCAATGCAGTTATTTCGGCGAGATTGCGTAAACTCGATGAACGATACGCACTTTTGTCGGAACAGTATGAGTTATTGCTGGATAATACGGTAGATCCGGAAATGATTAAAATCTATACGGCTGATTATAATGAGGCGGAGTTGGCTTATAATCAACTGGAAGCGGTCTCGTCGGCTTACCCGGGTTTGGACGGGGTTCATAGACCGTCCGAGAGTTCAAATACGGCAAGACTTCCCAGAATCGATTTATGCAAATTTGATGGTGACGTTTTTCAGTGGACAAGTTTTATAAGCCTATTCAGTTCGTTGGTACTAACACGGAAAGATATATCAAAGACGGAAAAATTTCATTACTTAGTTTCTCATGTGTTAAATGAACCGCATACCTTAATACGGCATTTACCTATGGTAGACGAATCCCTAGATATAGGCTTAGAAATTCTTAAGGGTAGATATGAAAATATCAGGATGCTAGCAGATAGTCACATTTCTAGAATCCTACAGCTACCTACATTAAATAAACCCTATGATCTGCGTTCTAAAATTCTAAACCCACTGTTGGAGTCCACTCGCGCCTTGAATAATTTAGGCCTTCCTATAGATCAATGGTCTTATATTTTATTATTCATTAGCTTAAATAAAATTCCGTTAGACGTTAAAACTCGGTTTGAACAGAAGTACGGCGGAAATATAATCACCCTACCCACATTCAATCAACTTGTGGAGTTTTTGCAAAATGAATGTCGGCTTATAGACTCGACAACAGCTGACGGCGCGACCTTGAAGGACAATCGTACCCGCCGCACCATACACATTATCGGAAACGAAAGTGAATCTTACAGGAATGAACGAATAATCGCTAGGCGCTGTTTATACTGTGAAATAAGCGGTCACATGATTTCGGAGTGTTTTAAATTTAAAAAATTAACCGCGGGTCAGCGTAAAGACTGGGTGCGAGCTGAAAACTTATGCTTTAAATGTTTTGGTAAGCATTCGGCATCTACGTGCGATAAAAGGACAGCATGTAAACGCTGTGGCCATCGGGGTCACAACGACTTAATATGCATGCACAACTATACTGCGTCTCGCGCTAGCTCGCCTTCGGAGGGACCTGGCTACCGCAGCCACCGTCCGCGTCGTCGCACGCGCACGGCCTCTCCTCGCGAAAGAAGAGAGGTACCGTCGCGCTCATCAGCTGAGCGTGTAGTTCAGGTCAGCTCGCGCAACGGCTATCAGGCATGCGAACGGCGGGAATCGCACGAATCGCGCGGTCAGTCACGTAATAATTCTCAAAAGCAATACTCAGCATAGCAATTAAGGTTACATGATGACTCATCTTCAACGTCTTTGCATCGAAACCCGTATAATGTTGTTCTACCCACGGCTATTATTGAAATTAAGAATAAAAATGGTGAATTCGTTAAAGCACGGGCTCTCTTAGATTTAGGGGCTCAAATGTCGGTAATAAAGGGGGATTTGGTATCTACCCTCGGATTGAAACGGTCTTATAGTAATGTACAAATCACGGGTATCGGTGGCATTCAAGCCAATACATATCAACACGTTGTTGTTATATATTTCAAACCAGAACATTCAGAACACCCAGTACTAGCGGTAACGGCGGCAGTTTTAAGAAGGCTTACGTCTTATTCGGTTAACAGAACAAATTTGGTTTTTAAAGAGTTGAAACTCGCAGATAACGGCTCATTGAATTCTTCAGAGATAGACGTAATTTTTGGATGTGATATACTCGGTCAAATCTTAAATGGGGAAAAGATTACTTTGTGTCAGGGTGGGCCCTACGCGTTGGGCACGGTATTTAATTTCGCGGTATTCGGACCAGTTTCGCCGGAGACGCGGGAGCTGGCCGAATCGTCGGTTAACCAGTTGACACTCAAGGAAACGGTGGAAAGGTTTTGGCGATCTGAGGAACCCCCTCTTAATAAAATTAAAAGTCCCGAGGACTTGGAATGCGAACAATTATTTGTTTCAACGGTATCGCGAGGCCCGGACGGTAAATATATCTCGCGCTTACCTCTTATCTCGGCAGGTGATAGACGTCTATTAGGAGACTCACGCCAGCCCGCTTATAAGCAATTTATGTCGCTTGAGAGGCGGATGCAACGGAATCCGGAATTTCGGGAGAAATACATTGAATTTATTAATGAATATATTAGGCTGGGACACATGAGTGTATCGCAATTTGATATTAATTCGGGGCAAGAACATTACTTTCTCCCACATCACGGAGTATTTAAAAAATCGGGCGATGTGAATAAAATTCGCGTTGTATTCAATGGCAGTCAGAAAACAAGTTCGGGAGTGTCATTAAACGACTGTCTGTTTTCGGGAGAACGATTGCAAAACGATATCACTAATATTATAATGAAATTTAGGGTTCCACAAATTGTATTTACTACGGATATTAAAATGATGTTTAGGCAGACGTGGATTCACCCGGACGATCGGAGATATCAGTTGATTCTCTGGCGAGCGTCGCCCACGGAGCCCCTACTTACCTATCAATTAAACACAAATACATACGGTTTGAAGTCGAGCTCTTTCATAGCCATACGCTGCTTACACCAGCTCGCCCGGGACGAGGTTGATAAAACCCGTGCCGCTAAGTTACTCATAGACAACACATACGTTGACGATTTGAATGGCGGCGCAGACTCGCTGATTGAGGCGCGTGAGCTTCGCGATGAGTTAAT
Source organism: Miltochrista miniata (assembly GCA_933228765.1). Lineage (NCBI taxonomy): Eukaryota > Metazoa > Arthropoda > Insecta > Lepidoptera > Erebidae > Miltochrista > Miltochrista miniata. The sequence continues at coordinate 15,900,894 of OW121759.1, read as the reverse complement.
CTCATTGATGAATTCGGCCGGCTATGAGTTACGGAAATGGTCCAGTAATATGCCAGCATTACTGAATGACTTACCCACGGAACACTTGGAGTCACCGCGGCGTTTCGATGATCGCGATTCGGATGGAACGGGTTTTGTCAAGATTTTAGGCATTCAGTGGGACCCCAAATGTGACAATTTCACTTACCATGTAAATCTGCCCACAGATAGTGACGTCACACGTCGTAGTATTTTGTCAATAGTGGCTAGACTTTACGACTCACTTGGGTGGATCTGTCCAGTAGTTTTTAAAATAAAACTTTTATTACAGTCCCTATTGGCGACTTCTGATAACTCAAAGGGGGTAGCTTGGGATGCCCCGGCCCCCATAGATTTAGTGCGACAATGGAGGGATATCATCTCTGACTTGCCGCATCTGCAACGTATCTCCATTCCCCGGTGTGTCAAGTTAGAAGGACCGACTAAATATACTCTTCACGGGTTTTGTGATGGCTCCAGCGTCGGTTACGCTGCAGCAGTCTACTTGCGCGCGGAGGGCGCAGACGGACGGACTCACGTACGCCTACTTATTGCTAAGTCACGTATAACGCCATTAAGGGTTAAGTTAACCATACCGAAACTGGAGTTGAATGGTGCTAAGTTGCTGTCAACGTTGGTTAATCACACGGTCGAGTCAATGGAGGATAAGGTTCGGTTAGACCAAATTGTAGGCTGGTGCGACAGCACTATCGTTTTGGCGTGGTTACGGACACCACCTCATAAATTACAAGTCTTTGAAGGAAACCGGGTTTCGGATATAATAACCTCTAAGACCAACATCGACTGGCGTCACGTACCCGGCGAGATGAATTGTGCGGACGTTGCGTCACGCGGTTGCTCGGCGGCAGAACTCTTGAACCATCCCTTGTGGTGGGGATCGAGTTGGCTGGAGCGGCCGCCCCATACGTGGCCGTCCGGGGGCCCAGAGTTCCCGCCAGATTTGTTACCTGGCCTGAGGCCGGCCGTTAGGGTTGCTAATGTAAACGAATTGATATCGGATTTTAATTTATTAGATCGTTTTAGTTCATATGAAAAGTTGCTAAACGTTACTACATACTTACTACGCTTTAAAAACAATTCAAAAATTAACTCTGAGAAGGTTTACGGTAGTTTAACGGTGTCGGAACGTAGAATCGCCAATCTGTGCTTAATTCGTATTGTGCAGTCAAAAAATTTCTCCGATGAATTGACAAACCTTCGAACGGGTACTGAAATTAAAAATTCATTGCGACGGTTGAATTTATTTTTGGACAGGGATGATATTATTCGTGTCGGCGGCAGAATCGGCGCCTCTACCCTTCCATATGAGTCACGGCACCCTATATTAATACCGGCGAGGGGTAGTTTCACAGACTTGCTAGTCAATCATTATCATAAGGTCTACTGTCACGTCGGAGCTAACGCGTTGAGTGCGATTCTCTCACGACGCTACTGGATTATCTCGGCGCGGCGTGTCACGCGACACATAACGTTTAAATGCGTACAATGTTTTCGACACCGGGCTCGGCCTAAACAGCCATATATGGCAGATTTGCCTGCCGATCGCGTTACCGGAGTCAGACCTTTCGTCGGGGTCGGCACGGATTTCGCTGGACCTTTTTACGTTAAAACGAGCTCGTTGCGTAATGCAAGGGTTCAAAAGTGTTACTTATGCGTTTTCATTTGCTTGTCGGTTAAGGCGGTACATCTAGAAATTGTATCAAACTTATCAGTTGAAGCCTTCGTGGCAGCCTTGACTAGGTTCGTATCTAGGAGAGGTGTACCGTCCTTGATCCGATCAGACTGCGGTACAAACTTCACGGGAACCGATAAATATTTAAAGGAGTTATACATATTCTTACGGAACCATCACCAGGAAATTGATCGGAAGCTGACGGCTCAAAACATAACTTGGCTCTTCAATTGCCCTTCAAATCCTTCAAGCGGTGGCATATTCGAGTCGGCAGTGAAGGGTGCCAAGACACATGCGAAACGGGTTCTCGGAGAAGCCAAGCTCACTTTCGAAGAGCTGACCACCTTTTTTACCAAGGTAGAAGCGGTAATGAATTCTCGGCCGCTTTGCCCCCTTAGTACGGACTCGGAAGACCTTGATGTATTGACCCCCGGTCATTTCCTAATAGGGCAACCTCTCGTTGCACTTCCTGAGTATCCCTACACGGAAACTCCGGAGCACCGGTTGTCTCGGTACCAACTTATTCAAAAGATATCCCAGCATTTCTGGTCTCGGTGGAGATGTGAATATCTTCACACACTCCAACAAAGGCATAAGTGGACTTCTCATAACGAGGCTCCCAAGGTCGATGACCTGATATTGATAAAGGAGGATAATTTACCCCCTCTCCAATGGAAACGCGGTCGGATCGTTAGGTTACTTCCGGGTAGGGACGGAATTGTCAGAGTTGTAGAGGTCAGGACTCAGCAAGGGAACATCTTACGACCTGTCTCTAAGCTTTGTGGATTGCCTTCGGTGGTTTAGTGGGTAACCAAGGCAGAACCTTGGTTAGGCGGCAGGATGTTTCGGCGAACGGTCGGCTATCGGGAGAGTTCGTCACTCGGCTGGCTATTCCCCCCCCCCCCCGCACCCGCCCCGCGCTGCCTCGCCAGGCGGGCGGCCACTCATCGACCGTTCAGTCAAATCTCGGACGCGGTTCGGACATCTTGTGTGTGCGCCTGTGGTGGATTGCCGGCAACCCATCCACACGTCAGCGCCTCGGTCGACACGGCAACTCGAAAACAACCTCAAGCGAATATCAAGGCCTCGGAGCAACCCTAAGGAAGAGCGGGAAAGAATCCAGGTAAGTGGCGAATCATTCTTGGTGGCGGTCCGATTTTCGAACTTCCTGTGTCGTCTTATGTGCCTGCAGGAACTACCAGAAAGACAGTCCACTAACTACACTGAGTTATCGAACAAACATATACGCGGAGAACCTAGGATATCTCGCAGAGGTGTTCAACACAGTACAAGAAAACCTCTGGCGTAGCCATCTGAAGTACGCACACCATTACAACACGAGACACAGACACGCACAATTCGAAGTAGGCGACATAGTGTGGAAAAAATGCTATTTCCAATGTGATAAAGACGCATACTTTTCCAAAAAACTGGCCCCCAAATTTATCAAATGTAGGGTCAAGGAAAAGCTATCAAATTTGGTCTATATCCTGGAAGATATGACAGGAACAAACCTAGGAAGTTGGCACGTCAAAGACATAAAACAACATTCGGTATCGTCCATTGCATCGGTGAGACGAATAACATAAACATTCCTCAACGATGTGTGTACGAATGCAGATAACGGTAAAGGCCGTAACACACTGCATTAAAATGCATTCACTAACAGTTTATATAGTACATCAGTACAGTTACACAATAGGTTTTGATAATTATTTTTTTGGAAAATATAAGGGTGTTAGCACACCGTCATATAACTTTAGTACATAGGTGGCACATATAGGTACCACATCTCGTGTCAGGTTACACGCATACATATGATCATACGGAAGTTTCACATTTACACTTACATAATAATTAAGTAAGATATAGTCATTACATATTCATCACAATTATCTTCACACAAAATTCCAAACACTCAACAAGCAGTTTTTTTTTTGTTTGTTTACATAGTGTGACACTGGCCTTAGATGCAACGATGAATAACACGTTTGCATCAACACGATTACGTCAGCAGCTTACGCGCAAACAAAATAAAACTTGCACAGGGGAGATTTCATACGTACATACATACACATTATTTATTTAAATACATTTTACACTGACATGGTGGCAAACAAGGGCACCATATTTTGTTTAGATATTTGGCAGAATGGCCAAAGATCAATGATCTTCGTCATTTATTAAGGTTGACATAATAGTCATAGTCAACATTCTTCTACTAAAGTTGAGAATAAGCATTTGTCTTTTGTTATTGATACTAAGATTGCGAATATGCACTTGGTTTTTTATTTTATTTGGTTAAAGGGCTAAATAGCCTAGTAATTAGTTAGGGACACTACACACTACACACTACACACGACTTTCAAAGAAGTACACAGAACAACGTGACAAACACATGCCGTGTTCGTCATGGGGACATAAGGGTTAATTAGCAACACGAAGGATTCTGCAAGTAAATTATTTTCTATCACTTTTCTGTTTCTTGGTTTGGTTGGGAGTTTTCTGTTAGTTGGAAGCATGAGTCTATCCCTAACAGAGTTCGTCGTTTACTGTTAGTTGGCAGCATGGTCTTGCCCTAACAGAATTATGGTGTAGGTTTGTTACTGTTACGAGGAAGCATGAGGCTTACCCGAACAGAATTATGGTACTGTTATTTGGCAGCATTTGTCTTGCCCTAACAGTCGTAGGTGTAGATCACCGTTATGTTTATTTTCGTCATATGGCTAATCCTACCACTCGGAAGCTAGAGGCTTGCCCTGGGGGATAGTCCATCCTATGAGTCGGAAGTGTTACACTAGCCCTAGTAGGATGTTCTTCTCTGGGACGGTTGTATAAATCCCAGCCTTCAGCAAAAAGCCTTATTATACACACCCCACTTTCAGGCGGTGCGTATTACCTGAACCTTCAACCCAAAGCCTCAAATACGTCTTTTCTCTTTCTGTCCTATAAGATCCTTCAGAATCACCTTAATACATCCTGCGAGTTGGTTTCATTAAAGTTAAGGCCGACTCTTCGCTACACCCAGCATCATCTCATTCACACAACACACTAACATACACACACACATAGACGAGTATTAGGTATTATGTTAGGGGCGTTCGAGGACGAACGCAGCATTTGACGCGTTAGGGTACGTCAAACGCTCACCGGGGAGGGGGAGTATGTAACGTTGTGGAACAACGGGTGCAATTAGGGGTTCAACATTAGGGGTTTTAAAATGAAAACGTAAATTAATAAATGAAAGCGCCATCTACCGAGTTATTGTCGCAACGGCGGAAGCCTCATTCGTATTTAAAAAGCGGTCTTGACGTTTAGTAGTTTCGAGTGGTGCCGCTAGAGGCGCTGTACAAAAATATAAAAACAACCGCGCGCGAATTTCGAAGCCCCCATTACTCAAATAATGTAAAGTCACTAGTCGCGAAGGCGTAGGTGCATCAGAGTATAATTTCAAAGTGAAAAAATATTGTTAGGAGCCAGGTGCTCCCAAAGTGATCAGCGATTTAGCTGCGAGCGTCAATAACCCCATCATTGGGTGAGTCAAATTATTTATAATGAATCTAGATTTTTAAAACAGTGAAAATTAACGGCTGTTGGTCAACCCTGTTATGGGAGGGTAGATTAAAGGGGTGTGAAAAAAATCTCTTTGTAAAAGTAGAATATCAGCAAACATTGTGAGACCCCCGATTCCTGAAATGGTTAACAGGAGTCGGCTGTCTTAGCAATGGGCGGGAAAAAGGGTTCCAGCTAACCCGTCATCTGGAACATTCCAGGGTCCACCCTGCGGGTTCCAAGCAGGAACGTCCACCCTACGGGTTGTCAACGTCCACCCTACGGGTTGTCAGCATCCACCCTACGGGCTATAGAAGTCCACCTTCGGGTTCCACGAAGGTGAAGACGCACCCTTCAAGTCTACGAGCAGTCACCCACCCTGCGGGTCGAAAACACCGTGCCAGCCGAATTTGTGGACGGCACGGCTACGTCGCGGACTGCATCAGCCTTGAGAACCACTAAGATAAGTCGGAACCCTGCGAAGGCCTTCGGAGATCGCACTTGCTGCCCGAAATTACCACGACCCCGAGCTTAGATTATAATACACCATCATTTGAAATTTTAATTCTATCTTTTTATTTCTCTCTTCTCCTTTTCTGAAAGCCCTCAGCTTTTCAATAGCCCTCTCCATAGTTCGCTGCGCGACTTTGAGCCGTCTGAAAAGACCTTTTGTGATGCACCACATCTCAGAACCATAAGTCATCACGGGTAATACACATTGGTTGTACACCTTTGTTTTAAGACACTGAGGCTGAAGCAAATAGGTATCTTTTATGTTTCAACATACGTCAAACGTAAACACATCACTCATATCAAATTTCTCAGTTTTAGTTAATTTAATTGTTGAATATTATATTACTTTCCGTTTCCGCTTAAACATTTCAACAACAAGATTTTTGTGAAATCATCCATTCATCATATTTTATGTCTAATTAATTTTATGTGATCGAATTCTTTTCCTGTTTAAATTGGATATAATGTTATCGGACTCTTTTCCTGTTTGAATTGCATATAATGTTACATTCATAATAAATAATTTTCAACATACCTAGTATAAAAAATGCAACTGCTGATATTTCAAATAACAGCTTTTGACTAAACGTGTAAGAATATATAATTATATATATGATACAAATGCTTACATGTGTTTTCAAATTAACAAGACAGCTAGCGTCATCTAATGGTCAGGGGAGTAAATGTTTCAACAAGTGTGTCCAATATCTGTTAGATGGCGCTGTGCCTCTCTCATTATTGTTTTTCAGCGTCTAAAATATTACATATAAATAAAATAAAAGTGTGTGTGTGTGTGTGTGTGTGTGTGTGTACTTAATTTTAAACAACAGCTTTTGACTAAACGTGTAAGAATAAATATATGATACAAATGCTTACATGTGTTTTCAAATTAACAAGACAGCTAACGTCATCTATCGGTCAGGGGAGTAAGCGTTTTAACAAGTGTGTCCAATATTCGTTAGATGGCGCTGTGCTCAATCTCAAAAATAATTTTAATTGTTTTTCAGCGTCTAAAATATTACATATAAATAAAATAAAAGTGTGTGTGTACTTCATTTTAAACAACAGCTTTTGACTAAACGTGTAAGAATAAATATATGATACAAATGCTTACATGTGTTTTCAAATTAACAAGACAGCTAACGTCATCTATCGGTCAGGGGAGTAAGCGTTTTAACAAGTGTGTCCAATATTCGTTAGATGGCGCTGTGCTCAATCTCAAAAATAATTTTAATTGTTTTTCAGCGTCTAAAATATTACATATAAATAAAATAAAAGTGTGTGTGTACTTCATTTTAAACAACAGCTTTTGACTAAACGTGTAAGAATAAATATATGATACAAATGCTTACATGTGTTTTCAAATTAACAAGACAGCTAACGTCATCTATCGGTCAGGGGAGTAAGCGTTTTAACAAGTGTGTCCAATATTCGTTAGATGGCGCTGTGCTCAATCTCAAAAATAATTTTAATTGTTTTTCAGCGTCTAAAATATTACATATAAATAAAATAAAAGTGTGTGTGTGTACTTCATTTTAAACAACAGCTTTTGACTAAACGTGTAAGAATAAATATATGTAACAAATGCTTACATGTGTTTTCAAATTAACAAGACAGCTAACGTCATCTATCGGTCAGGGGAGTAATCGTTTCAACAAGTGGAAACGAAGCATCTAAAATTCCTCGAAGAGGTAGGCACAGGCATACCAACCAACATAATAGGTGCTGAATTCATCGCTAAGATCTCAAACAAATTTCTGGATTCGAAACCATGACTTTGGTTGACAGATAGTTGGTGTAATAATGTATAATATTAGACTACTTTTATCCTGAGAATATATTTCACCGGTAAAATATCAGCCACGGACGCCCACTAGTACCAGTTATAAAAGACTTAAATTGATTAGGTTTGTTTAAAATATGATTCATGATCAATCGGGCGTAAGCAACATAAATATAATGATACACTTGCAAATATATTTTATTAAGGTTCAATTTGTAGTGAGGTAAATTATTGCTGAATCGAGATTTTATTTGTATAAAACTCGGAATTTTTGAATGAAAAATCACATTCGAACCAGTATCTCACAAGTGACAAGTGACAAGAAATAACCAGATTTCTATCATGTGAGTAAGTTCTTCTTTTAATAGTAGAAATGCTCAGCTATGGACCTAGTTTTTGTCTGCTAGCTGTGTTCATTTTCATCTTCTCTTCATCTTAGTGCATTCTCAGTAGCTACCAAACCCTACTGGGATTTGGAGCCTGGGGTCCAGTTTTATTTGGTTGCTAGAGCAGCTATTGTTTGACTTTTGATTTTCAACATTGATGGTAGCGATTGCTGTCTAACATCCCAACCCCCTAGGAATGCCTTTATCGTTCCCTCATCCGTTAGTCAACAGGTGCACCGCTTAAAGGTGAGGACGCTTGGACCTCATGCACCCATTTTCATATCCTATCTATTCCTCATGATGTTGTTCAGTTACGAACCCGGTTTTTGTCTGTCGGCTGTGTTAACTTTCATGTCCTATCTATTCCTGATGTACTGAAAATCTGAGAATATTTTATTTATGATTTGATTGTATCTTAACAGGTCTGATTCGGAGTTTGAAACGTGTTCTGTAGTGGAGTCTGTTGCACCAAAGAAACGTAAGCCGGTGGAGAAAAAGCAAAAACAATCGAAGATCCTCACTTCACCTCCGTTGGAGTCAGACAGCGTTCGACGAAAAAGAAATTCATCTGACCTTAAAACCACACAGAGGTAGGTTTCACTATGTTCTTTTTTTATACTACTAAGGTGACAGACAAGCTTACGACCCACCTGATGGTAAGTGCTCACCGCAGCTTATAGATGATTGTAACACCGGAGGCGCTACACCCACGCTGCCGACTCTGAACGCCGTATTGCCATGTTGAAATGGATAGGCGCAGGTTGTGACTACCTGCTATTGAAAATTTTCAAGGCGCTCAGAAAAGCATTCAACATGGCTTAACGACTGCCATTTTACTGACAACCGGGACCAACGGCTTAACGTGCCTTCCGAAGTACGGAAACGCTCGCACAAAGAATTGATACAAATTGCTCACCCATCGAAGACCAGCCACAGCGAAACTTGCTAACCACAGTGATCGTGTACAGAACACTGAGACCGCGGGGCCACGAGCGCTTCAAAACTTCAACTTTTTTCAACTAAGTTTGTGTTTTGATTGTTAACATTCATACTTAGTATACTTTGATCCCAAGTTCTTAGTCACTTTGATTCAGTACGTTTATAATTAACACTTTGTTTCTTTTACAGAAAAAATAAACCAAACTTCCTGAATATTTTGCGGTCCGAAGAAGCCAGTTGCAGTGAACCAGAACGACGTGAACTAACTTCCAGTTTCTCGAGCCGTGTTGCAACGGGAACGTCCCGTCGCTCCAAGAAGACGGGAGGAGGGTATGTGATTGATTTTAAACTGTATAAAACTAATGACTACATATCACACGCCGCTGATGTGCGCTATAGGACTGCCCTTGTGACTGTAAAACTACAGTGTGACGAGTCCTCACTATCTTGGGAGTCACTTCAAGAGTTTCTAGGACTCGCATTTAAAGAATTTCAAGACACTGAACCAGTGCATTATTCTGATAAGATTTTTATAAAGTAGTTTTATTCTCTATTTTTTATAAATTAAGCTATAGACTGAAAAAGTTTCGTATGTATTCGGTTTATAAATTGGGTTATATATAATAATAATAATAACGCCTTTTTGTACTACGTGTAACACATCCAAGGAGGGTATGTGATTGATTTTAAACTGTATAAAACTAACGACTACATATCTGTGGTGACTGTAAAACTACAGTGTGACGAGTCCTTACTATCTTGGGAGTCACTTCAAGAGTTTCTAGGACTCGCATTTAAAGAATTTCAAGACACTGAACCAGTGCATTATTCTGATAAGATTTTTATAAAGTAGTTTTATTCTCTATTTTTTATAAATTGAGCTATAGACTGAAAAAGTTTCGTATGTATTCGGTTTATAAATTGGGTTATATATTATAATAATAATAATGCCTTTTTGTACTGCGTGTAACACATCCGTACCCAGTAAATCATGGATAGGACATTTACGAAGTAGTTTGCATAGGAAAAGTACTCATACAATAAAACATAGTGATGGAGTAGAAATCGTAAACTCAGCGTTTCGCAATCGTATATTAACATATAAAATATTGTCTTGCGATGAACTTCAGGGAGCGTCAGTAGAATCTTTTTTTTTAAATATTCGTAACCAATTAAAATCTCTTCTAATCGAATTTCTTGCTAAGCATAATTGTGTTAAGGTAAACTTTGAGTATTTTGGTACATTTTTAAAATTCAAAGATAATTCCCAAGAAGTGAAATCTTTTGGAACCAAAAATAAAATATTGTATTCTAATTTTGATTTCGAAAAATTTTATATTGAAACAGTTAATTATTTAAAAACAAATATTGAAGAGTTTGAAGGTCGTGATAGTGGTTGGACATTTATAAACCATTTGTATGTTGAGATGAATCTCAATAAATACCAACCACTTGGTGGGTCGAGTTTCATCAGTTTACCCAAATCAATTCAGGCTAAAAAAGCGTGTTTGAATATTATGAATAAAGATCGATATTGTTTTTTATGGTGTGTAACAGCGGCTTTATATCCAACTAAAAAACACCCTGAAAGAACGCATTCTTATCCTAATTTTCGAGAATTATTTAATTTAAAGGGAATGTCTTTTCCCGTGACCTTTAATGATATTAAAACATTTGAAAGAAACAATCCATGTATTAAGTTTATAATTTATGGTTTAAAAAATCATAAAACCTTTGTAGGTCCTTTGTATAAATCTGAAATCGATAAAAAGTACAAAGGAAAAATTATTCATTTACTGTTTCTTGAAAATAACAGCTCTTCTCATTATTGTTTGATCAAAGACTGTTCTAGACTTTTTAGAAGTCAAGTCACATCTCATCACAACAGATTACATCTTTGTGATTTATGTTTAATATTTTTCAATACCGCTGACGAACTTAACAACCATTTATGTGGAGGTATAATAACTCTCCTCCCAAATAAAGGTTCAGTAATTAAATTTAAAAACTATGAACGCAAACAAACTATGCCTTTTTGTATTTACGCAGATTTTGAATCGATGTTACAAAAAAATACTGAGCCTAATAATAATTGTTCTAGTAAAAATACGAATATATTCCACCAACACGTGCCGGTTGCTTTTGGTTATTATATTGTATGCTCTGATGATCCTCGTTATAATCGTTACGTGTCATATCGAGGTAGAGACTGTGATAAGCGCTTTGTTGACTATATAACTAAAGACGTACAAAAAATTTATGATATAATTAAGTCGCCTGCTGCAATGATATTTTCCTCGGAGGACAGGTGTGATTTTGAAAATGCAACACGTTGTCATATCTGCCAAAACTTTATTTTTTGTGACAAAGTCCGCGATCATTGTCATCTTACCGGTCGTTATCGAGGAGCTGCGCATTCGTTCTGTAATTTGCAATATAAAATGCCTGCATTTGTCCCCATTTTTTTTCATAACTTAGCTGGTTATGATTGTCATTTATTTATTAAAGCGTTGGGTGACGTCCCTGGTGAAATAAAAATAATACCTAAAAATAAAGAAAACTATATCTCATTTACGAAATTTGTATCAGTTTCAAATAATAAATTTTTTCAAATGCGTTTTCTTGATTCATTTAAATTTTTGGGTACAAGTTTAGACAAATTAAGTAAAACTTTAACACCAGAAATGTTTAAACATTTACAAAATCACTTCCCTGTTCCTGATGAATTCCAACTACTTACTCGCAAAGGTATTTATCCATATGAATATATGGATTCGTGGAAACGGTATGATGAAAATTTTTTACCTCCAAAGAAATACTTTTATAGTTCCCTTAATGATGAAAATGTTTCTGAAGATGATTACCGGTATGCAAATTTAGTTTGGTCAAAATTTAGAATTACTAGTTTAGGTGAATATACGGATTTATATCTAAAAACTGATGTGCTTTTATTAGCAGATATTTTTGAAAATTTTAGAAAGACATGCAAACAACATTATCACTTAGATCCATCTTTTTATTTAACTGCACCCAGTTTATCTTTCGACGCTATGTTATTAAAAACAGGTGTTGAATTGGAACTAATTAATGACTTGTCTATGATACGCATGTTACAAAGTGGTATAAGAGGAGGAGTGTGCCTCTGCTCTCACAGGCATGCTAAAGCAAATAACACATACTTAGCTAATTACAAATCTTCGGAACCTGATTCCTATATCTCTTATATAGATTGTAATAATTTGTATGGGTACAGTATGTGTCAATACTTACCATTATCTAATTTCAAATTTCTCACTCAACAAGAAATTGATAATTTAGATATAACTAAAATTGCAATTGATGCTGATTATGGTTATATTTTGGAAGTGGATATAGCATACCCTAAGCATTTGCATAACTTGCACAACGATTTACCATTTTGTTCCGAAAAATTTATACCCCCCGGGGGAAAGAGTTCTAAGCTAATACCTAATTTATATGATAAATTTAATTATGTCATACATTACGTGCATTTACAAACTTGTATGAAACATGGGTTGATATTGAAGAAGATTCATAGAATAATCAGTTTTCTACAAAGCCCATATTTAAAACAATATATTGATTTAAACACCAAACTGAGACAAAAAAGTTCTTCCACTTTTGAACAAGACTTTTTTAAGCTCTTGAATAATAGTGTATTTGGAAAAACTTTAGAAAATACTGAAAACAGGGTTAATGTCCATTTAGTTTCTCAGTGGCAAGATATCGAAAACATAACTAAACGAAGAAAATGCGCTCAAAACCTTATTGCTCGTCCAAATTTCCATAGTGCAACGGTTTTCACAAAAAATCTAGTAGCGGTGCAGTTAAATCCTGAACAAATAGTTTTGAACAAACCAATATATATTGGATTTGCTGTTCTAGAATTATCAAAAAGTCATATGTATGACTTTCACTATTCAGTCATGCAACCTTTTTACAAGGATAGGATACGGATGTGTTACACGGACACAGATAGTTTTGTTTATCATATACAAACCCATGATTTCTATGAAGACATAAAAAATAACTTTTTATCTTACTTCGACACCAGCAATTTTTGTAAAAATAATGTGTATAATTTACCCATACAGAACAAAAAAATACCAGGCTTATTTAAAGATGAAATGGGTGGTAAAATAATAAGCGAATTCGTTGGGTTGAGATCAAAGTTATATTGTATCAAAACCATTGATAGCACTATTAAAAAAGCCAAGGGTATTAAAAAGAATGTTGTACGTGACATTAACGTTTTCGATTACAAAAAAACACTTTACAACAATGAAATTGTTCATAAAACAAATGTTTTATTTAAGTCAATAAAACATGAACTATTTACATGTGCTGTAACAAAAATTGCGCTGTCTGGTGATGATGATAAACGAGTTATTGCAAAAGATAAGATTTCAACTCGAGCATGGGGTCATACCGATATTTTTAATTTTTAACAAAAATTAGGTGTGCTATCCTGTCTTCACATAGTATTCGCAAATTATAATTATTGTAATCAACTAAACTAACTAAAATTGTAAAATTTATATGCAGTTTTGTATTATTATAAGTACCTAATCTTAAGAAATTAAACCAAGTAAGAGCATGGGGTCATACCGATATTTTTTATTGTGTGCTATCCTGTCTTTACATAGTATTCACAAATTATAATTATTGTAATCAACTAAACTAACTAAAACTGTAAAATTTATATGCTGTTTTGTATTATTATAAGTACCTAATCTTAAGAAATTAAACTAAGTAAAACTGAGAAATTTGGAATAAATGCATTATTATAAATATAGTATTCTGTTTTTTCTTTAATTTCCTAATACATTTGCAATACCTACTATCATGTACCATGAGAGATTTTCGCGGTCGCGGGAAACCGCTGTCGCGCTGGCTATGCCCGCCATGAAACTTGTATGTCAGGATCGTAGTAAGTGGAAATCCTTAGTCTCTGCCTACCCTGATGGGAAACAGGTGTGAAAATATGTATATGTATGTATGTTATGATGTCTTAAGTTACATACTTCGAAGTAAAATTTCTTAGAAATGTGAAATAGGATATCTATGGTTAGTAGTAGTGGACTATTGGACATTCTGAAAAAAATCTTCAAAACCTGGGACCTTGGTAGCGACAGTCACAACCTCATAACACCTGATGATATGCATCATCATTCACGTTACAACACGTTTACAATTCATAAAAATTTCGCAACTTAAGTAAGTACATAACAATGTGCATTACATCATTCTTAAGACATGTTTGAACATGTTCGTCATAGTGAACGATGACACTTGCAAACTTATGATATATTTATATAGCAAGTAGCTTTTCTTGTAAAAAGAGCTACTGATTGTTTCAATTGAATTCCAATTCAATTCAATTGAGAATTAGTGATTCGAATTAGTCTTAAGAAAATGTGCTTGTAAGCTTTTAAGTAAAATAGGTTTATTAAAAAGAAAACATATTTGCTGGCGATTGGCAATCATTCATTCTACATGGCGCTGTGTGAAATAGATATTCCACTACATTTAATATTGGTTTTTGGTGCAGGACCTCCTCACTCCCACAGTTCAACAATCCCAACCACAGCAACCACCAAAAGGAAACAAACCTTAGCAAATCACCACGACGATAACGAACTGCCCAACCCAAAGAAGACAAATGGACGGGACGATAATTCGCCTGATGGCATTTGTAACTTTTGCTAAGATGAAGCGGTCCACAACTATTCTGAGCATTTTCCGTACTTATTTATATAAGGTGTTATTTACTAACTAGAAGTATTCTTCTATAAATGTAGGTATTAAAATGTCGTTTATAAAAAAAGTAAAGTAAGTAGGTACATATAAGTAAAGTATTGACTTTCGATTACATTACTTTAATTAAGTACTATACGTAAAAACACCAAACAGTACCTCATTACCTACCAACTTAAATATTGGGTAAAAAATATTAGTATTGCGGAAATACCTTACTTGATATTGTTATTGTCCAGACTACCAACGTTATAGGTTAAACGCAAAGTTTATATTACTTGAATAGTGGTATTTAGATTCAATTTACGTAAAACTAAAGCATTTGAAATTAAATCAGCAATTAAAAATGGTCGAAAACAAGGACGTATTATAGCTATGCTCTATACACATCGACATCGCGACTTTAAAAAACAAATAAACTTTTATAAATTTGAAAAAAGAATTCTATAAATTATCTGTAGTAGCATGCATGAAGTAAACATATTTGCTGGCGAAAGAAAAAAAGTCAATATCAGAGGAACGTGGAGTAAAAAGGAAACTTGAATTTCACTTACTGAGACATATGATTACCTACTTAATGTGTTTACGGGTAAAAAGTAATAATTAAATTTATAAAATGTTAGTGCTGTTTATCGGATTAGTAATTACTGGCGTAATTTAAGTCATAAAATAACAATAACAATATGTACCTATATAACAATACCTATATAACAATATGTACCTATATTGTGATCATCACCATTTACTGAAATATAAATCGATCGATGAGTGTTTTTTTCTTATCTTCTTATCTTTGACTGCCTCTGTGGCACAGTCGGTAGAGATACCGCCTGCGGCGCTGGAGGTCGTGGGTTCGATTCCCACCGGAGACAAATATTTGTGTCTGGGTGTATCTATGTATAATATGTATGTATTTAAAAGTATATAAGTATTAATATCCGTGGTGGATCGTGGATACCCATAACACAAGCAGGTTATTCCTAGCTTACTTTGAGATCAGATAGCGTTGTGTGAGATGTCCGTGAATATTTATTTATTTATATCCTAGAAGTAAACTTCTCTATTCAAATTCAAACCAAGGGACTACAACTATTTGCTTTTTACGATTAAAAGTATAGCAATATACGTGACATTAAAAAGTCTTATTAACCGACTTCAAAAAAGAGGAGGTTCTCAATTCGTACGCTATGTTTTTTTTATGTATAAGTATTACGCGATAGCGGCGCCGATTTTGATTTTTTTTGTTTGAATGAGGTTACTTCTGAGGTGGTCCCATATCCAGGGTATCAAGATCTGATGCTGCGATCCAGGAGAAATCGAGGGCAACCACCGAAAATTGTTGGGACAACTAGTGCGTTTGCTAACTTTTTGAATAAGTGCTTTAATAAGTAAGTATACCTACTACAATTTAATAAAGGTCTGGAGTCGATATGATGATGGAACCGAAAGACAGTTGAGGGAATTTCTTAACGATTTACAGCAGTTACCTTGTGTTTCGGCTTGATTGATTTGTGTTGATGAGAACTTTACACCTAGATAGATATACTTATCGGTCTACCCGTCACTTAAAATAATAATAAAAAAATAATTAAACAATAGAACCGACTTCATACAAATCCTTAAAAATAAAATATACCTAGCACATAGTGATATGTATTTTGATTTATCAGATTTTATTCAATTTAAAATGGAAGTTGTTGCCATTAATAATACCTACCTACCTATACCTATGGGTTTACTTGGCGCCGACTTCAATATGATATTGAATAAAATCTGGTAAATCAAAATAATAACTTTGTGCTAGGTAAATATTTTAAAGGATTTGTATGAATTCGGTTCAATTTTTTTTTTGGGAATATCTCGTCGACGCAACGTAAATCATGGTCACCCTTTTTTTAACTCGAGTTACAGGGTTTAAGTTCTGTAACTCGTGATTTTCAAGCATTAGAACTTCATTCATGATATCTACATATTCTTCGAAATCGTATCAATGATTAGCAAAAATAATGAGACCTCTACCAAATTCTGTTTAAGCTCCACTTTAAGAAACACGTGGCCGCGCGGTTCGCCCTTACGTAAGTGCTGTAGAACGAGAAGTTCAAACTTTAGGGCTATATTTTTCAAATCTACTTTTTCTTCGAAATCGTATCAGTGATTAGCAAAAAGAATTAGACTTCTACAATGCTCCGTTAATGAGAACTGGTGGCCGCGCGGTTCGCTTTATGCGGACTGCGCGGCCATAACTTTGGAGTGCCGTATGTCGTGAAGTTCAAATAGTAGGGCTTTATTTTTATAATCTACATTTTCTTCGAAATCGTATCAGTGATTAGCAAAAAGAATTAGACTTGTACGTAGCTCCGTTCAAGAGAACTGGTGGCCGCGCAGTTGAATTCATGCGGACTGCGCGGCCACGGTTAAACCCTTATAACTTTCTAAATATTGACTCTTCGAATTTGCGGTTTTCACTGTTCGTTTTCTACGAATTCCTTCGAAATGCTGACATAAGTTTCTTTTTTCTACGACATATTGGCCGAGCAATCGAAATGGACACGCTCTATCTCGTTCAAACTAATTTTCGTTGGTAGATTTTATGGCAATGTACATCATATATTCTTTTTAGATTTATCATTCTCTTAGTTTAGAAGTTAGAGGGGGGGGGGGGGACACATTTTTCCACTTTGGAAGTGTCTCTTGCGCCAACTATTCACTTTAGAAAAAAATTATATCAGAAACCTCAATAACATTTTTGAAGACCTATCTATAGATAGGTATGGGTACACGTATGGGTTAGATGAAAAAAAAATTTTGAGTTTCGGTTCTGAGTATGGGGACCCCCAAAATATACTGCTTTTTTTCTAGTTTTATATCAGAATCTTAATGCGGTTCACAGAATACATCTAGTTACCAAGTTTCAATAGCATAGGCCTTATAGTTTCGGAGAAAAGTGGCTGTGACACACGGACGGACAGACAGACGGACAGACAGACATGACAAATCTATAAGGGTTCCGTTTTTGCCATTTGGCTACGAAACCCTAAAAAGGGCAACAGGAAATAAGATTATGCATCAAAAAACTCTTCCAGATCGCTGTCAACCACAACCGTGCCCAAAATGCTGGCGGCGTTGCCACGTTGTATGGCAATGGAGAGCCTCTGGCCCAAGTAAACACCAGCATTTTGGTCACGAGAACCGCCAACCAAAAGTTTACATATAGCTCTGTAAACGAGCTTTGCACTAAGACCCCACGGTCCAAGAGTTTGGACCCCAAACGGCTCAAATAAAATACGATCCAACAAGATTTGTGTATTTTCGCCGTTTGAGGGCCTCCGCAGACGCACTGCAGCTCCCGCGCAGCTAGCAGTGCCTGCAACATGGGAAGGCGCAAGGGTATCCTCACATGTGGCATCCCACACAAGCGATTTTCCAAGGCACCAATGACACCTCGTCGGGCCTCTTTCCATCGTCTCGAGCCAAGCTCTTGGGTTCAAGAATTGCTGGCACGCCGCGCCGGCGGCGGAAAGGGCTCGACGGATGATGTCATTTAATTTTATGCTAGCATGTCGCGCAAACCGACCAGCACTTTTGTAGCACGATAGACCGTGGTGACCTAGGCGGTCGACAGTTTCAAAAGAGAAAGTACCATTTAAAGTTATGTAAATAAGTAAGTTTCATCTATACTATATACTATATGTACTATATTATAATTATATAAAATATAATATAATATAATATAATAAGTTTGTGTGTTTGTTAAATTGTAAGGGGTAATCTCGGGATCTACTTAACCGATTTTAAAAATTCTTTCACCAATAGAATGCTACGTTATTGTGGAGTGTCATAGGCTATACAACATCACGCTACAACGAATAGGAGCGGAGCAGTAATAGTAAATGTTTCAAATACGGGGGAAAAGTTATTCCTTTTGAGAGCTTCGTTGCGTGTGCTGCGTAAATATTTATAGTTATGTATTGAATATTAACGAGGAGACGCTACGGGAGAAAACGCAATGCGACGGGAGTAAATGCGACGGGAACAGGTAATACTCTCTCTTATGTGGCGCAAACGAAGTTGCGCGGGTAAGCTAGTTTATTATAATGAAGGTATAGATAATATTGAAATTGGTGCCATTAATAATACCTGTCTAACTTTATGGATTTACTTCGGCGCCGACTTCAATATGATATTGAATAAAATTTGATAATTCACATAGGTATACTTTGTGCTAAGTGAAAATAATTTTTCAAGATTTGCTTGAAGTCGGTTTTATTTATTTTTATTTTTTTATTGTCTTTTTGTATGGAAATCCGTCGAAGCTGCTATGCCGGATCCTTGCCGCCTTAAACCACACGTGCCCTACCTCTGTCTACGGTCAAGAGCCCAGAGTAGGTCCTCAGAAGTATGTGTCAGGAAGTTGATGACCCATGGTTTGCATATTTTAGTTTTGGCTATGGTGGTGGACATAACGCAGCACAAAGCTTTCTGAAATTATAACGTTAGGCGATTAATCATTACAAATAAACGCAATAAAATCCTCTCTGTTCGACACTCATCCATTATACAGTTAATCCAGAATGCGACGTAGGTATAAAAGGGTCCTTTTACAACAAGTCGGCTGACCCATCTCAAAAACGAGGTGAACTCATTTGTCCTTGAAATAAGAAAATCTTCCCTAATAAAAAAAATAGAAAACGCTTGTGGCTCCACCCGCGGGAATATTGGTTGTAGTGGAAAGTTTGACACTATACCAACATCTCTATGGTAAACAGAAATAAATTTCGAAACTATAAAAGCAAAATAAATGCAATAATAGTGTCTATGCGACACTTACTTGTCCTTGAGTACCATCTAATCCATCGGCCTTGAATAAAAGAAAGATGTAAAAGGCTCTTCAAAACAAGTCGTCTGACCCATCTCAAACGCACGGTAATGCCTTTCGTGGACTCATTGATCCTTCAGATAAGAAAATCTTCCATAATATATAAAGACTAGAGAATGCTCGCGGCTAGGCCTGCGGACGAATTCGTTTTGGCACAAACATGTTTTCCAGGAAAATTGCCATTTTCAACTCCATTTTAAACCTCGATCACCTAGGTACTAGAGTGTCACTATTTCATATATGTTTTAAATAACGTCATCGCTTTATTCATAAGTCATATTGTGAACTGTCTGTGTAACAAGACAAAATATAAATACTCAAGGCCAAGATCCCTAGCTTATAAAGAAATAACTTAGCATAAACCTTTTCTGACGACGTTTCACGTTTACATGAATAAACAGCGCTCAAAGAACGTCATAATCTTTTCCTACATGCTTCTACGTGCTTTGAGACATGGTTAATATTTTCACAATTTACTTTTGCAAGAATATCTACTTAATTTCCCCGAATGAAATGTTCACTAGTCATCAGGGGTGGGCAACTAGATCTGTTCTGGGTGTCTGGTATTTCTTTCTGAAGGTGCACCAGATTTCTTACTAGCGGAAAGGAGCACTGTGCTGATTTATCGGTTCGAGTTCAAAAGGACCGTCTCACTAGCTCCCGTGATTCAGACCCAAAAAAATGTAACACTCAATTTAGGCAAAGCTGAAAGAAGTTTTCTTTATTACGAGTAGTTCATTTCTGCACATCTTACATACATGTCATACGTACATTATAACTACTTATACATATTTAGAAAACAAACTAAACTACAGAGCAATAGTATAATATGTAATTTACGCTTACTATAAACCTCAATATTAATCTGTACAATACAGTCATCAATAAATAATCGCTCATTATTAGGATATTCATTCTTAACGAACACCATACCAGATTCACTCGTTCACTATTATACCATTTTTTACTATACCATTCAATTATGTCAGAAGTCAATCTTTCAGTCATTCACTGGTCAATTAGTTCGGCAAATGATCAGTGAGCAAGCCAAATAACATTCTATACTTCAAATATTGCTTTTTCACCTAATCGTGGAAGCATAAATTGCTTTTTTTCTCTTTTTCATGTGCCGCCATTTACAAAATGTGAAAGACATGTGTCGTAAATGGAAAATAAATTATATCTTCGGCAAAGAAAATTGGTAAAATGCCATTCCTCTTATCAACAAGATCAAAGTATTTTTTCTTTGCAAAGACTTTTTTAGGGTTTCGTACCCAGAGGGTAGAGACGGGACTCTATTACTAAGACTGGCTCCATTATCAGGATGTATCGTATGTACCGTAATAGCTAGAAAGATGAAATTTTCACCGACATTGTGTTTCTATTGACGCTGTAACAAAAATACTAAACACAGAAAAAAATATAGAAGAGAAGCTCCTATACAATAAACGTGATTTAGTTGCCTTTTTGATACGGAACCATCCGTGCGTGAGTTCGACTATTCTATTCTTTTGTTTTGTACCTTATTTCCAGTTAAGTACATGGTGTAAAATATGATGATGCAAAATTAATGATAATCAAGTTTACTTCGCTAAAGTTCTTACGTTAATTTTGTCTCCATAGCCATTGTCTCGGTTTTCGAACGTCTACAGTATGGTGTTCTTCAAAAGGGGTCTTTGAAAGTTTAAACTTTGCGGGGTGACAATTCTCAAACAAAGACTTCTCAATTCGTAATTTACTGTGTAAAAGTAATTTGTGTAATATTTAAGAAACATCAAAACATGACAAATACACTCGAGAGCAATGAATCCGGGTCACTTAAAGAATGTTAAAAATCTCGGAAACTAAAAATGATAGGTTAATGCAATAAATTGTATTTAATAGACAATGTAATACTCCTTAAATGAAAGTAAAAAAAATATGAGTCACCATACATTTTATTAACACAAAATTACATAAAGAAAAAACTGCTGATCTCTCCTTAAAACAAAAATAGGAAACATGAAATTTTTGAACTTTATTACGATTTTCTTGAATTTTAATACTTCGTATTGCCTCCTCGTGCTTCCATTACTGCGTTTACGCGGTTTGGCATGCTGTACACCAAGTTCCTTATACGATTTTGGGGAATATTCTCCCATTCCTCTGTGAGAGCAATTTTGAGCTCACGAAGCGTGATTGGGGGAGGGTTTCGTTGTTTTACGCATCTGCCTAGCTCGTCCCAAGCATGCTCGATCGGGTTGATATCCGGGCTGCGCGCTGGCCACTCCATACGAGTAATGTTCATCTCTTGAAGGTAGTCATTCACAATCCTACCTGTATGAGGTCGGGCATTGCCATGCATAAATATAGCATCCTCACCTAAATTGACCATAAATGGACCAACGTGATCATTGAGGATTTCTTCCACATATCTTACGCTAGTTAAAGAGCCGTTTTCTATGATCACCAGCTCTGTGCGACTTTCAGAAGAAATTCCGGCCCACACAAGTACAGACCCACCACCGTAGGCTACTTTTTCTTCGATGCATGCTTGCTTGAATCTTTCCCCTGGTCTTCGATACACTCTGTGTCTTCCATCGTGCTTGTAGAGCATAAATTTTGATTCGTCGGAGAACATAACTTTTGACCAATCTTCAATACTCCAATTTACGTGGCTCTGGGCATACCTTAGTCTCGAAATACGATGCCCACGCTCCAGTTTAGGGCCGTTTGCAGGTCTAAGGGGTTTTAAGTTAGATTCAGCAAGCCGACGTCTTACTGTCCATGCACTTGGGTTACTTCCTCCGAGGCGTCGAAACTGATTGGTGAGTTCAGTTCCTGTGAGAAAGCGATTTCGAAGCATGGTGTTCACCAAGTATCGGTCTTCTCGTGCTGTGGTACACCTGGTTCTGCCCGTTCCTGGTCTGCGTAGGTTAGAACCAGTTTCTTCGTAACGTCGGAGAACTCTTTGTACTGTTGACAGCGACACACCGACAGTCCTGGCTGTATCGCGCTGACTCCGGCCGGTTTCCAGCATTGTAAGTATTCTGGTGCATTCTTCAGGCGTAAGCGACATAATTTCAGCTTGATTAATGAATATAGAGCACTATCAACATGGTTTATGTACCCACATAAATGACAGATTACAAACAAAAGCAACACCAAATGCTGTAATTTCGTAGTTCCATCTTCGAAAGTGGCCCTTTTTCAAATTTGATTTTTTTATGATATAACTTTACAATAACTAAGAAGTTTTAATACCTTCATTTAAGGAGTATTACATTGTCTATTAAATACAATTTATTGCATTAACCTAGCATTTTTAGTTTCCGAGATTTTTAGGATTCTTTAAGTGACCCGGATTCATTGCTCTCGAGTGTACATTTTACCACTTAATATTTCGTGAAAGTTTTCAAGTGGAGAATGTTAGCTGAGTGTAGCACCTCTGGTGTTGTAAATGTCGATCACGTATGCCACCTTAGTGGTTTATAAAAAAATTTTAACAAAAAAAAACCGACTTCAAACAAAAACTAAAAAATAAAATTAACTTAGCACAAAGTAATGGGTAATACTGTATACAATACCCGAATTGTTAATTAGACGAAGTAAACAGACAGTAGCTAATGTCACTTCGTCATAGAAAATACGCAACATTGTATGAAGAAGTGACATTAGTTGCTGTCAATTTACTTCGTCTAATTAAAAATTCGACTTTAGTTTGGAGCCGAGCGGCAAAGTTAGAGCGAACGAGCAGTAAGTGCTTATTTTCGTTTGTAAGGTTCCGTGCCCGAAGGGTAAAAGCAAACCCTATAACAACAACCTACAGAACATTTAGGTTTTCTCTTTATACTGTGCCATTACATATAGATTCTGATGTCTGTCTGTCGCTCTTGAACGGTGATAGCTAGCCAGTTGAAATTTCATAGATGGTGCATTACTAAACATAATTAGGAGGGCTTCCATGCAACAAATGTGATTTTTGTCACAGTTTCCAATTTGTGTAATTTAATAAATGAGAAACATTTAGTCGGGGGACCCCGTCCACCAACGGTCACATGGCGGTGGGCACCTTTCCCGTGTTCCGGGGGTGCCCATTAGCGCACGCCTGCGCCAGCCGCTCTCTGTCTCCTCTATTACAGAGGGGCGCTCGAGAGCGGTGCAGGCGTGGTCTACAGCTCCTTAGGGAGCTTTGGGGAGCCGCCCATCTGGCTCCCCCGAGGAGAGCCCCGAATAAACGGGGCGCCCCTAGCCGGGTCGACTGAATAATATTTTGATATCCGTCGGCCCGGCTAAAGGGTGAGAAGGAACACCGCGGGGTTTAGTGGGTAGGACGGTCCATTCCGGACCGGGCCGGGAGTCCCACACACCATCCCAGCTGCCCCCGCAGTCAGCTGGGATGAAGGCGCGTAAATACGTTCCCCGCGTCAACAAAAAAGAAATGCAATGATAAAATATTAAGATAATGACATCTAAAGAGGTGAAATGGGGACATATAATATGCCTCTGCCTACCTCTTCGTGGATGAAGGCGTGATCAATGATATGACATAATGCAATTTAAGCGACGAGATTACACGCGATGGAAAACGAATTTCTTTCCAAGTAGTATTTACAGCTCTCTCTTTCTGGTTCCCTCTCTGTGACATGACTCTACAAAGGAGAAAGCCCACAGATCGTTTCTTTTTGAAAAACCTTAATAGAAAGTGTATGGCTATCTAAGTAGATTGACAAATCATTTAATATTATTTTAACAATCTTTTAATTCATTTGATCAATATATTTTGTGGCGTTTAAACTTTTATATAATTCGTAGTGTTATCGTTTTTACGCGTCGCAGACTGACCAAATGAATGGTACTGACGTGACGAAGATGGCCGCCAATTGCAAATATCAATGTGTGGGGTACTCAAATGCACTTATCAGTTTCAAATGGATTAGTTCATGCATCAATGTTGTTGAGATCATAGATTTAGTATCAAAAAATTCTAAATCTAACTAAACTAAAGGATTTTTTAAATCTAAAAGGTCCACAACGTGCATAAGTGTTGGAAAGTGATATAATGCAGTGAAACGTTACTCTTTAATTTTTCGACAAACTCCAGATAACTCGATATTATTATTTTATGTTCTAAAGGTAAATTGGTGTGAAATGTTTGTATAAAATAATTGTATGGTTCCTTATGAAGTGATTATGATCTGGATTTATAATTTAAATGGTAAGTAATTATGGAACTATCGAGATCCAATTTGTTTATTTACTACGTTATCTGAATAAGTTTCAATGTGGTAAGTATATACATTTTCAGGGTTATTTATAAGTGTTTTGGAACAAATACTTCTATCTTTTTTGAATTAAATGTAACGATTAGCATTTTTGGACAAATTGATTTGTTCGGATTGATGAACATTTGCTTCAAAACTAACCTCTAATTTGAGCAGCAAAACGAAGAATGAGAGAAAACCCTACAAAATAAGACAATATTTTTTATTTCCTTTGAAAGTAGGATATCCATCCAATTTAATATCCGATTTTCGCTGTCATACTACATTATTTGTTATGAAACGGCGGTCCATTGAAAGGTGGTCAATCCCCTTTGCGCGGGTCAGCTAGTAATTTTACAATGAGGATTTTTTTTTTTTTAATAAATATTCACGGACATTTCACACAACGCTATCTGATCCGCAATCAGTCTTAGTTTAGAATTAGGGGAGAGGGAGGCAGTTTAGAACAGAGGCAGTTTTGAATAACTGGATTTATGAATACACCTTTTACTATTTCTAACCTTCAAAACCTTTTTATTACTGGTAACATCAAACTACACATCTGTCAGTCTCTAACTAACGTCAAAGCCAACGTCATTTGGAAAAACTGTTCGAGGGTGCTTTACGGAGACAAAAGTAAGTATTTGTTGTTTTATTTGTAAGCAAATTACTGATAACAAGAGGGCTATTTTTGAATTATGATTATTTCAGACTATTGTTTATACTTTAAACTGAGTATAAACAGATATTAGTTTATTGAACACAAGTTATGTTTTCGTCTAGAACTTTATATATTGAAACTAGATATTGGGGAAGATTTGAATACAATCAATGGGGTACTTTTGAATAAAATGTTCAATGGTGCCCCAACCTGTATAATAACCTCGTCAATTTATGTTTTTAACTATTTAGGTAATATATCTACATTTTTTAATATTTTTACAGTTTGAGAAACTATAAAAAGAAACTGACGTAAACGAAAATGATGTGGAAAAAGCTGTACTGTGTGTTGTCAACGATGGCCTTAAGCCAGGACTTCTGCTGCTATATACAATTCTATAATAATATTAATAATATTCTTTATTTCAAGTAATAAAACTCATTTACAAATTTCAACATTGTCACATTTTAAAATTTTATACATATCAAAATATGTTATGAATAAAATGATATTCAATTATAAATGTTATCATTCCTCTTACGTCAGTATCATAAAAATAATAATCAATTTTCAAATAAAATAAATACGTACATATAGATCAAATATCATAAAAATGGCTTAAAATTGTCAGTTAATTAACAACAGTTAAATATTAAACCAATGACTTTATATTATAGAGTGAGATGAATGAGATATATACTTTATATGTAGCTTTGTAGACTTATTCAAAACTGCCCCGGGCCGTTTGACTTTTATTAACTTTATTTGGTTATAAGTGGATGTAAGAAATAAATGGATATCCTTATTGGTGATGTAAGATAAAAATGACATAAATATGGTGTTAATTATATTATATCATGAATAGATTTCATTTTATCCTGTTTTTTCTAAACTGCCCCAGTAGGTTTCAAAAGTGCCCCAAATGTGGGGCACTTTTAAACAAATTAAGGGTTTAAAAAAATTAAAATTGTGCAATTGTCATAAGTTAAAATAAGTAAATATCATTTTTATTATATGACATGAACCCCATATACACTATTAAAATTAAATAAACCTTGATAAATAGGTTCATATGAGAAATATAATATTTTACTTAAATAATGTTCAAATGTGCCCCCCTCTCCCCTACAAATATCATGATACTGAGTGGTTTGCAGTGCCTGTCTGTCGCCCCATAAGACATGACTAATATTATTATATTACACTAATATTTAATTTTTGTACACTAATATTTAATTTGACTAATATTAGTATTAATACTTATATACTTTTTAAATACATACATATTATACATAGAAACACCCAGAGTGTTGAAACAAACATTTATGGGTCACATAAATATTAAATATTTATGTGACCCATAAATGTTTGTTTCAAATTTTGTCTCCGGTGGGAATCGAACCCACGACCTCCAGCGCCGCAGGCGGTATCACTACCAACCGCGCCACAGAGGCAGTCGCCACGGAGGCTTGTGTGTATCTAATCAATAAACTCTAGATCTTTAAGTCTTTCATCATTAAGGCTCAATTGCACTCGGTCGTTAGCCGGAATTCGTTTGCCAATTGAATTGGGACAAACGACTAAGTGAAAATGAACTAAGTCAAGTATATTTGCAAGACTTTTTAAGTTTCGTTTCGGTTTTCCGACGCCGTTTTCCTTTCAATTGTCAAGCAGTACTTTGTGGGCGCAGGGTCGTTTACCAGTGCTCAGTAATCGACTGTGTAAATAATGCTATGGTGCCCGAACATGGGCACCATCTTTCGTGCACCCGAATATGGGCTAACGACCAAGTATAATTGCACCATTACGAAGTCAATATATTCTGGAGTGAAATAGGCTTTGTACTTTTAAGAATATAAGTATGTAATATACGGGTATGCATGAGTTCAGCAGGTGCTACGGGTGTCTTAGTATGTCACAGGCGAAGCTGTAAAGCACAGTTAATACATACATTTCATCAACACCGGTTTTAGATAAAACGTTTGGTGTTGCAACGCTCGCTTCCAGCAGGCACCATCACTGACCTACAGAAAAATCAGTCAGTTTAAATCGTGGTAGGCCAAATCGCTGCGTTTTCCAACCGTGTGCCACTCTAGATTCCTTTCAGACCCATTGGCCTTTTGATTTATGGAATTGCTATAAGCGTTAACAAGAGTAAAATGTTTGAAATTCTATTGGATCTGATATACTTGAATGGCTTTTCTTTTTAACCATTAGACAAGGAAAATTTAAACTAAAATTAAAAAAAAAAGGTTTCAAGAGACGTCGGATAAATAATCAAAACCTAAAAACTATGGCATAAAAAAATGGACCAAATATTTAATCAAATTGCGACATAGAGACGAATTATATAATGATAGCCAATGCCAAAGGGATCTATCTATGCGCTGTATTTTCATTAATATCCGTATTAGATAAATTGGAATACCTTTGCGTCTAAACAGTCAGACAAGTATTAATGAAATATTAATTGCTTTGTGTCTCTTTGTGTTTGATCACCAAAGCATTTGTTTGTGATTAATCAGTTCCGTGATTAGATTATTTCGATTTGACTACGTTTTTGTTATCTCTCTCTATTGGTAAAGAAATTTTGTCTTTGTTTGCTTGCAGAGTGTCTATTATTTTCGCATTAGAAGGTTTTGTCTTTCCATTCCGACCAACTAAACCAACCATCTAGTATAGAGAAGACCTCGAAGAATGGTTTTATTCGTTTTTAAACTTAACCCGTTGCTGTCAATTTCAACACGTCAATAAGCTCACCAGTTCGTGGGACAAAATACGAAAGTGGACGTAAAATTCTCAGTCATTCGATAAAAAATGTTTACGTATATGAATAACTAGCGGACGTCACGCGGTTTCACCCGCGTAGTTCCCGTTCCCGTGGGAATACGGGATTAAAATATAGTTTATGTTCACCGCAAAGAGTGTAGCTTTCCAACAGTGAAAGAATTTTTCAAATCGGTCCAGTAGTTCCGGAGCCTATTCGTTACAAACAAACAAAAAAATCAAATCTTTCCTCTTTATAATATTACTAGCGGAAGTCACGCGGTTTCACCCGCGTAAATCCCGTTCCCGTGGGAGTACGGGAATAAAACATAGCCTATGTTCACCGCAAAGAGTCTTTCCAACAGTGAAGAATTTTTTAAATCGGTCCAGTAGTTCCGGAGCCTATTCGCTACAAACAAACAAACAAAAAAATAAAAAACAAATCTTTCCTCTTTATAATAATAGTATAGATTAGTATAGATACATAAATTTTACCTTATATATTAAGGTGAAATGTGAGCATATAATATTATGGGTCTGCCTACCCCTTCGAAGATAAAGTCGTGATCATATTTATGTAGGTATGTGATTTTTTTTTGGTTTAAAATCGATAAAACCACGAACCATGCACTAAATAATAAAACAAGTAAGAAAGGGACCTTAAAAGTATGCATATATTATATTACTAGCTGAGCCCGCAACTTCGTTTACGTCACATAAGGTGTATGAAAGGAAAGGTATTTCTTCATCATAGTCATCAAGCAGCGTCTGAAACTGCCCTGTTTGCTTAATCATTAAGCTCTTTTATGATTAAGCCAACACGCCAGGTTAGGTTCACTCACATACAAAGAAACCCCTACAATTAAAATTTTCAAAATATCTGATTCTTAAAAGTGTTATAACTCTTTTATTTCTAAACCGATTTACATAAAACAAACGCTAAATGGTAACTGGAGCAAACCTCAACACAATAAAAAAAACCGCATTGCAATCGCTTGAGCGGTTACTGAGATTAGCGTGCACAACCGTACAGACAAACAGATATACAGACATACAGACAAACAGACAAAAATTCTAAAAATCATTGTTTTGGGTTCTATTGCGTTCATAAAGCCCCCCTATAATATTTTTTCTTATTTATCTTCCATGTACAGACTGCGACCTGTTACGATTTTATTATATGTATTGATATACTCGTAAGACTACTAGATAAATTTACAAAAGTTGACTTCCAACAATGTTGAGTACAATTTACGAAACAAACCAGTACATCTATTTGCATAAACAATTACTGTAGTGCAACAAATTTCACATAAGTTCAAATATATTACTATTCAATTGTGCATAAAGTTGCTCATTACGAATATCAGAAATACACAAGCGCTTAACAAATTACGTTTAAACTTTGTCAAGCATTAATAATAGCTCGGGACTGTTTCTGAAAGTACACTGATTTAAACTTTTGCATATATCGGGTTAAAGAGCGTTACAGTTCAAATTTCATGTATCATGTTAATATTATACTAGAGGACGTCACGCGGTTTCACCCGTGTAGCTCCAGTTTCCGTGTGAATACGGGAATAAAATAAAGCCTATGTTCACCGCAAAGAGTGTAGCTTCCCAAGAGTGATAGAATTTTTTAAATGGGTCTAGTAGTTTCGGAGCCTATTCGATGCAAACAAACAAAAATAATCAAATCTTTCCTCTTTATAATATTAATATAGATGAGGATTAACGAATGTGCAGAAAGTTATGACTTATGAAGTTATGATACACGATAATTTATATCGCGTTGAAAGCAATACGAGTATTTATATTGAACTAGATGATACTCGCGGCTTCACACGCGTGGAATTTGGTTGTCACGTTCCCGCTTCCCATGGGTGTTCCCATTTCTGTGATGAAAATGCCTATAATATATGTTATTCCAGACTATAATAATAATCTATCCCTGTACCAAATTCAGTCCGATCTATTTAGCTCTTAGAGCGTGATTGAATAACATAATAATAATAAATAATAATAAAGCCTTTATTGAATTCCATACCGTATACATGAATGCTAATTCACTAAACTAGAATTGTTAGTATGGTTAGTATCAATCTTCTAGTGTATAAAATTCTCGTGTCACGGTTTTCGTTGCCAGTTGCCATACTCCTCCGAAACGGCTTGACCAATTCTCATGAAATTTTG
This sequence comes from Miltochrista miniata, assembly GCA_933228765.1. Lineage (NCBI taxonomy): Eukaryota > Metazoa > Arthropoda > Insecta > Lepidoptera > Erebidae > Miltochrista > Miltochrista miniata. Next base: position 15,870,493 of record OW121759.1, on the reverse strand, counting down.
TGAGCATATTGAGTAGGTCTGAGAATCGTGAAAAGTGACCGGGAACAACATTCCACGCGGGCGGAGCCGCGGGCAGCAGCTAGTATAATATAATTATGTGTATTGTATTTTTTATTTATTTATTTAAACTTTGTTTGTATAGTTATTATGCTAATTATATTTCTAGGTATGGATCCCTTCTTGGGTATAGGCCTCCTCCAGCAGTTTCCAATTTTCTCCGTTCTCTGATGTCATCAGCCCAGCGTTTTTGAGGTCGGCCAACTCTCCTTTTTCTAAGTGGGCCTAGCCATTTAGTCACTTTAAGTGTCCATCTGTTGTCTTTAATCCGAGCAACATTGAATAACAAACACCTTAACAATTTTAAGATTTCTAATATTAGCAGTATAAAAATGCGTGACCATATGTGTGTATGTATATAATAGACTTTCATAATTTTCGAAATTCTACAGGTGTAAATATAGGGAATGAAAATGTGTAACAAATATTTGAAAACTGATTAGTGACATAGGTGAGGTATGAGTCGAAATTAAGAGTAATCCGATGTAGGTATGTGAGACGCCTATATCCAGAAGTGTACTGCGGTAACCTAATTTATATAAAGTCCAAGGGCGACAGTATATTCAATACTAAAATGCAAAGATAGAATTCAAGACAAAGTTTGAATGATGTATGAAGCAAAGACCGTAAACATATTAAGAAAAAAATAAAGATACCCCTATAATGCAAAGAGACGTAATAAGTAATATGTCGCAAAGTAGTGACAAGATAATACACTCTCGTGTGTTTTCGACCTTATTCAGGAGCGGCGTTTTATTCATTATGTCTTTCAAGTATGCCGCGAAATAATTCCCAGCCATGTTATTTATCTCTTGTCGACGAGAAACAGTTGCTTCATTAAATATAATTAAGTAGTTTCATCAAGGGTCAGAAATTTACCTAAGTTTTGTGATGTTTACTTGTTCTTTCTGCATTTTTTCTTACTGTACTAAAGCTTTGTGATATAATTTTAATTGCCGTTAATACAAGTGTATCTATAATAATAACAGATTAGTATTAATGAATAAATCTTTAAAAGAAGCTATAAGATTATAAAAGCTTCTTGTATTTTCTAGTCTTTTTTAAGAATATTCATTACTTTACATGAAGTCTAGTAGGTAGATAATACTTCTGCTATTGTCAATACTCCACATAAATACCTAAGTCTCGAATCTATTCTGTATTCTTACTACGAAAATCTAATTGTAATTCGATACCAATCAAGGGTTCCACAAAAGCACTGAATTGCTGATTTTATTTATAGCATCAATGGAAACCACATCCAATAAACGTCTTAATGTTAAATAAAATCAGCTAATGTCTCGCTGTTCCCGCCCACGTGGTGAAGTTTTCTCCTTCCCACACAAACGTTTAAATCAAATTGGTTCGGTGATTAGAGCGTGATTAAATAATAACCATCTACCCAAACTTCGCAGTAGGATGGTAGTCTGTCCTGAGATATCCTTCCGAGGGCTTACCCGGGGCTCCCAACCGTAGGCTGTTACGTAGTATACGTGTGGTTTTTAGTCGGTAGGAGTCCGGCATAGCATCCCTGACGGATTTTCCTCAGGTAAGAAAAAGGATGGTAGTCTGATCAATCTATCAGTAATAGCCTGTACTCTTTTCACCCCTAATAAAACATGTAGAAAACCCTTTTTTTACGTGTAGAATCCTTCATGAATGCTATGTCGGATTCTTACCAACTAATGCTACACGAGGCCCTACTACTATCTACGTCCCGGAGCTCCGGATAATCTCTTAGAAAGATGTCCCAGGATTCCCGACAGAATGTGGCTACCGCCCCGGGCGTCAACTAGAGGCTCGGGTACTGTCCCGCGTCTTTGGGGGTTGTTCGGGTATTATCCCGATTCTTGGGACGTGAGACGTGCGTGAAACGTCACGCTGCCGTCTAGGGCCTCCAATTTAATCTTATGATCTTCACGCCACAGGATTTAACATAAAAAGGATAACAATTCTATTGTGTAATCTTATGAAGCCATACCTAATAAGGCCATAAAATCGAATACGAGTATTTTTTTTAGGAAGAATTACGTCCGAAAGAGAGGGAAATACAGCGTGTTTTCCTGCTTGCAAAAGTAAATAGGAAACTCATCAAATCCTCATTTATATAAGTTGGGAATTGGATAGAATCGTTTTCATATCTTTACAATACGACAAACCACATTCCGAAGATGTTATTGGGTCGATTCGAATTATTCTGAGAATATTCATTGAACTGTATCGGGAACTGTGTAATTTATATGTGCCTCAGTGTGGTTGTGGCTGTGTGTGACTATGGCTCAGTGTGAATTAAATTTTATGTTTGTTGTTAAATTGCGTATGATCTAAACTGAACGCCAGTTCAGTTCAGATAATATGCAGTTAGCATTACGCATTTAGGGCGCCAGTCAATGGTGTAACCGATTGGCGCGCTGAAGTCCGGTTTCGATTCCCGGGTCGGTCCAAATATTTGTGTAATCTACAAAATTTTTGTTTCGGAATTTGGGTCATTTCTTTGTAAAATAGTTATGTACGTATGTACAATAAGTATCGTCTATAAGTCGTCATCTAATCCCATATTACAAGCTCATTTGCTAAATTGGGCTAGATCATTTTGTGTGACAATGTCCACCAATATTTATTTAATTCATATTCGATTTTTTTTATTTGAAGTGCGAGGCCGCATCTGCGTTTTTCCGCGGCGGTTTCTAACCTCAAAATGTCATCAAACTGTCAAAATCAATGAAATCAAGTCAATGTTTTGACATTTTGAGGTTAGAAACCGCCGCGATAACCGCAAGTGCGGCCTCGGCCTTACGAATGTAAAGCTTAAATCACATTAGTGCTGAATTTCCTGATCAAAACCAAGATCCCATCTTATATGGCATTGTAAAAACTCACATGGTTCATGGCCCATGTGGTACAATTAACAGAAATTCTTCCTGTATGCAAAATGGTTCTTGCTCTAAAAAATATCCACGAGCACTTTCTGAGCACACGATATCGGGAGATAATGGATATCCACTATATCGTAGAAAATCACGCAAAATGGTGGTTTCACTGCAAAAATAAAATTAAACGGTCAAGAAATGGAATTGGATAATAGATGGGTAGTACCTTATTCACCGGTATTATCCAGAACATTTCAAGCCCATATCAACGTCGAAGTATGTAGTAGTGTCCAATCTATAAAATATATATGTAAATATGTAAACAAGGGTAGTGACCAGGCAACAGTGGGCTTTACTAATAATAATGATGAAGTTACGAGGTTTCAGTCTGGTAGATATATTAGCTCTTCTGAGCAATTTGGCGCGTTTTAAGTTTTCCGATCCACGAGAGATATCCACCCGTTATCCACCTTGATGTACATCTTGAAGGCGGACAAAGGGTATACTTCAACCCCGATAATGTGTCGGATCGTTTAGAAAACTCAAGAAAAACCACTCTGCTCGCATTCTTTCAACTTTGCGAAATAGATACATTTGCTAAAACACTACTGTACAGCGAAATTCCATCATTTTATACTTACAATAAACAACATACATACATACATATGGTCACGCCTTTATCCCCGAAGGGGTAGGCAGAGGCATATTACATGCCCACATTTCACCTTTGTGTAATTTGTCCCACGTAATAGGTGGTGAGCCGTATTGCCGTGTTTAAATGGACAGGCGCAGGTTGTGACTGCCTGCTGTTGAAATAAAGTCTTCAACTTGACTTAACGACTGCCATTTTACTGGCAACCGGGACCAACGGCTTAACGTGCCTTCCGAAGCACGGAAACGCTCAAATAAATGTCACAAAGTGATCACATGGATGGTCACCCATCCATGGACCGGCCATAGTGAAAGTTGCTTACTGCAGTGATCGTTTACAGAACACTGAGTCCGCGGGGCCACGAGCGCTTCACAATAAACAACAAGGTATGTTTAACCGCAGAAGACGTGGCACACCTGTAGATGGTGAACCAGGCATTTTCAAAGAACACATTATCGGTAGAGTATATACGGTACACCCAAATAACGCTGAATGCTTTTATCTGCGCTTGCTTTTACATACCGTTAGAGGTCCTACCTCCTTTGAAGAACTCAGAATGGTTGATGATGTCATTTACCCTGCTTACCAAGCGGCTTGCCGGGCACGTCACTTACTAGATGATGACCAACACTGGGATAATACTCTGTCCGAAGCAAGTGTGTAAGTGATAGTCCTCAAAGAATGCGGCATTTGTTTGCAGTCATGCTGGTATTCTGTGCACTCTCAGACGCCGTACAGTTGTGGCATAAATATCAGGATAAACTGGCTGAGGACTTTTTCAGGCACGCACAATTATCGTCTGACAACATGGTTATTGACAGATTACGTGAAAATCTATTGAATCGTTGTTTGCTGGCTATTCAAGATATAGTTATATCTATTGGGGGTAATCCTATTTTACTTAAATTATTAATAGAGATTATGCGATGAAAATCAACTATGATTCAGCAGAACTTGCCGAAACTTTACAAACAGATTTCCTAAGATTAACTGAAGAACAGCGTTTAATATTCGATCGTGTGTGTCAAAGTGTAGACAATGCTTTAGGAGAAATGCTGTTTGTAGATGCTCCTGGCGGAACGGGAAAGACTTTCCTTACCAAAGTAATATTGGCAAAGATCCGAAGTCAGAGTAAAATTGCACTTGCTGTCGCTTCATCAGGCATAGCAGCCACTTTGTTGCCAGGGGGTAAAACGGCCCACAGCATGTTTAAAATTCCAATCGACTTAGATCGCACAGAAACCCCAGTTTGTAACATTTCTAGAAACAGCGATAAAGCTAAGGTTTTACGTGATTGTTGTCTTATTATATGGGATGAAAGCACAATGGCCAACCGGAAAGCGATTGAAGCAGTAGATCGAACATTGCGTGATATCAAGCAACATGATCAACCTATGGGTGGTGTTACAGTACTTTTTTGCGGTGACTTTCGTCAAATTTTGCCTGTAATACCACGGGGAACAATGGCGGATGAACTCAGAGCATGCATAAAACGTTCTAGACTTTGGCACTACGTTACTCCTATGCATATGACGATAAATATGCGAACACGAATCGTAGGCAATGAAAATGCACAGGAGTTTTCTGATGCACTGCTTGAGATTGGTAACGGTTTGTATCCGCAGGAACAGGGTAGAGTGACTCTGCACGAGAACATATGTTGCACAGTAACCTCGATGCAAGACCTCATAACATCTGTGTATGGAGACGCAACGCAAATAGTCAATAACTCAAACACTTGGTTATGCGAAAGAGCTATTCTGACTCCACGCAACGAACAAGTGGACGCCATAAATGCGGAAATTTTGAGTTATGTTTCGGGAGATAGTGTAGAATATGTCTCCATTAACTGAGTAATGGAAGATGCAGAATCTACGAACTATCCGGTAGAGTTTTTAGAATCCCTGAATGTTCCTGGATTGCCAACTCATAATATAATGTTAAAAGTCGGGGTACCTATAATACTGCTTAGAAATTTGAGTCCTCCAAAGCTTTGCAATGGCACCAGGTTAAAAGTAATTAACTTGCAGCAAAATGTAATAGAGGCAGAAGTTTTAACGGGGTGTGGAGCAGGTGAGAGTGTTTTCATACCTCGAATCCCCTTGATACCCAATAATTTCCCATTTACTTTTAAACGGGTCCAATTTCCAGTGATTCTATGCTATGCAATGACCATTAACAAAGCCCAAGGACAAACGCTAAAAGTTGCGGGTGTGGATTTAACTGTCAGCTGTTTTTCGCACGGTCAGCTATATGTTGCTTTGTCACGCGTAAGCGATCCTAGAAACCTATATGCGTTGATCCCCGATGGCAATACATCTAATGTCGTGTACAGAGAAGCATTGTTGTAATTTTAATCACATCCACATCTAAATCCGTATCTGCAACCATTTCCATCGTCACATTCATCTAAACATGACACCCGCATCGACGAAGTCACGGGAACAGCTATCCATACATAATCCATACGTAAATGGTGAACAAGTCTCTACATTAAAAATATTTTTCCGAAATTTAGCAAATTTTTTTTTATATTACTAATAAGGCAGTCAAGTATAGGTCAGCCCAGCTGATGGAATGTGGTTCCTGTAGTGCATGGTTTTCTGGCGGGTGCCTAGCTCGGTCGTTCTCTACCTCCTCTGCTTACAGAGGGGCATCCGAGAGCGGTGCGAAGCGGCCCTCCAAGCAGCGCTGCAATGAACCTGATCACCATACCTGTGTCAAAAAAAACAACTCTTAACCTAATGGGCTCTGTGTGGACGTTTGCAACACCACAGGTACTTGCGCTGCCAAAAACTAAAAAGAAGTCCAAAAAACAATATTTAACGAGCATTTTAAGAATGTAATTCTGTATATCTATGGTGAAGGCCAGAGAACAGTAATTCTATGAAAAGGTAGATTTTAAATTATTGAACAAAACTACGCGCGAGCGAAGCTGCGGGCAACAGCTAGTATTTAATATGAACGGAGACTAGATTCCCCAGTCAAACCATCAACTCGGTTTTGGGGGACTAATAATGTACCAATTATGTCACTAAAATGTAATGTTACTAAATAAATAATAAAAATAGTAGTTCTTTTCTTTCTTCTAGTACTTATACAAAGACTTTCATTATAAATTTATTATGGCTTGTACACAGTGCTATACAAAACGTTTACATGATATCTATACGACATCATACCAACGTTACCAAGACGTAATGTGACTAGAATATTAATAGCAAAATTCCGACGAATCCGTCTATGTAGACGTATACTTTGTTGTAAGCTTAATTTAAGACGACTTTGTACTGGAATCTAAATATATATAACTCAAAGGTGACTGACTGACTGACATAGTGATCTATCAACGCACAGCCCAAACCACTGGACGGATCGGGCTGAAATTTGGCATGCAGGTAGATGTTATGACCTAGGCATCCGCTAAGAAAGGATTTTGATAAATTCTACCCCCAAGTGGATAAAATACGGGAAGCGGGAACGGGAACAATTTTTACGCGGGCGAAGCTGCGGGCAACAGCTAGTTTAATAATATAGACAGCAAAATTAGTAGGTGGTGGTAGACACACAGATGGTGCTATAAAATTACTATCACTTGCGCCACTGCTTGCACACTGGCTCACGGGCGCCACAGCTAATAGTACATTATGATACAAGTTCGGTAAGTTGATAATTACAGCCGAGGCGTTATTGCGAGGAAACAAGGAAATAAATAAAACGGGGACATTCATAAACTAACAAAAAAACGTAGCAAAAAATAGCGATAATAAAGCGCGCGGAATTTTACTTGTTCATAACGCTTTCTTTTTTTCTTATTTCTTAAGAGGCAAAGGCACAAAAACAGCCAGTATTATTAATAAAGTAAATTAATATTGTTTGTATTGGTTACACATAAATGGTTGTAATTTATTGTCAAAATTAATTAAATTAATCAATTACATGTTTATTTTAATATATTTTATCTCCCAAAGTTAATTTTATTCATAAAATGTTCACCACTTTTCTGACATAAAAACTCTTTGCTAAGATTTAAAAAAAGTACCGTTCGTTTTAGACGCAATCGTCCGTTTTACTTTACATTACCGGACTAGGCCGTAATGAGATACATTACGTTAGTGAAATGGGTCAAATAAGATACTCTTTACGAGCAAATGTGTTATAAAAATTATTATATAATCATTTACCTTCTGTTATAGTGAAGAATAGTTTTAATGTTATGATCTTATGCTAAAAAAAGTAGTCTCATTCTCTCTTATTTCAAGTGTGGAACCCCTGTTTTTACAGTGTGTAATGCCGTAGGTATGTAAAAATACCTATAAAGTAGGTAGTTCCGAACCACCTAAAACCACCATAGCTAAAGGTACCTACGTAAAATAGTTTTGCGAAGGATACGCTCTTAAAAGCTTCTAAAGTGGCTACAGAAATCCAGGAAAGCCTCTACGAGGGTAGCCTTGTAAATTGCACCTAAGTGTGTTTACAGAACTCGTCTTTGGCTACTCTGTACATGTTGCTTTGAGTGGAGTGCATGTTACCTTTGCATAGATGGCGACACCGGTTCTGACATGATTTTTTTACATGACAGTGCCGATAAATCTTGTTTGTATCGTGATAACACGAAATTAGCTATGGTGGCCTTTCAAAGAGTTAGAAATCGTCACAAAACAGTTTATGTAGGTAAGCGTAAAAGCTACTGTTATTTCGTTGATGTGTAAAATTGCAAGTCGATTTTTGATTTCGTTGATGTGTAAAATTGCAAGTCGGTTTTTGGTTCAGGACATGCATTAACCTTCCAGAGGCATTTTGCATACTAATTGCTCTACAATTTATCCAATGAACAGCTTTACCTGTCAATGCACCTGTGAACTGCGCCATTTCAACAAAATGAATATTGTAAAATATAAAAATAATTACATTTACGAACAATGAAAACCGCACAAAGCATCATCGACCTTTTCAACAAATGAATAGGCAGTGGAACAATAGTTTTGCCCCCATTGTACAATACTTACTGTAATTTTAGTATTGCTGTTTCATCATTCATGTGGCTTGTGTTTATATAGGCCCTATCGACAGCTTCAGGGTCTAAACTAGACTGGCCTACTTACTAATGGACGAGGTCATGGCGAAGAGATGGACAACTGCTAACCAGAAAGTCTGGTCAATATGTAGAATTACTCCCGCCTTCCTAAAATGTTTGTGAGAGAACCAACGTTGACTGCGAGAAGCTTATTGGATTGGTGTTTATTGGGGTATACGGTTGAGAATCTGCACATGTCGCATCCTGGGAAAGAAAGCAACAATGACTTATCTCACTGCGGTTCACCACAACACTTACGGCCAATACCCAGCCGAGGTGGCAACGAGTCTAGTCACACGTCTTTCGCTTGCAGTAAGCACAAATTCGGAGGGGATTAAATACTGGGGTATCTTTGAAATTGTTTGAGATTTTAACGTAGGTAATGCATGCGCATTATTTCCCCTTATAAAAGTAGTAGTAGAATTATAATATACTAGCTGACCCGCGCAACTTCGTTTGCGTCACTTAATAGGGAGAGAGACAGAGAGAAAGAGCGCTATTATTTTGATATCATGTTTCCCGTCATTTACCCCCGTTGCGTTTATTCCCGCGACGGGAGTAAACGCCACTTTTCGTAATTCAACTATTAGATACAGACATAATTTTAGAAATAATTAAAGTTACTGTGATCGAAAACCTCCCAAAAACGCGAGATAGCACCCAAACCTAAGTGGGTTTGGGTGCTATCTCGCGTTTGTGAGGCATGCAGTAAACAACTATAGCAATTAGTCTTTGGATGGGTGGCGTAATCACTTTGTTACATTTATTTGCATGCATTTCCGTACTTCGGGAGGCACGTTAAGCCGTAGGTCCCGGTAGCCAGTAAAGTGACTGGGGTAAGTATTCGGAAGGCTTCCCCGGGGCTCCCAACCGTAGGCTGTTAAGCAGGATACGTGTGGTTTTTAGTCTTAAAGAGTCCGGCATAGCATATATGTAGGAATTGCCACACTTTAAAAAAAAATACTGTGAGCGAACCTTAAAAGATAAATAAATAAATAGGTATTGTGTTTTAGAACTTTTTAAGAGGAACAATTTTGTAATAAATTATTTTGTTGTAACTTCAACCATTTAAGCAGAGGCGCAACGGCTACTCTAACGATTAAATGTTTTCCGTTTTCGAAACATTTCTCATTGCTGCACCGCTCCTATTAATCTTAGCATTATGTTATGTAGCCTTAAGCCATTCTCAATAAATGTACCTACTTACTGTCGAACAGTTTAAGAGTTTTTGGAACCCTACCAGTAGTTTCAGTAAGGCTTGCCTTGGTATGATGTGATCATGGTCCCTTTGCAGCATGTGTCCAATCTAGCTACACTTCCGACGTTTGATCTGTTGGTGGATAGGGGTCTCACTGCAGCGTTCCAATAGGCTTACGTTGGTGATTTTCTCGGGCCCGTATATACCGAGGATCCGTTGGAGGCAGCGGTTGACGAAGACTTGTAGCTGGTAGCCATCAGTATAGCAGTTAGCAGTACAGTTTTAACGTTTACTTTGTTTTGAGTTTCACTCTTCGAGTTCATTTTCGCGACTGCCCACGGGGCGCAGCTGTGCGAAGGTTGTTCTAGCCTTGGTGAGTCTCGAAATGATGTAGGGTACTCTTCTATCCCATCAGTTTCTGACACGGCACTCCCGAGGTACGTGAATTAGTGCCTCCACCACATCTTCTGCGTCTGTCGATTTTATTTTCAGTCCAGCCATTCGCTGCCTCATGCTGCACGTTGACACAGGTCATCGGCGTCATTTACATCCTTCAGCCACGCCGTCATGCATGTCTGCAGGACAACGTGCAGGATGAGGCAGCGAATGGCTGGACTGAATTAAATCCTCCAGGATATCAGGATAGTCCCCATTCTATGCCGCGCCGCTTGTTCTTTGCGGTATTCAGCATTATACCATCTATTTTTTATGTATGGTTGTTAACTATTCTGTTATCTTCATAACGATCCTCTAAGGTACAGTATGTATTTTCAAAACAGGTTGTGAACTTTATGTTTAATTTCTTTTTCAGAATATTGATGACATTTGATTGATGTCATTTTATACACGTTACGCACTGATCTGTATTATTACCTAATACAGATCAGTGACGTTACGTCTATTGATACATGTAATAAAATTCTTACTCGCCGGTGTTTGTATGTAAATTGTTTATACTTAGGAAAATTCTATACTGAGGAATAGCTTTAATCATTAAGCTCTATTTTGATTAAGCAAACAGGGCAGATTCACATGGTACTTGATGAGTATGATTAATAAACCTCTAATTTCATAGACCTTATGTGACGTAAACAAAGTTGGGAGGGTCAGCTAGTTAAAAGATAAAACAATAGGTTTCTTCTTACCTACTTAAAAACTATTTTTACAATTTTTTTGGTAATATAGATATTCTTTGAAATGTGCATTTATGGTACTGTTGTGACCAAAGAGAATACAATACTACGTAAGAGTTGTGACTTTTATGACACGTTTAAAGTACATAGGTATGGGATAGATGGCGCTCGCGGCTACGTCCGCGTGATATTTTACTTCCCATGGGATCGTACTCCCGGGACAAAAAGTAGCCTATGTGTTATTCCAGACTATAATGTATCTCTGTACCAAATTTCAGCCCGATCCGTTCAGCCGTTTGAGCGGGAAAAAGAGTAACAAACATTCGCATTTATAATTGGTTAATCATGCTAAAAATATTTCCCTGTAGTAAAAATACCACAAAGTAATTTTTCGGGTCTACAACAAATATTAAAGTCAGAAAAATAATAATATTTAAGGGGGCACCCTTACAACAAACGTTATATTTTACTGTTGTTTGGTACTAAGCCCTCCGTGCGCGAGGCCGATTCGCACTTGGCCGGTTTTTTTTAATTCTTTTTGATAACCTTCAGTACCAAGTTACATCAAATATCATCAAAAGTCTTAAAGTAAAGTCCTTTACAATACATTTGCATGTGATTTTCTATAGTCTCTTGCTACTTACACTTTAGTCATTTGTTTATACATAAAATATCAGTAACGTAAGGTACAATTAAACATATTTTTTAATGTAACGGACACGCTATTCTGGAAACCAGTAGACATTCCTAAATTTTGAGTTTATAGCATGAAAGAAGAAGAAATTCTAAGAAACTTCACTCTTGACACAATTAAAATCCAACCAGACAGTAAAAAGTTACAGACAGATTTATAAAAATAAAATCGTTTTTTGGCTCTTCTGAAAAACCGTGTTTTGTCCCTTACATTAATTGATACTTCTGGTGTCGATATATACATAATTACAGAGAGATTCTTTGAATATTTTGTGCGGCATTTTGTGACATTTCAAGACCACGAGGAATCCGTTCGTCAAAATAAAAAAGATAGGCTGGCTGACATATAGATCTAGGTCTGAAATTGAAAACAGAAAATTTAAAAATTTAAAAGAGATCTTCACAAAAATACCTAGAGAATTTCATAGACTATTTGTGTAATCATTCTGTTAACATTTTGTATGAACTGAATGAGAACAATACTTATACATTATCAATATATCCCGCTTAGATGCTTATCCCATCCTTTCTCCTCGACGTGACAATTTTAACACGCCAAGCGGTACACCACATCCTACTAATGACTATGCCGTTCACCGAAGGGAGACGTTCGCAATTTTCTGAAGACATATTTTTCGAAATGTCGAATATTGGTATGAACTTAATTTTATTGTGAGCTTGAGCTATATGTGAGAAATTGTGTCTAATTTTAGGGTTCTGTAGAGTAAAGAGAAACATTATTTGATCACTTCTTTGTTCGTCCGTATGTCAAAACATTTTGTTAAGAACAGAGGGATGCATTAAGTTGACATTTAATATCGAATGTACTCAAGTCAGTAATCTGCAGAAGCCATGAAAAAAAATGTCAGACTTAGTTTCGACTGTATGTTATGGTAGATAGGTATAATGATTTAATCAGTCAAGTACCTAAGTGTGTAGGAAATAATGGCAAAAACCTTTGAAACCAATGACAAATTTATCACTATCAACTTTCAAGGATTTGGACAGCAAAGATCTTTTATTTCTCTATGTTTCTGCTAAAGTATACTGCAATGCAGCTATTTGATGAAAAAAAATCTTTTCAGAAGTTGCTCAGAACTGAATTATTCAAAAGAAAATTTATTAGTACACTGTGTTTTTTTAACGTTAGGGAAAATCCATCATGGATGCTATGCCGGACTCCTACCAACTAAAAACCTCACGTAACGCCCAACAGCCTACGGTTCGGAGCCCCGGGTAAGCCCTCTGAAGGATGTCCCAGGAATCCCAACAGACCTACGGCTACAACTGCGGCCTCGCCTAGGGGGTGGTTGGGTGCTATCCCGCGTCTTTGGGGGGTTTGCGGGTGTGATCCCGCTTCTTACGGGGGGCGTGCGTGAATCCCTCACGTCACGCTGCTGTCTAGGGCCTGCTTCTGTAAGGACGGTGAGCAGCCTCCTCACCGTCCTCAGGTTCCCGGTCTTGGAGGTCGATAGTCTTCGGAAATGCCACGTCCGCCCGCAGAACTGGGGTGGAGGAGTTCTCTCCCGTTCACACTCCGCGGCCTCTTTTACGAGCATGACCTGCTCATGTGATGTGATCATGGCTCGCACCATGGTCTCTTAGTATACCGTGTATTTAAATTATCCATGCTAATAATAATTGTTATATTTTATAATTATGAATGTATGTTATGTACAGGGATAGATTATAGTCTGAAATAAAATAAAAAAAAGAAAGTGTTGGATACTTTTTTCCCTGAAAACAGATCTCATTTGATGTGGAAACGTGAACAAAATGCATCATATTGTATTAGAATATCAGAATAAATTTCATTACCTACTTGCAATTTTATTCCTTTTGAGATTATATTAGAAAGCTTAACGTCTATCTGTTTATTGTAAACATAGGTGCAGCGTTAGTAGTCGAGTCAGTAGGGACAGCACGTCTCTGCGCAGGAAATTAAATACTCGTAGGTGTGACGCGGAATACGTAATATTTGGAACTCGGGACAACATCCGTCACGGATTTTGAGATTAGCGGGTTCTATTTTTAGCTCCATCCTCGAAGGGATAGGCAGAGGCTTATTATACGCTTTCACCATTATAATTTCTTTTAGGTGGTGAGTCTAATAGCTGTGTCAGAAATTCGAAATGGACAAGTTCAGGTTATGACTACCTAAGTTTTATCAAATCACCTGTTTACCGCATAACACTGAGTCAGCAAGGTTTCGAGCGCTTCCTCATCCTTCGAATATTGTGATCCTTACTTTGTTACTCTGCGTCACGCCCTCGTTATTTTTTATTCTCAATAAATACTTTTATATGTTGTCTTTGTATGTATAATTTGTTTTCCCGAAGCTTTTGTTCGACAAGTGGATTATGTGGGGAGGCAACCCTTGTTTGCTTTTAACTTTCAAAGCTGTCTGCTACAAAATCCACATTTCCCAAGGGAATTTTACTAAAATAGTCAGCAAACATTACCCGTAGGTACAGACTTTATCATCTTTTGTAAGCTTCTACCTATTATTCTCAGTTGGTAAAAAAAAAATGGTAATGGTAATGAGGGATGGGCGCTATGTGGTTTGTAGTTAGTAAAGCCGTGAGGTGAGGTATGGCTAATAATTATGTAGTTTTAATATAAGTATAAAACTTTCTTTGTAGAAAGCCTGAGGGAAAATAATGGAGTCAATCATTTTAACTGAAATATTATTTTGTTTGATTGATCCACTTGAGATGAAAAAGTGCCTGAAGGAAACAGAATTATATTTATTGACTATCAACCAACGGGATTTGATTAAATCAAAAATTTATTATAGCCACCTCAACAAGCTCCGCATAGACCACATACCTGTGTAAATACAATTTTAAAAAGGTAAGAGATATGTTTTTTTTATACCACTAAGGCGGCAGACAAGCTTACGGCCCAACTGATGGACTGTGGTCACCGTTGCCTATGAACGTTTGCAACACCAGAGGCTCTACACCTGCGACCCTGCAAGAACCTTCTAAGACTCTTTTTGAAAAATCCTATACTGTAGGCGTTATTGTGGTTAACAGAGACCTAGATACAAATAGCGGTTCACATAATTATATCTGTGGGTATAATAATGTGAAAGTTTATATATTTATTCCAAAAATTTGTCAACGTACCTATTCCAGAGGGATTGAAAGTTAACAGGCGTTGGCCTGAACAAATTTCATCAAATTGGATTCCAGGAAAAATGTGACTAAATCTTTAACCTAATGATGACCCATAGTTGAATCCTGTTTGTTTTAGATATTTGTGAGATTTGCAAATGTGTGTTTTGTCGTTTGATTGTTTATTATGGGTGTAAATATTCTTACACGTGACGTGTAAGCCAACCTGTAAATATGTGCGATAATCGCGAAAGTTTACCTTATTAAAATCCAGGCATAGTGTTCCCATAGAATACAGTGTTTCTGTGAATCAGTGGAATGCTAAGAATTAGGTCTTTAAGCAGGTTTATCAGTCTTAAATCATTTTGGTCGAAGCTTTCTATTCCCGAAACACGACCATAGTAGGTACTATATCTAAGCATATGCTAGAAGATCATATGAACTTAAAAAATACTCAAATAATTATCTACTTATCGTAGGTATTGTTTGAGACATTCTAAGAAAATAAAGTCGTAGCAAGTGGAAAGTACTAATGTACAGACAAGAGTTGTAAATATAGTCTTATGCCATACTTGATGAACTATCAACCTGACTGAATAGGAAGTCAGGTGATAGTTCATCAAGTAGGAATAAGTACTTACCTTTTTTGTGGTAAACGTAGGGATTTTATTACTTTGTCCTTTAGTGTTCAATTTGACGTAGGGAAGTTAGGTTGCAGTAATGTTGTTTCCAAAAGGTTAAGGAGCTAACTATTGCATTATGCAAATTAAAGTAAAAGGAAAACCAAGCAAGTTCTAGAAATATCGCTCAGGCGATAAAGATGATGAATATACAGACAAAACTTAGGTAATATCTCTTACTGAAAAATTATATTATTTTCTTCTTTTTAATATTGTTGGGAATAGGATTCGGAGTTTTTTAATAAAAGTGTAGGCCCGGCCGCAAGGATGAGTTATAGCAGTTTTTTCCAAATTTATCTAGGTATCTCCTGAGTTTCTCTGACTTTTATCAAAATAAAGAGGGAAACATTAGGTAAAGCTATAATGATCTTCAATATTTCTTCACCCGTTACAAAATAGGTATGGTTGTCTTGTATATTTTCTGAATTTATAAATTGAGGTCTAGAAGTTTAAGATAATAGTAATCGATATAGTTGCTTCGTGATTTATTTTCTTTTATTTTAATGATTCAATAAAAATAATACCTTTGCACAATACATTCATAATTTCGGACACAATATAAATTTGTTTAAGGCCGCTTGGACTTGTGTATTGACAGATGGAAAAATCTCCGTATGGCGCCTCCACCCCCGATCAAAGATATAGGTCGTGTTGCTCTATGCCTTACCTACATTAAACCATAACCGAGAATTTAAATGTAAATCAAGAAACTTTTAATAGCATGCTACAAGTAATTCTAGAGTGGCATTTAGTTATGACTAAGAGCTATTTGAACTACAGACAGTAAATTTCCCTCTGCTAGGAATATAATTGCCGCTTATTGATACGTTTTGTGTGAAACACTAATATTTCAAGTTGATTGAAGTGTAGAATGGCGTAGGTTGTAAGTACATTGTGATTGTTTTATTACATGATACGTGAAAAAATTATTGAAAAGCAATTAGTACATATTATGTTAACTAAATTATTTTAAAGTGGAAAAAATAGTCGGTTAATGGTGTCTACGTTCTCCCCAAGATCTTGATGTTGTAGGTTAAGCATCTGTCCCGCAGAAGACGCAGGTTCAATCCTACTTCAAGACCGATAACTTTTCCACATAAATCTTTTTTGATAGCGAAAACTTTATGCCACTTTTTAATAAAAATATGCTGAAAGTTTAGCGTCAAAATTGATATAGAAAAGTGCATAAATGTAGGAGTGAGTCTAGGAGAGAAATTAAACTTGAGTAGGCTCGTTTAACACTGCTTTTATTAGCTTCACTTTTACAGAGGATAATGCACATGTAAACTGATCTAAGATCCTTAAGCTAATGAATGATGGCCGCCGCCTTTCTTTCTCTATAGACATTCTAAATGTTCTAGACAATTCCACGCCATAGATTAAGCATGCCAAAGATTAACATTTTAACCACCATGATGTTAGAATTATGCCTACGTTACAATGTACTGAAATTAAGATGAAAAATCCTATATCTCGGCCGTCCTGCTCGACAGTCTGGCCTCAGACTGTAAGTGTGTTAATTAACAATCCAAAAAAAAACTAAATTACCTAGCCTGTGGTGATACAACACCCCTAAGTACACAATATGGTTACAATTCAAAAAAGTTAAGATAGTACACAATATGGTTACAATTCAAAAAAGTTAAGATTATTATTAGTATACTCATGGTAAAAGCTTACACAGTCATGCAAGTTTACAAAAAAAAAGAACCAAAGCTTACACCTTATTAACACAGGATATGCAAGTCTAGAAACAATAGTTCGTCACTAATCTAAACACGGGATATGCAGTACAAAGAATACATGAGCACCTACCATTTTAAACACGGTTTATGCAATACACAAAATACATCAGCAAAAACAACCTAAACACGATTTATGTTAAATGCATCCAAACATAGGAAATGCAATAGTCAAAATATATCAGCAATTAGGTACAATATGAACACGGTTTATGAAATACACCAGATACAGCAGTACTTAAAATCTAACACGGTTGTGAATACACAAGATACATCAGTACTCAAAATCTAACGGGTTGTAAATACACAAGGTACAGTTTATTACACGGTAAAGTAAAGATCACACAAGATACATCAGTACTTAAAATCTAACATGGGTTGTGAATACACAAGTTACAGTTTATTACACGGTAAAGTAAAGATCACACAAGATACATCAGTACTTAAAATCTAACACGAGTTGTGAATACACAAGTTACAGTTTATGACACGGTAAAGTAAAGATCACACAAGATACATCAGTACTTAAAATCTAACACGGGTTGTGAATACACAAGTTACAGTTTATTACACGGTAAAGTAAAGATCACTCAAGCTACATCTGACTGGTACAAATTATTAAAGTAAAGAATTACACATACCAAATAAAACAAGGCAAGGGTGCATTCAATTAGCAAGCATGAAATCTAAGGCCACCTTTTCATGTAATCTACAGCAGACCTAGTTTTTATAGACCCCTCCTTCCCTCTATCTATCTTTTCTACCTCATACCTATCCCGACCTAAATCCTTTATTATCCTATATGGGCCAAAAAACCTAGGCTTCAGCTTTAAGTTTGTTCCATACTGTGTTCTCTGTATAGCCACTAAATCGCCATGCTTATACTGCTGTCCCTTCTTACGCTTCTTATTATATGTTCTCATATTCTCTTCTTGTACACGTAATATTTGTGCTTTAGCTTCCTGTCGCAACATATCTCTGTTGTGTATAAATTCCTTTTTATTTTCATCTTCTAATAGTTGTAGTATTTTCATATCTTCTTTCATTTTAAGTTTCGCCCCAATTAAAAGCTCAAATGGGGATGTATTTATGGAGCGTTGATAAGTACTATTTATAACTCTCTGGAGACCACTGACATGCTTATACCAGTGGCTCGGTTCTTCAAGGCACATTTTAGTTAAGGTTGAAATAATTATACGGTTAATTCGTTCTACTTGGCCATTTCCACGTGGTATTCAAGGCACATTTTAGTTAAGGTTGAAATAATTATACGGTTAATTCGTTCTACTTGGCCATTTCCACGTGGTGAAAGTTAACATCTGTCCTGGCTGTTGGAATTTTTGGTTCGAATTACAGAATGATTTTGGGATCCTTTTCTACCCCGTCCTTTCCTACCTTATTCATTTTCTTATCCGCAAATCCCTTCCTACCCCATCCTCATCCCCTCCACTCTCCGCCAAGCGAAGGTCGCCGTGCCGATGAGCTGCGTGGCTACGGGCGAGCGTAGTCATAAGCGTGTCTATTATTATTATACCCTGGGACCGGGCGAGCCCAGAATAAGGTTAGCCTTACTTGGACAAGCGGGGCTCTGTTCAGGTGGACATGTTTTTCCCTTGCTACTCGTGGGAATGCAATGGAGTTGAATTTAAACATCCAGAATGACGGCGATGTGGTTCGCAACCCGTCACGTCTCGTCTCCCATCATCGGGGCGAAAAGTGGGCTAATGATAGCCGCTTTGCTACGTTGAATGTAAGAGGAGGTATGGATGATAAAATTGAGGAGGTATGCAAGATAATGCGAGAGAGGCGACTGGATATTTTGTGTGTGAATGAGACAAAGCGGAAAGGATGCGACACCACGACGCATGGAACCTATACGGCATACTGGTCAGGCGTAGCCACGACCCGTGCGGCTTGTCAGGGTGTCGGTGTAATACTTTCCGCGAGAATGAATGAATATGCGACAGATTATGAATGTGTGAGCCCAAGACTCGTTTGGTTGAGGCTAAAGGTTGGACTCACCCGCATCTTTGTGTTAGGAGTGTATGCTCCACAGGATGCGCGGTGGTGCCGGTCCTCAAAAGACCAAAGTGAGAGGCAGGCATTCTGGGAGAGTGTAAATGATATTCTGGGTAAATGCAAACGAAACGAAAGGATTGTAATGTTAGGTGATTTTAATGGATGGGTTGGAGTGAAGCGTGATGGATATGAAAGTGTATTGGGTAAGTTTGGGGATGAGCGAGTGAATGAAAATGGCGAAAGTTTGCTAGAAGTATGTTTGGAGAGGAATCTTGTGGTAACCAACACCATATTTAACCACAAAGATATCCACTTGTATACAAGGACACAAGAAAGCCAGAGAAGCATGATTGATTTTGTAATAGTAGACGCAAGAATGAGAAAGAATGTTCTGGACAACCGGGCATACCGCGGTGCCGGAATTGACACAGATCACTTCTTGGTAATTAGCCGAGTAAGAGGTCTGTTTCAGCTGTGGCGGCATCGTGTGCATAAACCCATAGGTGTATTGGAGCGCATTAAAGTCGAAAATTTGAAAGATATAGGGTAAACCACCCAATTGTTGGCACTCCTCCAAATATTGGCACTTTAGGTAATTTTGCCCATTTCTAACAGAAAAAGAATGCTATTTTACTTTTTAATGCATACCTACAACTACATAATGGGCAACACCGAACTGAAATAAACTAGGTTTCCCTTATTTTTCGAAATATACTCTTAACTAAAGTGCCAATAATTCATTCTAAAAGTGCCAATAATTGGGTGGTTTACCCTACGCGTGAAAGAGGAATTTGTAAGTAAATTGAGCGAGAAATTTGTAAATTTAGAGGAAATATGTGAGATTGAAGAATTATGGAAGCCGATTAAGGAAGGTCTCGTAAAAGTTGCAGTATAATAATAATAAATAATAATAATAAATAAATCTTTATTTAAATTCAAATTCAATATACATTGGTACACTTAACAAATAATGTTTCTTAGCAAATATGACACTGATCTTCACACTAGGATACCCTGTGTCGTGAAGACTAGTCTCTTTCGCTTGACTCTCATGAAGTTAACTGACCTGATTTGTTTTACATTTAAACATTTTTTTTAAACTAAATAATAAGTAATACATGACCAAATTAATGTTCGTATAAATAGTTGTGGGTTGTGTATATTATATAGGTACTACATCTAAATAAACGACAGAAAAAAATTTAAATAAAAAATAGAACCGACTTCATACAAATCCTTAAAAATAAAATATACTTAGCACAAAGTAATATGTATTTTGATTTACCAGATTTTATTCAATATAATATTGAAGTCGGCGCCAAGTAAACCCATAGGTTTAGGTAGGTATTATTAATGGCACCAACTTCAATATTATATTGAATAAAATCTGGTAAATCAAAATACATATTACTTTGTGCTAAGTAAATTTTATTTTTAAGGATTTGTATGAATTCGGTTCTATTTTTTATTTAAATTTTTTTATTTTATTATTTTAAGTGACGGGTGGATCGAAAAGTATATCTATCTAGGTGTAAAGTTCTCATCAACACAAATCAATCAAGCCGAAACACAAGGTAACTGCTGTAAATCGTTAAGGAATTCCCTCGACTGTCTTTCGATTCCATCATCAGATCGACTCCAGACCTTCAATAAATTGTAGTACATTAAAGCACTTAATAAAAAAGTTAACAAACGCACTAGTTGTCCCTACAATTTTCTGTGGTTGCCCTCGATTTCTCCTGGATTCCAGCATCAGATCCTGATACCCTGGATATGGGACCACCTCAGAAGTAGCCTCTTTGAAACAAAAAAAAAATTTCAAAATCCATCCATAATTGGCGCCGCTATCGCGTAACATACATACATAAAAAAAAAAAAAAACATAGTGTACGAATTGAGAACCTCCTCCTTTTTTTGAAGTCGGTTAAAAATTATATAATTCTAACATAGGTACTTACATAGTATGATTTCAAATAATGCTAAATTCACAATCATTGTGACCTTCTTATAAATCTACGATCATACAAATAATATTCTAATACATACAAACTATTTATAAACATCTGTGATGTTTACCTAGATCAGTTGTTACAAAATTATGTTTATGAATTATACCGAATATGAAATGCCTGATACTTTACTAAAACCAGCACTAAGATCTTAGTTTGACGTTCAAAGTTCACGCTATGGTAGAAACTCATTTAAAACTACGATTTATGCTACTTATATTCATATGAAAAATCTTACGCGCCGTCATAGTCTATTGGTCTTAATAATCTTTCTTCAGCGCTTTTTCGAGCAGGGCACTGCGCGTCACCAGTAGCGTGATTGTAGGACTTGTTAAAGCGCATGCAGGATGCACACTTAGCCGGCTGTTCGCGAGCAGAGCACTCTTTGAGCGTGTGGCCAACGCATCCACAGTGCCCACATGTTTGGTTCGTGTCCCGGCAGTACTTGGCCGAATGTCCATATTGTTGACACTTGTAACACCTAGTTACAAGTGTGAAGTCTCGGACGGGTCCAGTCTATAAAGATTCGCTACTGTGTCATGATCATCAGTCTAATCTCAGCTGTTACCTCAACAATGTAGTTACAGTGAGGGGCCTCTTTTCTGCCAGATTTATGGCTTAATCTGATAGAGTTCTGAAATTTCTCACGTGTAAGGTTTGGATGCTTATCAGTAAGGTTTTGTTCGAAAATGCAGTCAAATAAATGATTTTCTGAGATATCTGAGGGCACACCCAGGAAAATCAATCTTGGCCTCTTTTTCGTAGTCTCCTCAATTTTAAGGCCAGATGATTGTAGCTGATGTGATGTTCTCAATTTTTCTAGGTCATCTTTTCCTGCTGTACTTATAATAACACCGCCGTTCCTTATTTTCCTGAGCCCTCGTACCTGCAGTTTTAACTTCTCGGGCTTAATGATATCCTGCACTATCTTTTTGGTCTCCTCACTGGATTTTTCTTTATCGGCTGGGTATATTGTTAGACTAGCAGTTTTAGTAAGGCAAACAAAATTATCCTTACCTTTCCTTATGGTATCGGCATAGGTATTGCATGGAGCGGGAGATGTAATTTTGGTCGCATTTCGAATACCTTCTTTCAGCTCTTCCAGTTGCACTTTTACGTCGAAATCCTTTCTAAGGTCTCAATCTCGGCATGGGCTGATATGAGCTTTTGCTTCACTGACTGGTAGTGAACAGCCATCTGGGATACTCCGTGCATCACACTGCGACAAATATTCGATATTCTCAGTTTACTGTCGCTGTTCAACTTACCTCCGTCCGTCGAAATAGAGCATATTTCCTTCAGATAGTTATCGATCTGACTCATCCAATTCTGTATCTCAGGAGTGGAAACCACGCAAACCTGAGGTGCAGCGGGGGCTGGAGGCACGTCTTCTTGTAAGCGCGAGGGGCCCGGCGGAGGGCTGCGAGCGGTCCGGGAACTCCGGTTGAATGGACTCGCCATTACGGAGTTATTTTTGTTCATTTCATAATGTCAAACACTTTAATTTGCACTAAAAATTAACTAACAGTGTAGCAAATAGAAATATGCAGTGTCAGAGAAATGTTGACCTGGTTACGTTACTACATGAGCACGTCTGTCTTGCACGTCTGAGCACTTATAAGTAGAAGTATGTGGGATAAGCAAAAGGAGACAAGGATGTCAGGTAAAGAGTATGTGTGCTGAAGTTTTAAAAGTTTTGTCTGATAAGAAGCAAGCATGGTTGAACTGGTTGGCTACAATGGCCAACCAAAGAATGCAGAAGGCAACGGATGAGGATGTAAAAATGGCAAAGGATGAGTATAAAAGGTATAAGCGTGTTGCGAAAGAAGTCATAAAAAGTAAGAGAGAGAATGATGAGGATGTCTTTCATAACAGGTTATCTGATGACTTCCAACAAAACATAAAATTCTTTTGGAAGTCTTTATGAACAATGAGGACTGAAAAGACAACCTCACAATTTAAGCAAATCAGAAACCGTAATGGCAGTCTTGTGATAGGAGAGGAATGTGTGTTAAAAACGTGGAAGGAATATTTTGAAAGTTTATTTGAAAAAGAGGATATGCAAATGGAGACTCATGTTTCGGAAATGAATGAACTTGAGAATGAAAACCACTTAAGTATGGAAGAAATTGTGGAAGCGTTGAATAGTATGAAATTAGGAAAGGCTGCTGGGATTGATAGAATTTCTGTCGAGATGCTGAAAGCGGGTCGTGGCGTGTTAGCTTGCCAGCTGTACCGCCTTTTTAATCTTTGCTGGCGAATTGACAGAGTACCAGAAGAATGGTGCAAATCTGTCATAGTGCCGCTGTACAAAGGTAAAGGGTCACAGCAAGAGTGCAAAAACCACCGCGGCATAAGCTTGCTCAGTGTCGTAGGCAAATTGTATGCGAAAGTTTTGATTAAAAGAGTGATGAATGAAACTGAAGGAAAAATGTGGGATGTACAAGCAGGATTTATGAAAGGCAGGGGATGCACGGATTAGGTCTTTTCATTAAGATGCCTAGTTGAAAAGTTTTTGGCAAAACGTCAAAAAGTCTATTGCATCTTCGTGGACTTGGAAAAGGCCTATGACAGAGTGGTGAGGAATGAACTGTGGTCAACACTGTCTATGTGGAGTGAACAGCAACTTGATACGAGCCTTGAAATCGCTATACGAGGGCTCCAGTGCTTGTGTCAGGATCAATGGAGCTTGCACAGACTTTTTTCCCATCGAAAAAGGTGTGAGACAAGGCTGTGTAGCGTCACCATGGCTGTTCAACCTATACATGGACAGTTGCTTGAAAGAACTACAAGAGTGTGCGTATGGATTAAAAATGAATGAGCTAACCGTCAAATGCCTCCTTTATGCTGATGATCAGGTAATACTGTCATCATCGGCGGATGAGTTGCAATTGATGGTTAATATAATGAACGATGCGCTTAAAAGTAGAGGAATGAATGTTAATGTAAGCAAGACAAAAGTAATGGTTTTTGAAAGAGAGAAATGTATGACTGATTGCTCGATCGAAGAAAAGAGCGTGGAACAGGTGAAAGAGTTTGTATATTTGGGTTCAAAATTTGCAAGAGATGGAAAGTGTGACAATGATATTGAAAGAAGAGTTTTGGCAGGAAATCAAGTGAATGGAGCCATTCACACCTTTATGAGCAGTCAGAACGTGTCTAAAAAGGCAAGGATGGCTGTACATAGAGGAGTGCTTGTCCCTACACTTATGCATGGTAGTGAAAGTTGGGTGTGGCAGGAGAAGCATGAAAGTAAAATTAATGCAGTGGAAATGAGAAGTTTGCGAAGTATAGCTGGAGTGACATTGAGGGATAAAGTAAAGAATAGTGTGATAAGGGAACATTGCGGTATGATAGAAGATGTAGTGACTAAGATAGAGAAAGGGATGCTCAGATGGTTTGGACATGTGGAGAGAATGGACGGAAATAGGCTGACAAAACAGATTTATGAAGCGAGAGTGAATGAGCAAACTGGTAGGGGTCGACCTCGGCATACTCATATCGATCAAATCGATAATCTTCTGAAAAAAGGCCAGGTCAAGAGTACCCTTAACCGAAGAGCATGTATGAAGACACTTATGAAAGTTGAAGAAGCGAAAGTTGTTTGCCAGAATCGTAGCAAGTGGAAAGTCATAGTCTCTGCCTACCCCGTTGGGAGACAGGCGTGATGTTATGTATGTATGTATGTATGCCTGTTGTAATAGTGATGTGTTCAATACATTCCTCTTCACAGTATGTTTGAAACTCACTGCCGGTGAATGCAGTTCCGCGATCTGTCACTATTCTTCGAGGGTTGCCAAAGTCTTTCTGAAGCAACTTTAGCTTCTCAACAGTCTCTTTTGCAGTCACAGTCTTCACTGCATAAATCCAGACAAACTTTGTGTATCCATCTACCAGAACAAGAATGTATTTATACATTTTTTGAGTGATGTCCAAGGGTCCTAAATGGTCACAATGCAGGATGTCCAATGGGAGCTCTTCCTTATCTATGGGGTACAATAAACCTTCCTTCTTGCCAGATTTTCTGGTGGCTAGCAGGCATGGGACACACATAGAGATCGCCTTTTCGATTTTTTCATCCATTTTTCAATATGGTAATCCTTCTCTAAAATATCTTTAGTCTTCCTCTTTCCAAAGTGACCTATGCCATGAGCTCTTGTAATCATTTCCATGTCCATGGCCTCTGGTATTACCAACTTCTTTTGAGCACCATTGTAAATAATACCATTATCTAAAAAATAATCATTATACTCTTTCTCTTTCAGAACTTCCCGTAAAATCTTTAAGCCCACATCTTCATCTTGGGCTTTTCTTATCCGTGCATGTAGCTCAGCATTAACATATCCGATATACCTGCTCAAAGAATCAACATGTTGCATTTTGTCACCTTTTCTATGCTCTATTAAATAATCAAAGTCTTGTAGATACATGATCCAACGAGCAACTTTAGCTGAAACATCTTTCTTGTTCATTGTTTTCTGGAATGCCTCACAATCAGTGATTATCTTGAACGAGGATCCGAGGAGGTATCGTCGAAACTTCTTGACACCTTCAACAACTGCTAGCGCTTCTAATTCGTAGCTACTACACTTTTGTTGGGCTTCGGTGGTTTTCCGGCTCATATAATGAACTGGATGCAGGCTACCGTCAGACGGATGTCTTTGTAATAAAATAGCTGCATAACCATACTTACATGCATCCGTGTGCAGTTCGGTTTCTAATTGAGCATCGAATATTTTTAAGACTGGTTCAGCGCATAACTTTGACTTTAATATTTCAAAAGCATGTTGGCAATCGTTTCCAAATTGAAATTGACTCTCTTTTATTAAATCGGTTAAAGGTTTTGCTATCATAGCATAATTCTGAATAAATTTCCTGAAGTAAGAGGTTAACCCAATAAAGCTCTGTACATCTTTTATACTTCTGGGTTCAGGGAACTTCATGACAGCTTTGATTTTGTCAGGTGCAGGCTTAACCGTTCCATTTGAAATTATGTGGCCCAAGTACTCTACGGACTCCTGGAGCAACTGTGATTTTTTCCAATTTATATTGAGTCCATACTCTGCAGCTACCTTCAACACTTCTTTAAGCCTGGTGACACCATCAGCTTCTCCTTCAGAAAGTATAATTATGTCATCCAAAAATATCAAAACGACTCCACGCTTTATGAGTTCTGCAAATATAATGTTAATGTATCGCATAAAGTACTTCGGACAAACAGATAGCCCGAAGGGAGCCCGGAGGAGCTCATACTGCCCTTCGGGATTACTAGTAACAAAAGCCGTATATTTAATTGAATCTTCCTCTATGGGTAGGTGAAAGAACCCATTCTTCAAATCAAGAGTACTGAAAACTTTGCATTTACTCAACTTGTCTATGTGATCGTCGATAATGGGTAAAGGGTATTCATCCTTCACCATCTTTTGATTTATTTTCCGGTAGTCTACTCACACCCTTATATTACCATCTTTTTTTCTAACCAAAACCAGGGGACTAGCATACTCGGAATGACTTGGCTGAATAATGCCATTAGACAACCATTCTTCGATTTGTTGTTTTACAACCTGTTCTTCAGATAGGGCCAACCTACGGGGTCGTTGAGCCACGGGGATATCATCGGTTAGTACAATTCTTAATTTGATCGGAGCCTCTTTTATTTTTAAAGGTTTATAACTATTTATAATTTCTTGAATTAGCGGATTCTGTTCATCATTGTTATTGGTAAACACACAAATAGAATTCTGATAGGAACTGTCATAAAACTGCGGCCCAACCTCTAAAGACCCCTTACTAATCACAGTTATTGTATTTACAATGAATGGCTGACCTAAGATTACTTTATATGGGATTACACTGGTGAGAACAATATAAAAGCTTGTAATGTAACTGTGAGCATCAACAATGATATTACATTCAAACTTACCAATCGAATACACCTTGCAAGTTCCTAATCCAGTCAGTAAAATCCTTTCGGGCTTATGAACAATATTCAAGCTGCAAAACAAATCGAAAGTTATTAAATTCAGATCACTACCAGTATCTATTAAAGAGATCACTACAAATCCATTTATTTTCACCTGTTTAACGCTCATGTTAATTGCTTCATGTGGTTTGTTTATATTCAAAATATTAGAGTTCAGACATTCGTCAGCAGGACTGAATGAATTAAATGACAGCTGCTTCGAATCGTCATCGCAATTGTCGCCATCTTCGTTTGAATTTGTGGCGCCACTATACGGCAAAGCGCCCTCTGACGGGTATTGAACGCACATTGTTCGATTTGTCTTTGATGACGCAATCGGATCTCGATTTTTTCCATTCACCGCCTGCATTTTTGGACAATGTGCTCCTATGTGACCAAAATCGTTACACCGAAAACATTTGATGCCTTTATTACAGGAACTTGCTACGTGGCCCCTGTCTCCACATTTGTAGCATCGGACCTCTTGATTGGGTTTTTGTTCTGATTCGGCCTGCAACTTCGGTGCGTTTGCGGAAGTCCGTGGCCGCCCAGGGTCCGTTTTCTTAGATTTCTGTTTGAAGGACTCGTACAGTGCCAACTTTTCCTTGAGCACTGGGTAACTAGTAACTCCATAGAAAAGTAATTTATTCGATTCATAATCAGAAATCCCATCTATGATGTATTGAATAGACACGTAGTCAGGGAATTTTGCCCTTTTACCTAACTCTTTCATAACCAGCATATATTGGTAATACGTCTCACTAGCCCGTTTGCGGCGACTACTCATGACCTCGTGCGTCTGTTTGCTATTTACCGCTTCGGGAAATTCTTTAACTAAAGCGGTTTTAAGATCGTCGTAAGTCCGAAACGCTTTTTCTGTTTTTAGCCATAACGCCGCCGTACCCGTGAGACTACGTCGTGCGAAAATAAGTTTCTGTTGCTGGTTCCATCCAAATATTTCCGCATTATCCTCTAAATCTTGCGTCCATCTTGTAGAGGAATAGGTGACGTCGTCACCTGAGAATTTAGGTAATGAAGCGGTATAAAATGGTTGAATATTACCGTAACATCTGCTCTCGTCGCCGTCGTTTTTAGTTTTATCCTCTGCCATCGTAAACTCGTCGTTCGTCGTAAACCCAGCGTCACTTCTCGACTCCATGTTTGAAGCTAAGCCGGCCGGTATGGCGCCACCGCGTGGCACCCGTCGTCGTCGTAAATATGAAGAAATATTGCAACTAGACTCGATCCCGGACGAGGATTTGTAAGAGTGAGTCTAGGAGAGAAATTAAACTTGAGTAGGCTCGTTTAACACTGCTTTTATTAGCTTCACTTTTACAGAGGATAATGCACATGTAAACTGATCTAAGATCCTTAAGCTAATGAATGATGGCCGCCGCCTTTCTTTCTCTATAGACATTCTAAATGTTCTAGACAATTCCACGCCATAGATTAAGCATGCCAAAGATTAACATTTTAACCACCATGATGTTAGAATTATGCCTACGTTACAATGTACTGAAATTAAGATGAAAAATCCTATATAAATATACTTTAAAAGGACGAAATCTAAAGCTCGCCAAATTGACGTCGCCACTTGCCTGATGGAAAGACGTGGCGCATCTATCGATTGGGGGCCACTTCTGACAGTGGTCCTTAAGTTTGCGGCCTTGTGATGTGCCTCTTCACGCTCCTCTTAAAGAACCCGAGATTGTAAGATGAGGAAAACACGTATGCGGGCAGGTCGTTCCAGGTTTTTATAGTTCGACAGAGGAACGATCTTTTGAAACGCTCTGTTCTGGCGAAGATTTTCTCCACTGTGTATGAGTGGGTGGGATCAGGTTGAAGAGCTCTTCAGAACATTCGCCGTGATACAATCGGTAGAAGGCAGCCAAGGACGGTATGGTTCTTCGCTGCGCCAACGGTTCGAGGCCTCCCGTCACCTCCGGACAACCAATTATTCGAATAGTACGTCTCTGCATAGCGTCAAGCGCGTCCAGCAAGTACCTCGCGGAGTCATCCCAAAGGTAAGAACAGTATTCGACGCAGGGGCGAATCTGCGTCTTGTACAGTAAACATCTCTGATGTGGCGTAAAGTACCGTCTCACCTTAATTAGGACTCCTAGTTTCCGCGAGGCCAGCCCAATACAACACTCTATTTAGTTTTTGTGATTGAGCTCATGCCGAACCTAGGATACCTAAGATCTCCAGGTTGTCCTTTAGTGGAACCGTAATGCTCTGAAGAGTGGGTAGCGGTAGGAATTGGGACTTCTTAGCTGTAAACGCACACGCCTGGGTTTTCCCGGCATTGAACTCGACCAGGTTGTCTGAACCCCATTGGACAATGTGACCCAGGTCCCGGTCGAGATTCGCCACGAATTGCCGTCTCTTCTCCTCCACATCGTGTCGCCTATCCACTGGACGGCCAGAATAGCTCCCATGCAGAGTACTATCGTCCGCATAACAATGAAGGCACCCAAGGGACAGCATGTCATTGATATGCAGAAAAAAGAGAGTTGGGGACAATATCGATCCCTGTGGTACTCCGGCATTTACCTGCAAAAAGCAGGGAGCCTGACCATCACAGAGAACCCGTATACGTCGCTCGTGCAGGAAGCTGACCACCCAGTTTTTAGGAAACTTACAGTCGGAAACCAATTAAAGCAATGTGATCATACAAAGTGAAATTAAGGCGTGAATTATAACAAAGAAGATGTGAATTATACAAAAAAAAGACTAGAAACAGCAGCTTCTAAAAAGACTAGAAATGAAACGAATATTTGGCATAAGTACTGGCTACATTATCAAAATGTCACATATATATCATTAATATGACAATCAATTACGTAATGCAAATTGATTGATTGTTATTACTGACGTTTGTTAGCAACTGGATATTGATTGGTTCTCTTTTTGGTCAGCAATATTAACAGCATAGCGGCGCCTTTATTATTTTCAACTCTTTTTTGTAAAACTACTAGCTGACCCGCGCAACTTCGTTTGCGTCACATAAGAGAGGGTAAATCACCAGTTCCCGTCGCATTTACTCTCAGTGACCAAAAAAAAACACTGAAACGGGATAAAAAGTATCCTATGTCCGTCTCCTGGTTCTAAGCTACCTTCCCACCAATTTTCAGCCAAATTGGTATGGCCGTTCTTGAGTTATAAATAGTGTAACTAACACGACTTTCTTTTATATAATTATATAGACTAGCTGACCCTCGCAACTTCGTTTACGTCATATAAGGTTTATGAAAGAAGAGGTATTTCTTCATCAGACCCCTAGGAGCGCGTGAAACTGCCCTGTTTGATTAATCAGAAAAGAACTTAAAGATTCAGTCTATTCTAAAAAAATTACGTCCGCGCCTTCGGCGTGGACTGAATTATTTTACAATACCCTTTATCTTTAAGTTCTTTTGTGACTAAGCAAACACGCCCGTTAAGAATGTCCCTTACATTCAAAGAAACCCTTGAATTATAGGTTTAGCAAAAGTTGAAATGTCTCTAATTTCTGAAATACACACGAATTTGAGAATGCATGGTAAATCCGAAACGAAATTGCTTTGCTCTGAGAATTGACGCCATCTCTTGGATAACATTGGAAGTCAAGTATCTAGCGTTGCCGATTTTTTAATACCTCACACAGGAACGCGATTATTGTCAAAATAGCAACTCATTAATCTTTTGAGTAATGTAAATATGCCATCTAGTACATTTTTTGTGATTTTATGGTGTCTATGCAATATTATATTCGAGTAAAGTTGCGCCATCTAGTGGAGCTTAAGAAGTTGTGGTTTCACTAGCGCTCATTAAACTATTTAAGCGTACACAAAATGGCGGAAAACCGCTAGGTGAGGTCGCTGTGGTAGGTTGGTAGGTAGCCGTATGTCTGTTGGGAGTCCTAGGGACATCCTTCCGAGGGCTTACCCGGGGCTCCCAACCATAGACTGTTAGGTAGGATACGTGTGGTTTTTAGTCGGTAGAAGTCTTCATGGCATCGCTGTAGGATTTTCCTCACGTTAAAAAAAAAGAAAGGGCGGATAGCCGCTTCCAAATATCTTCTATCTATACCACATTAAAATTATTGTGGCATACCTAAATAAATATTACAATACAATGTGTTTGACATTTTATATTTTATTATACGCTTCTCTGCTCGCTCAATTTACTCTCTGGTAAATATGAACGAAATTAAACTCTCAAAAGCGTATCTGAATCGGAAAAGAATTCAATATTGATGCTATTGTGAAAAATAAAACCGGGTTCGGTAATCTTTCAAAGCGGCTGAACCGTATACGTAAATAATTGGTGTAATGTATGGCATGCAGTCTGTGGGCTAATATTCAGAATGATTCATTAGTACTTTCCAAATATATTTTCATTTTGGCAATAAAATACCGTAAAAATATGGTCACGCCTTTATCTCCGAAGGGGTAGGCAGATATTAAATGCCCACATTTCATCTTTTTAGAATTTGTCCCACGTAAAAGGTGGTAAGCCGTATTGCCGTGTCGAGATCTACAGGTGCAGGTTGTGACTGCCAGCTGTTATTTTTTTAAGCCGCCTAAAAAGGTCTTCAATTTGGCTTAACGATTGCCATTTTACTGGTATCCGGGTACAACAGCTTAACGAGCCGTCCAAAGCTATTCGTGCTTTTCAAATAAATGTCATAAAGTTGTCACAGGGAGGGTCACCCATCCAAGTAAGAGTTTATAAAGAGTTCAGAATATGCACCTGCTCACATTATATTTGAATAATCATAGTATCATGAGTCAAATTACACTCGTATCTCGTATGGTAACAATTAATTAACCGCAGTGTAGCTATTATGTGCATGTAACACGACGTAATAAATTGTTGACAAAGTACTTACTTACTCATAGGATGCTCAGGTGGGATATTAATATATGACAGGAATTTGTGAGGACTTCATATTTCACCGGAAATTGTACCAATTTCTATAGACGTCTCGTTGGCGCAGTAGTTAGTAGTGTAGTGATGTGACCAGTGGGCTTCGGTTCCATCCCCAGGGCGATCTAAAAATAATTGCATTGTAAAAAACATGATTTTTAGGGATCCGTACCCAAAGTGTAAAACCGGGACACTATTACTGATACTTCGCTGTCCGTCTGTCTGTCTCTCCCAAGTCCATCACAAGAACAGTGAAAACTGATAGCTTTTCACAGATGGTGTATTTCTGTAGCTGCCAAAACAACCATTAATACTAAAATCAGAAAAAAATATTTACGAGGGGCTCCCACACAACAAACGTGATTTTTTTATACTACCAAATTTTCATACAAGCTTACAGTTTAGCTGATGCCGTAACCTATGAAAAATTTGCAACACCAGAGGCGCTACACACGCAGGCGCAGATTGTGACGACCCACTGGGGATTTCTGCTGTATTTTTAAAGGTAATTCTCCGTGCGCAATTCTGACTCGCACTAGGCTGATTTTTCAGTATCATAAATACCTACTTAATTAAAAATAAGATTTTTTATAAAACATAGAACCGACTTCAAACAAATCCTGAATAATAAAATTTACTTAGCACTAAGTAATACGTATTTTGATTTATCAGATTGTATTCAATATCATATTGAAATCGGCGCTAATTAAACCCATAGGTTTAGGTAGGTATATTATTAATGACACCAACTTCAATATTATATTGAATACAGTTTGATAAATCAAAACATGTATTATTTTGTGCTAAGTAAATTTTATTTTTCAGGATTTGTTTGAAGTCGGATCTTCTTTTTTACTAAAAATCTTATTTTCATTATTTTAAGTAACGGCTGGACCAAAAATATATCTAACTAGGTGTAAAGTTGTCATCAATACAAATCAATCAAGCCCAAATACAAGGTAACTGCTGTAAATCGTTAAGGAATTCCTCCGACTATCTCTCGGTTCCATCATCAGATCGACTCCAGACCTTCATTAAATTGTAGTACATACAATGTTTTAACACTATTTAAAAAGTTAACAAACGCACTAGTTGTCCCTACATATTTCGGTGGTTCATCATCAGATCCTGACCTGGTGAAAATGGGACCCCCTCTGAAGGAAACCCTATTCAAAAAAATTAAAAAAAATTAAATCCGTCTATATATGACGGAAAATCGGTGAACATACATAAAAAAACATACATACAGACGAATTATTGAGAACCTCCTCCTTTTTTGAAGTCCCTACGAGGCGGGCATAGCTTTACCATCAGGGATTTTGACACGTTATAAAAACAAGTATCTATTAATAGGTACGTTGCCAATTGTACATTTTAGTGCTGATACTCCGTGTCTGTCAGAAATTAACGAAATCTGTTTTCATTATTTTTAACGAGCTGTCCCGCGCAACTTCGTTTACGCCACATAAGGTGTATGAAAGGACAGGTATTTCTTCAACAGACTCATGGGTGCATATGAAACTGTCCTGTTTGCTTAATCATAAAAGAGCTTAAAGATAAGTCCATTCTAAAACAATTCAGTCCGCGCCGAAGGTATTTTACAATAGCCTTAATCTTTAAGCTCTTTTATGATTAAGCCAACACGCCAGTTTAGATTTACCCTTACATTCAAAGGAATCCTTGAATTCCAGGTTTTGGTGAAAGTTGAGATGTCTCTAATTCCTGAACTACAAAACCCATAACATTGAAACTTGTGTGAAACAATCCTTAAAGTACTCCCTTTATAACACTGAAAAACATTTGGAATCGGACTACGCATTGAGAAGTTACAACTAAAAAACTGTTTTATCTTTCATCCCCTCTCCCGAAGGAACCGTGCAAAATATCGGGAACAAAAGTATTCTAGAACCTTCCTCGGACTATAAACTCGGAATGTACCAAGTATCATTCAATTTGGTTCAGTGGTTTCGGCGTGATACTTATTTGGGAAAGATCGTAAAAATAGGTGGATAGTAAGGACATAAAAACATAGAAATTGATGATTTTTATAGTTTTTAATATATCCAGGCAATTGGGAAAATTATTTTGAATATTTTTACACACAATCGTGTAAACAAATACTTGATTAATCATGAATTAAAAAAAAAATTAAGATTTCAGTACAAAAACTGACCAACAGAGGGCGCTTATCGATTTAAATTCAAGATAGCGTTTGGTTTCCTGTAAGTTTATATAAAGATGTCATCTGGCCTCTAGTTTACGAATTTATTATATGGATATGTATTATATGTATATGTATATGTATATGTATATGTATATGTATATGTATATGTATATGTATATGTATATGTATATGTATATGTATATGTATATGTATATGTATATGTATATGTATATATGTATAGATGAATAGATTTATTTATTATATTATATTATATGTATAGACTAGCTGACCCTCGCAATTTCTTTTACGTCACGTCACATAAGGTTTGCGAAAGGAGAGGCACTTCTTCATCATACTCATCAAGCAGCGTGTGAAACGGCCCTGTTTGCTAAATCATAAAAGAGCTTAAAGATTAAGTCTAGTCTAAAATAATTCAGTCCACGCCGAAAACGAATTTATTTGATGTATAGATTTGTTTATTATTATATGTATAGACTAGCTGACCCTCGCAACTTCGTTTACGTCACATAAGGTTTGCGAAAGGAGAGGCACTTTTTCATCATACTCATCAAGCAGCGTGTGAAACGGCCCTGTTTGCTTAATCATAAAAGAGCATTTATGTAATATAATTCAGACTGAATTATTTTACAATAGCCTTAATCATTAAGCTCTTTTATAATTTAGCCATCATGCCCGTTTAGATTTACCGTCACATTCAAAGGAACCCTCGAATTATAGGTTTTGAGAAAGTTGAGATAGTGTCCTGAACCACAAAAACCCTCAGCACTGAAACTTGTGTGAAACAATTCTTAAAGTACTAAGTTATACCATTGATAAAAATTTTGGAATCGGACCAAGCATTGCGAAGTTACAACTAAAAAACCATATTGTCTTTCATCCCCTCTTCCAAAGGAACCGCGCAAAATATCGGGATAAAAAGTATCCTAGAACCTTCCTCGGATTATAAGCTCTGATTATACCAAGTTTCATTCAAATCGATTCAGTAGTTTCGGCGTGATACTTATTTGGGATACAGACAGACAGACATGAAAATTTTAAATTACATTTTCGGCTTCAGCATCGATTAGAGAACGCCCTAAACTTAAAATTTTCAAAATATCTTCCACGTACAGACTCCCGACCCTCTACAGTTTTATTATAAGTAAGGGAAACTGGGGACACTTGATCCCCCCTTTTGTTTTTTATCCCTAATTTCTATATTGAGTATCCGTTTAAAAAACCGTTGGTACTAAAATACGTGAAATTTATTTGCTTATAATTGCTGTAAGAGCCGAAGATATGAATATCTAAATTTAGTAGTTATTTGACTTAAATCAATAATAAGGAATCGTACCATGTGTCCCGTATATACGTAAGACTTGATCCCCCCGGTCTGGATGACCTGATCCTGGGGGATTAACAGGGGGATCCTACAGAGATGTGGCCAGCCCACTGCCATTTCAAGACGCATGCTTCTGCGAGCTATGTCGACCACTCTGGTTCTCTTACGGAGAACATCGTTCCGGATTTTATCCCTCAGAGGCATCCATAGCATAGCTCGTTCCATTGCTCGCTGTGCAACTTTAAGGGCATTGGACTAACTTTATTTTCGTTCTCTGGCACCATTTTTCGGGCACCTTCTCTAGTTTTGCAGGCTCTTGGGATATTGTTCTGCAATGAATTGAAAAAAAAAAAGGTAGGGGACACTTGAGTCAGGTGGATCAAATCTCCCATAATAAAGTGTACCAAGTATACCCTGAGCTATTTGAGGTTATAAACAAAAATATTTTCAAATGTCTATAATATTACCACTTTATTACGTAAAGAATGGCTAATAATATAGATAATGGCTCGTATTAAATGCATACACACTTAAAAGTCCTATTTTAAATAAATGTTTAGTCAAAATAAAAACTCACCAAAATTTTCTTTCTGCCGCAACAATTACTTACTCGGCCGCCGTTTGCCAAAGTGTCAAATGTGATAGATGTACCATCTTTAGAAAGTTATCGGGTACCATATACAATCGATATTGCCACTATAAAACTAAATACGGCTTATACAAGTTCTGTAAATCTAGTGTACCTAGTCTCCCGTAAGGATCAAGTATCCCCAGTTTCCCCTATAGATGACAGCACGTTTTTTTAGTTTTGAAATGTTGTAAAATTTTACTGCGGTTAAAATATTTGTGTTTACGTGGCAGTATGATACTGTGCACAATATTTTGTATGACGTAAATGATGTGATTTTAAGCACCGTGTGTGGACAGTGTCACATCGCAATATGACGATTTTCGTTCACCACAGACCGAATTGAAATAATAATAATGTTTTATCACATGGCAATGCTTTGTTTCATTTTCGAGAACTTGCTGCTTTGTCGTTACTATTTTACAATAAAATTATACCATTGAAGGGGTAGGTAGAGGTATACTTATGCAAGTTGTTAAATGCTAATTCAATCAATTATAAAATCTATTGTATCACAGTCCGCTACAGGACATAAGCACCGCCCAATTTAATTTTAGGAGAGTCAGACAGGTGATGACAGGTTCTTGATTCGAGTTTTCCTCCGATTTGCCATGACCTCGTCTACATATATGATCAGTTAAATTCAGTAAGTATAACATTACCGCTTATATACTTAATAATTGTGTGGTAATAGGAACCTACTCATGTGTCTATTACGGGTAAATTTACCTTTGAAATAGAACCTCCTGCAAAATAGTCGGGTTACCCTGATTCAGTAGATATGTGAGTACAACCGTATAATTATTGACCCTGTGAACTAGGTGAGTGAGGGTTTCCGTTTCAGATGTACATAATTTTGTTTGTGTGTGTGTGTGATTCTTTTTCTCTACATGTCAAAATTTTACACCCATTATCTTTTTAAATTGACGTACATAAATTTTTAATGATGTTCTGTAGGCGGCAATATTTAATTGAGGAAAAAATGTAACAGCAGGTTTTTAGAAGAAAATTTCAGTAATGAATTCTGAAGAAAATGTTTAGAATTTTAGTAGTTTTTGTGAAGAATATATTCTTGACAAATTGAGTTCACCGGCATGTGAAAATGTTCTGTATTATAGTCATAATACTATTGATGACGCTTTTTGATTTCGGTGAATCTATTACTATTACTCATGCGTATTTTCGTTACTC
The DNA here is from genome assembly GCA_933228765.1 of Miltochrista miniata. Taxonomy (NCBI): domain Eukaryota; kingdom Metazoa; phylum Arthropoda; class Insecta; order Lepidoptera; family Erebidae; genus Miltochrista; species Miltochrista miniata. The sequence continues at coordinate 15,833,049 of OW121759.1, read as the reverse complement.
TAAATTCATTGTTGCTTTACTTTAAATTAATTTCAGGGCACCCTTCATTTATATGCATACACTATGTACAATAATATATAGAAATAAATATTTGTGAACATTCTCATACAACATCATCTAGCCCAAATTAAGCTAATATAAGCTTATTCCATGGGATCTACACGACTGATAAACATACTTATTTATTTCTAAATAAATAAACACATATTATAGATAAAAAATACCCAGATAAAGGACAAATCTATGTGCTCATCACACAAAGAGATTGTAATGGCATCGCAGAAATTATGTATTTTAGTAAACTTGTTCTTAAATGTGTTAAAATAATCTAATTAATATGATATTGTAACTACTTCAACAATTTCGAGAAACCATTTTTTTTCTTAGTTATGCAACATCTGCGAGTGTGTTAAAGACAATTTAACATTGTCTTTTATTTCTGAATTTTATTTGTTTCTCGTTAGTCGTTGTAACTATTGTAAGGGGACCGCTTTCACAGCACGGCGGCAGATAGAATACATTGTGCCTAAAAGATTTATTTCTCTTTAATTCTATAAACTATTGTTTCTGTAAAATGTAAAGGTTTATGAAGCAAGCGTAAAGCTGTGACAATAAATTAGAAAGCGGCCATTAACAAATGTGTCAAGACATAAAATAGAGAGTATCATTTTACAACATGTTGGGTCGATTTGAAATTTGAGTTTAAAGCAAAAAAGGGCACGTCGATAAATTACTCTTTTGGTAGAGCTTTTTTGAAAAGAATGTCATTATTTTCGATTTGGACGAAGATTTATGTAAAGTTTTATTGATTTGGGTGGAGTCCTGAGGAAGGCGTAGTTTAGGGTTTCCACACCCATAAATCCTTCTCTCCAATCCTTCCGGATTGGAGGGAGATTTGAAGAGGATTTAAGGGCTGGTAATGGAGAAGATCGGGGAATTACGAGTCTGTGAAGACGAGGAGTGAAACGATCAACTTGAGGCCTCTAACTAAATTTAAGTTGTGTAGTGTTGTAAAATTTATTGTGATTAAATAATCGTCCTTTTTAGTGTTGGTTCTATTTAAATTATTTTTTTATGTAAGAGAATTAAATTCAGTGCAACATTAAGACGAAGAGGTAATGTAGATACTGGTTTCTATTTTATTTTTTATATTGTATACTATTTCTTTTGTTTAATTTGTCTGTGTATAAAATATGTTAATTCATTACTAAGGGCTTTCAAATCAATTAATTGTTCTCGTGGCGTAATTTAGTACTGAGTGAATCAATAGAGTAATTTCTGAATTGTAGGTTGTTGCTTATATTACAAGTTGAATATAGAGTCTAAATTTATTGTTAAAGGTTTCAATCATTTATCAAAATTTAAGATAAACAGCAATTGTAGTGTGTAGTTTAGATTGGATTATATTCTTGTTGTAATCACTTAGTTATAATTTTTTTTTAATAAATTAGATCACTTATACGCGAATGAGACCCAAAATCTTTAATAAGTGTTTAATGATATTCTTACAAGCTACTTACAATCTTTTAATAAAAAGATCTATTTAATTAATACCAAACTAGGCAATGATCTTTACCATCGTAAAATCAGTATTACATAGGGATATTTTATCATACATATTATATTGTATATAGGCTGTTCTACGGTATTAAGTTTTTTTCTACCAAATTCCTTTTTCTTAATACCACGAACATAGTAATGGAATTTGGGTATAATTTATCTCTATGTGGAGATAATTATATAAATCGAAGTCCTGAATAGATTTATTGTTTTCTCTAAAATAAAATGGTCTCCAAATAATCCATTTTTGCGAACGTTTAATTCACCAAATTAAATAAATACTTGACCAACTCAAATATAAAAATTCAGTTAAAATTTTAATATTCTTGAATACACGATATATTATTTATTGCCCTAATATCTTGTTTTATTGGTAACCTAATCTCCTTGAACCTGTTGTTGGTGTTTATACTTGATTTATTTGGTGTGCTGACATATTGATAAGTAAGTGAAATCAGTAAGTATGGAGGCGATTTAAATTAGTGACAGCTATATTCTCGATTTACTTGTAGGTTCAATAGTAGAAGTTTAGGGAAGTCTTAGAGAAATAACTCAGATCAATGAATTTAGTATTTTTTTAGTCTTTCTTTGAATTCACTTATGGTTACTGAAGGGCTATATTGGAAATTTATATACTGAATCTTTTCACTAGTCGAGGTAAATATTCTCTGTGACGTATTTCTTTTCTTCCAAATGTTCCTAAGACAAATGACATGGGCCCAAAAGACAGAGACTTATTCGACATACTTCTGGAAATGGAAATGTCACAGAGGAGGTTTTATTTCAACTATTATATTCTGAGAGGAAATATAATAACAAGACAAATGTGAATATTCTGTGTATGTTTCCTTTATTTCTCTTACTATGGATTTGATCATACTCAGATACGTTTCCTTATCAGAGATATAGAAGCTAATCTGTCGAATCAAATCCTCATACCATTTTTGAGTAATTTCATTTCTAATCAGACCTGGCAAATATGCGATTACGCATAATAAGAGTCCCACAAACTCTTATAGAAACCCAAGCCCGAATGTTTGCAGTACAACTGCCATATACAAGTATAACAAATGAGGTACCTCAATAAAGAACAAAAAACATACATAACACAATTGAAATAAATGCTCAGGCATTTACATAAGGCAAGGTTATCTATTATATATTTGATGCCAGATACCTTTTTGTGTAAACATTATACTTACTGAAACCACTTGTTATTCTATATACAATATATTTGAAAGTGAATTACGTGTTTTACTAATACACAGGAGTGTTTATCGAGAGGTTTTACATATCTCAAAAGACAAGCTTTCAGAAACTTATTTACACAAATTTAGGTATTTAGTCGATAGAAATTCAAATTACTAAGCATTTGAATCTTAATCCTTCATTTATTACAGTTGAATTGAATCACACAAAGTTTATCATTGATCTGAGTTGAATATTAACAGAGTTCATTCTTTAATGAGACAATAATGGGTTGTAGGACAAAGGTTTCTTACGAGTGTTCTAATAAGAGAGTGTTAAGTATTCATGTATTGTTTTATATCTTAATAATTGAATCGCTTTAACATGCAATACGTCTGTGAGGCTAAATTCAAAGGGGACCTAGAATGTAGTTTCACAAAGGTATATTTTAAATTTATAGGTTAACTAGACGATCGCAACAATATTAAATGGGTGGCGGGCTCAGCTACGGGCTTCCCATCACAGAATTTGGTGCCGTGACCAGGATATTTAGCTACGTATTTAGTATTTATTTAATACTGATACGACTAAATTACGAACTAACTTGAAACACAACGTAGAAAAAGAGAGATTGATTCATTAACGATATATTTTATGCTATTAAAGAACAATGGCAGTTTCCCATACTATCAATTGTCTGACATAAAAGATGAGCGCACACAAGTGAAAATTATGTCAAACGTTTCAGTTTTGCTAGTGGATTCCATAAATGAATTCATTTTCCATCGAGAAAGCCGGAAAATAAAGATATTGTATATTTATCGTTAGGTTATGTTGTCATACTTAGTCCCGCCATACCTACTTACCTATAAATGTTCAAACACTATGGTGACTACAGACTACAGTATTGTAACCGACTGGAGTGTTTCTCGATGGTCATACTGATACGTCAGAACTATTATTTTATTGAATGTATACCTACACGTTTTGCTTTTGACTAACTCTAATAAAAAATCTAGTACTTACCTATATAAAATAGTACGTGCAGTAGGTAAACAAGTTGCTACAGATCGAACTGTTGTTAGAAACTTTTAGTAGGTACATATACAGGAGTAGGGTATAGATTTGTTGCCTATATGATTGAGAGTCATGTCATGAAAGAAAAATAAAACCACAATTTTTTCATTTCTTTTATTACACTTGTATAACATTTCAAATCGGCGCAATATGTTCACACATATAATGCAATTAACACAAACAATGCGCGTAGGCCTCGATTGTCTCCCACGATCTTCCATTATCGATGAACAACAAATCCAATTCACAAATAAACAGTCCAGTAGGGAATAGCACAAGGTCACTCAAAAGCTATATCAAGAGTCCTTTGGGCACGCACTAGTCACACGACGAAATAATCAGAGTCCATAAAACAGTCCAGGGTCAGTTATTATTAAAGAAAATCAGAAAAAAGCATACAAAACAACACTTTCGACAAAAAGCGCGGAGTATTATGTAATCTGTCATGTCAAACTGACAAGGTACGAACGCACGGTTTGATTGGCTAGTTCACACGGCTCATGGCTGTGAATAATCGTTGAAAATCTTTTAAAATGTAGATTTAAATCCGGCTTTTATTTGAACATTTAGATGCTAGTAAAATCACAAAATAAACAATTAATTACTTTGGCGTAACTCATTTTTATGGGCGTTTTTAAATTATCAGACAAATTTCTGCCATTGTTCTTTAGAGTCATTCCAATCACAACACGTAATTCACTTCCATTGTAGGCATCAACACGTGGATTCTTCCCTTCTTGTTGAATTTTATTGGATTCTCCTTATTGGAATTATTTCTTGTTGGATCTTATTAGATTCTTCCTATTGGATTCATTTCTTGTTGAATCTTATAGGATTCTCCTTATAGGAATTATTTCTTGTTGGATCTTATTAGATCCTTCCTATTGGACTTATTTCTTGTTAGATCTTATTAGATTCTTCCTATTGGTTTTATTTCTTGTTGAATCTTATTGGATTCTCCTTATTGGATTTATTTCTAGTTGGATCTTATTAGATCCTTCCTATTGGATTTATTTCTTGTTGGATCTTATTAGATCCTTCCTATTGGATTCATTTCTTGTTGAATCTTATTGAATCCTCCTTATTGGATTCATTTCTTGTTGGATCTAATTGGATCCTCCTTATTGGATTCCTTTCTTGCTTGGTTTTGTCGGACCTTTCTTATTGATTATTAACGAATGAACTTATTGAATTTATCTGAATTGAATTACTTTCGAATAGGTATTTCATATCTTAGTCATCCAAGTATTAGGTAGAGGAAATCTGCTATTTTGAGAACAAATCTCCATCAGCCAAGGGCATGGTAGATGTGTTTTCATTAAAGCATAAACATTTGAATAGTAACATTCTCTTCAAAGTCGTAATAATTCAATTTAATTAAATTATACTATCATAATATTTGGCCTTAAGCTAGACAAAGGTCGCGGTAGGCGTTTTATTATGAAAGTATCTAGAAAGATTGGGTTTTTTTTCTTCAAGGCTTAATAATTCATTTTAATTATTCACTTTAATTAGATCAATGCTATAGTAGTCAAAAGTTCTAAGCCAGTCAAAGGACGCGGTGGACGTTTGATCACAAATAGTACATCATTATAGTTGATTATTTCAGTATTTAATTCGTTTTATCGAGACGATCTCAAACCTTCTCATCGTTTAATAATAATTCATTTTAATAATTAACTTTAATTAGATCAATGCTATAGTAATCAAAAGTTCTAAGCCAGTCAAAGGACGTGGTGGACGTTTGATCACAAATAGTAAATCATTCGAATTAATTATTTCAGTATTAAATTCGTTTTAACTAGGCTCTTGAGATCGCTCAAACTTTCCCATCGTTTAATTACTAAAACACAACGTAGAACTTTAATAGAATTATTAAGCAATAAAATAACGAAATCCTTAAATCTAATTTAGAACACAACGTAGAACTATAATTGAATTATTATACAATGAAATTTAAAGAAAATAGTTTTTTTTATTAATTTTATTTACAATGTTATGACTTGGATTACTAGAATGAAATTATTACTGATGTAGTCCAGCAACTGATTCGGAATCAAGCAAGCTCTGCTTCAGTGTAGTCCGATTATAACTGATTTCTATCTTTTAAACCGAAATCATATCTAGTTCTAATAAGACAAGGGTTTGCGAAAAATTAAAATATTAGCGTAACTGTTAAAAGAAATATGTCAGTACACAATAATAAAAAAAAATACAAACACGGGTAAAAGGTAAGGTTTATGTAGTAGGGAGTTAAGTATACAAATGTTCTTATTTAAAAGAGAATTTTATTTGAAGTCCAACATTTATTTAACTAAAATGTAATGAAATTACAGATTAACGTTTGTTTGAAATCCGTGGAAATAATTTATTTTAAATGAACAGACATGAATATATTTTCAGAAGTTTCGACTGTTGAGGATGTAATGAAAATTTAATTAGTAATATATTTTTATCTATTATATTACAGATACATCAGGGCGTTGAAGATAACAATACTATTTTCCAGGAACTAGTATTGGTTTTACTACTACTATTATTAATTCAGGGGTCATAGAAACCAAAGGATTTCTTTTGTTGATTTTGATTGAATATACCTAGCAGAATAGTTTGTTACAGGGTTACTTTAATTAATTCATCATGCCTAAAGTTACAAAGCCACGTGGGAATAAAGGAGGGACGCGAAGGACAAGGGCTGCTGGTCAGGAAGGGGAAATAGGGCTGAATGAAGCTACAAATCCGGTATCGATAGCGTCCAATCCTCTGTTAGATAATAGTATTGTGGAACAACTTTTGATGCGAATGAACGAGTTTGATAGGAAGTTGCAAGAATTAGGTTCTCGAAGTAGTTCGCTTAGTGAAAGCAGTTCAGGTGTTCAGGGTGTTGGAAGCAACGAGATCCACTCTACTGAAGAGGTTCCACGCGCGAGTAGTAGTATTATTACACCAGAGACTACCCAGAATATATATGTAATACAGCCTACAATTAGTAAACCAACGTTTGATGGTCGGCCGTCTACGAATCCCATTTCATTTCTAAAGCGTTTAAAAAAGTACATACATTCTTTAAATGCGCCAGATCGAGCTATTGATATTGCGGTGGAGTGTCTATCTGGTCATGCACGGAAGATGTTAGAAATTTATTCTAATAGATGGAACAGTTTTTCAGATTTCGAGGTAGACTTTCGCAATACATATTGGACTGAGCAAATTCAAGAATCAGTGAAGAATAGGTTAGTTACATCCGTATATTCCATTAATTCTGGGATGTCCTTGTCGGAGCATTTTGCTAATCAAATCGAGACGCTGCAGTCTTTGACGATTCCATTCAGCGAACGTGATTTAGTAAATTCAATCATGCGGCATTATTCTTTGGACATTCAACAGCTTTGGTTTACACAGGTCGATGATCCCACCGTGATCAAGGCTGCAAGTTTTTTAAGGAAATTAGAACAGAATGTTCTTCATTTGCGGAGAGGGAATGTAGGTTCATTGGGGAATTTTCATGAGCAAAATTCAAAAAGACGCGAACACTTTCGTGGAAGCCGTTCATCGCCAGTGACTTCCACTATTGTGGCGAATTATGAGCCAGTTAGAGGTAGGGCCTCGCGAGGGCGGGGTTATCAGCGCGGACGTATAAATTTTAATAATAGGCATTATAATAGGTCAGTTCCACAAGCCATAAAGTGGGTAAAACCGAGTAACACACTGACTCAGGGTGCCAGTCCTAAAGTTACAAATAAAGCAGGTAGGGAAAATGGTGAACAAACAAATCAGCAGGGAAACTAGAGTTGGTCGTACAAAATCGCCCCAATTGTATGGCTATAGGTATGTTGGGGTATGGTAAGAGAACTGTTAGAAATAATGTTGGTTATCATATGATGTTAAAGTTAGGATGGCGTCCCGGTTTAGGTTTAGGTAAATTGAATTTGGGTATTATGAGGCCTATAAAAATAGCACAAAGGGATCTCATAGATAGTACCAAAGAATTAATACTAGTAACCGGACGTCTAATTACTGACCAACACAGTAATTCCGAGTTATACAATGAGAGCGTAGCTGCATGTTGTTACTGTAACATAAGGGGTAGACAAATATACACAATGTTTCACGAAATGGATGATATTTCCGAGGTTTGCAATAATTTTTCGTTGCCGAAACTACCTGAAGTAAAGGTATGTTTATATGGTAAAACTGTATTTGCATTATTAGATACGGGTAGTCAGGTTAGCGCAATAACACATGAGTTATACGAGGAAATAAAATTATTAACAAAGACGTTACCTGAGGTACCAATTCCCGCTATTCAAGTACAGGGTGCGTTTGGTTCACGGAGTGAACGTATAAATCGTTTAATTATGCTCAACGTTTACATAGGGAATTTATTAATAGAAACTCCTATGTTGGTATTACGAAAACTACCTAGGTCTATAGTATTAGGCTATGACTGGTTAGGACGAGTAAAGGGGGAGATTAGATGTGGTAAAGATAGAAAGCTAGTCCTAGAATACAATGGATCGAAAGCTCAAATCGAAATTAATCCTTCTCTAGTGGTAGAAAAATCTTTAGGGTTAAATAGAATAGTCGATGTCGGAATCATAGAACAAAGTAATTATGACTCTACAGCACATTCAAATACATTTGTTTACGACGAAAGCTTAGAAGATAAATTTTTGAAGTATTTAGGGTCAACCAAGTTGTCTGATGAACAAATTAATTTATTGTTGCCAGTGTTACGTAAATATAAAGAGGTTTTTGCTGACAGGTTAGGTTTAACTAACAAATACGTACACTCAATAAAGTTAGTTGATGAAGTGCCATTTGTAAAACGTAGTTATCCGGTACCGTTTGCACATAGAAAACAGATAAGTGAAAAGTTAGATGAATTAGAACGTTTAGGAGTAATAAAACGCGAGGCCACGCCTTTTTGTAGTCCGTTGACGTACACAAAGAAACGGGATGGCACGATAAGGTTGCTATTAGATGCGCGAGAGCTTAATAAGAAAATGGTAGGTGATTCAGAAGCTCCTCCTGTCACATCTGAGATCCTTCAATCCTTTTATGGAGTTAAGTACATAACATTAATTGATCTTAAAAATGCGTACTTTCAGATTCCCTTACATTCAGACTCTACAAAGTATACTGGATTTTCGTTCATGGGAAAAACTTATACATATAATGTTTTACCCCAAGGCCTTAAGACGTCCGTTTCCTCTTTTAGTCGGGCTATGGATTTAATACTCACAGGTGTACGAGAATTTTGTATTAATTATCTCGATGATATAATCATATATACGAGGGGTGATTTATCTTTACACGTGACTCACATTGATTCCGTGTTGGGGAAGTTGCGTGAAGCTAGGTTAACGGCGTGCTTAGAAAAATGTCAGTTTTTATGCGTTGAAGTAAACTTATTAGGGCATGTAGTAAATACAAATTGTATTAAGATGGACCCTGATAGAGTTAGAGCTATTAAGGATTTCCCAGTTCCCCGAACTATTAGGCAGCTTAGGGCCTTTTTGGGACTAATAAATTATTTCCGAAGATTTATTGCAAGATATGGCGAAGAAACTATACCATTGCATAATTTATTGCGCCAAGGTGTAGAGTGGGTGTGGTCTAAAGAGGTAAATGAATGTTTTGAGAAAGTAAAGGAACTATTTTTAGATACTATTTTGCTTGTACACCCGGACCCTGATAAAACGTTTTATTTGCAGACAGATAGTAGTAATTTAGGGGTTTCAGGTTATATTTATCAGTTATCTGATATTGGAGAAGAACAGGTGATAGGGTTTTGTAGCAAGGCTTTGACAGAGGTAGAAAGGAGATGGACAGTTACGGAACAAGAACTCTGGGCTATTATCTATAGCTTATCTAAATTCGAAATTTATTTACGTGGCGCCAAGATGGTTATTCGAACTGATCATAAAAGTTTAGTGTTTTTACAAACATGTAAATTGCTGAGCTCAAGGATGATTAGGTGGGTAAATTTTCTCGGTAGGTTTGATTATACCATCGAACATGTTTCAGGAAAGTTAAATATCGTTGCGGATACTCTATCGCGTCATATATTAGGAGTAACAGATGTCATTACCACAAAGGCTCCAGGTCCCGAAATTAATTTATTCAAGGCAAGTCAGAGTCGGTGGATTTGTAATCAAATTATCGGAAAGAAGCATAACCAGAAGTAGCACAACTAGATATAATTCTTTCCCGCTGGGTTCCTTAAACCTAAGACTCACCCATAAAATAAAGAGCGAGTCTATCACAGCAGTCCACGTCCACAGCCGCCTCCGTGTGCTCCACCTGGAACAAATCAAAGGAAGTACCCGTTACTCTCCAAGGAAAGGAGAGCAGCTGATACGCATTTTACATGTCACAATGCACATGAATGCATACTCAGGTCGTTATAGCCCATTCATGGGTACATTGACTCCTTATACCGAAGGACATCAAATGTATCGGCGTTGCTAACCTCACCGCGGGCCGGATCCAGGCCTATGGATCGCGGATTATTGGCTGCGATATAACATATAATAAATCCATTCCCATTTCATAAACATTTCCCACTGTAGACTGCATTCACGTCCCCCTGTGGCCGGCATGATGACACACAGGCCCGGTCAATTGCAGATCGACCTTATGACTACTAAATGTGCTGTACGAAGCACCAACAAACAAGATAAAACATGTAAAAAGTTACCAGCCTTTTATTTTGCGTAGATTAGCTGCCAAGCAGCTCCAGTGCTTCAGATCACACGCGTTCAGTTCACACGCGTTATTGACAATTAACTTGTCTCGATAATTTGTTATTAGACCAGCGTTATACGTCCGCTCCGGTCACCCGACGTGAACTGAAAAATATCTATTTGACATTAGAAACGGACTCAGATTCAAATTCAAATACAGAACAAGTCGTGGGACAAATAGACTTACAATCTTACCAGTTATTTTGATTTCATGACTAGAGCATTAACCTTCTTTCTCCAAATCTCGCGTATCATCGTGATTGTCGCGACATTCCCCACAAAGGAAAAAGAAAAATGAAGAGACATTATGTCTCCTGAAGAATTTAGTATGTAGAAAAGAGATGTTCGTGTCTCATGAAGAATTTAGTATGTATATTTACATTATTTACATTCGCATTTCGCGAAGAAATCGACCCTCCGGCCAAGGAAAGCTAAAATAAAACCATTAGGTTGCGAGTCCATTCTCTTATCTTATGTAGAGCACGGACTTTAGCTGCTCGTTCATTTCTAATTGCACCGAGTTGTTCTACTTCCATCACTTCATCAGGTTCAGCTTCAATTGTGACTGGATTTGATTCTTCCATAACTTCAATGGTATTTTCAGTTTCATGTGAAGTATCGTCATTTTTGTTGTTTACATCAGAATCAGAACTTTCTATTGACATATCAACATTTGGGCTATTTTCACTTACTGGTATATTATTCAATTCTTTTGGGACTATGTTTGCATCTTCAATATTGATCTGTTCATCGTTTTGATCCACTGATGATGAATCTTGTTGGTCTTCTTCGATTTCCAAAGGATACAAATGTGATATTGACCTAGTGAATATAGTGTTGTCAACTTTAATTTGTGCGACTCTACATAAACCGTCACTTCCCTTGATCAGAGATACAATTTTTCCAACCTTCCAACCTATCCTAGGTTTCTCGCTTTTGATTTGGACTGTTTGACCTACACGTGGTGTCAAACTTGACCTCGTACGGGGTTGTTTCACGGAATGATTGTATCTTTCCCGTAGACTTGGTAAATAACGATTTTGAAACATTTCTATGAATTCTTCTATTATGATTCTTGCTCTTCTCCAACTATTAATTAAATTATTCTTAGTCGATATACCTGTTATTATAGGTTGATTTTGAACTGTTTCTAAAGTTATGTATTTTCCAACTTGTAGAAAATCTGCTGGGGTCAAGCAGTGTTCCACTTCTGTACTCACATATAACAATGGTCTTGTATTTATAACTGTTTCAATTTCTTTAATAATTGTTGTTAATTGACTATCTCCTAATAGGTGTTTTTCCAATGTCTTTCTCATACATTGTTTAACCAGCGCTACTAATCTCTCGTAAAATCCACCAAACCACGGTGCTAGCTGAGGAATAAACTTCCACTTGATTTCATTTTCAACACAATATTTGTTTGATATGATATCAGCTATCAGCTTGAAGTGAGTAGCGTTGTCTGAAGTAATTAAACTTGGTACGCCTCTGGTTGATACCATGCGTCTTATAGATAATAATCCTTCTTCAGCTGATAAGTTCTGTACCACTTCCAAATGTACAGCTCGAACTGCCAAACATGTGAATAAACACAACCATCTCTTGGCTGTTCCGTTTTCTGTTTTTACCAACACTGGTCCTAGATAGTCTATCCCAGTGAATGTAAATGGTTTACTATAGTTTACTCTCTCAGGAGGTAGTGGAGGAGTACTTGGTAACTTATATGGTCCGCCGTTACATTTGACACAGTTCAGACATTTTCGAAGTATCTTTTGGACTTGCCGCCTGCCTTGAGGTATCCAGTATGACTGTCGTATTAGACTTAATGTGTGACTGGCTCCTACATGATAGTTCTTCTCGTGTGTTTCTTTTATAATTTTCCGTGTAAATTCACAATCCTTAGGAATAAGAATAGGGTATCTTTTATCAAACGACCATTCTGCATACTTGAGTCTGCCTCTACAACGTAGGACACCATCAATGTCTTTGAATAATTTTAAATTTCTGCTTAAATCTTTAAAGTATTTTGACTGTGTTGATTTAATCATTTGCAAGGTACTATCTTCCATATGGGTGCGTTCTTTATATTCTTTCATTACACAATTATCTTCTTTGTTCATTACTTCAATATAATCTGTCTCACTGAAATCTTCACCCACATATAAGGTATTTTGATAACTTGGGTTAACGGGCCAATTCTCAGGATCTTCTAGTAGAAAATCTGGACCATTTAACCATCTTTTCATATCTTCATTTGTTCTTGATGGTCTTGTGGCCACGTCAGCAGGATTCAACTCAGTTGGAACATATCTAAAAGATAGATCTTTGTTTCTTTTAATCTCTTCAATCCGTCTTGAAACAAATGGACTTAGTAACTTGTTTGAGTTTATCCAGCTTAGAACAATCTGACTATCTGACCATAATATTTGTTTGCAAATCTCTAATTTAATGAATTTGCTGACATACTGTAATAGTCTACAGCCAATTAATACTCCTAATAGCTCAAGTCTTGGTATCTTCAAATTTTCTTGATCTTTGGTAGGTACAACACGTGACTTTCCAATAATGAAATTCTTACTATTTTTTCCCACTATGTAAATTACAGCAGCATACACTTTTGTAGAAGAATCGGTAAAACAATGTAACTGATATTTAGTGCCTTTTGGATCTTCTTTATAACATCTTTTGATGTTAATGTCTTTAATTTCTTCTAAGGCTTTACATACTTCTTTCCATTTATTTGCAATATCATCTGGTAGTGGTGTGTCCCATTTTATCTTCTGTTTCCATGTATCCTGAAGTATTATCTTTCCTGATAACAGGATTGGTACTGCAAATCCACATGGGTCAAATATTGAAGCAATATTTTTCAATATCCCTCTTTTAGTATTGACTTCTTGCAATGTTTTTGTTCTTAATTGTAATGTATCCTCTTCTAGATTCCAGTTTAAACCTAGTAGCTTTATTTTCTGATCAGGAACTATGTCAGGTACTGTTTCTCTGAATTTCTTTGAATTTGAATTCCATTCTCTCAGATTCATGGAAATTTCCTTAAATGTTTTCCTTGCAGTTTCGTATAATTGTAAGGCTTCTTCGTCAGTATCTGTGCCTGTTACAACATTATCTACATATATATCCGATGCTATTTGCATTTAATATTTGAAATTCTTCTTTGAAACATGGGACGCCTTGAGATATAGTTGGAACAACATTTGCATACATTGTCTTCAAGATTTTATTATTAGTCAATACTTGAAATTTGACTAAAGGACTTTCTAATGTTCTAGGAGTTTCAGATCCAAAGGTGAAAATTGTCAATTGTTGTTGTTCCTCGATGACCATTTGTAACTCTTTAGCAATCTTTTGAGTTACATAAATCCTTTGGCTTCCACAATCTAATAAAATTCTACATTTCTTTGTAATGTTATACTGACCTGTAATCTTCCTCGTTGCTGTCTATAAGATCTACGATCTTATCTATCTATCGAAGACTTTGTGTTTACACTAAAATATTTCATTGCTGGACATATAGCTAAGTGATGATATAGTCTTACAGACAGAGTATTTATCCCTTACTGCACACTTACTAGAATTATGACCTCTAGAAAAATCAATTAAAACAAGCTTTTTGTACCGTTAACACCTTTATTCTTTCATCTATGGTTTTGTATTTGGTACAACTTAGAGGTAGTGCATTTTAGCAGAATAAGTTGAAGCTTTAAACTCAAATTCACTTTATTTCAACGCAATACAATAAAACATTCACAATATATTACACTCATTATTTTATTTTCCTTGACTTGTCAGAATCAACAATTCATAGTCTTCTGTCTTGATATCCTCTAATATGTAGAGTCTCCATAGTAGGTGTATTGTGAAGTGCACTATTTCCTTCCATAGTATTTATTTCACATAATTTCTGCGCATTTAATTCTGCATTTATAATTATAGATAGTTGTTTGATTGTTTCCATGATCTTATCTCATTCTCCTGTAATGTCCAACAAAGATAACTATCAACAAACATAACATCATAGTTATAACACGAAAATGTCTCAATGATAATAGGGAACAGTGAAAATATCATGAATATCTTATTTTCTGAAGAAACTTTTAACAAACTCACGTATGTACGATGATTAAATAATTGGAAAATGCCTCGACTAGGCAAAATAAATTTGCTTAAATTAATAAAATGACTTACCAAATTCTTCAAATTTTCTTATTATTTAACTATAATAAGTATGTATTTATTTCTAAATAGTAAAATAAATTCAAATTTAAAAATTTTCATTTTGAATGACAGTCAGATTTGACTTGACAAATGAAATGACATCCCATTTTTTCTTTTTTCAAACGAATATTATGACGGAATATTTATGGTTTTAAGGCATGTTACAGACGATTTATTTTTTCGCATTCGATTTTTAATAATATTAGTCAATAAAAATAACTAATTATTTGTGGTCAAATGTCCCAAATTTTAAAAAAGGATTAAAAAGACGTCAAAATTTTAATGTCTTTAAACGTTGTGTCAGGTGAAAACCACGAAAGGCAAAACTATGAACGTAAACAGCTGTGTTACTCTTAAAATGATTAGAATTTATCAATTTCAACCCTTGAGTCGGTGTCAAGGAACCAGCATCTCCACCATGTCGGAAAGAAGCATAACCAGAAGATAGCATAACTAGATATAATTCTTTCCCGCTGGGTTCCTTAAACCTAAGACTCACCCATAAAATAAAGAGCGAGTCTATCACAGCAGTCCACGTCCACAGCCGCCTCCGTGTGCTCCACCTGGAACAAATCAAAGGAAGTACCCGTTACTCTCCAAGGAAAGGAGAGCAGCTGATACGCATTTTACATGTCACAATGCACATCATCACAGGTCGTTTATAGCCCATTCATGGGTACATTGACTCCTTATACCGAAGGACATCAAATGTATCGGCGTTGCTAACCTCACCGCGGGCCGGATCCAGGCCTATGGATCGCGGATTATTGGCTGCGATATAACATATAATAAATCCATTCCCATTTCATAAACATTTCCCACTGTAGACTGCATTCACGTCCCCCTGTGGCCGGCATGATGACACACAGGCCCGGTCAATTGCAGATCGACCTTATGACTACTAAATGTGCTGTACGAAGCACCAACAAACAAGATAAAACATGGAAAAAGTTACCAGCCTTTTATTTTGCGTAGATTAGCTGCCAAGCAGCTCCAGTGCTTCAGATCACACGCGTTCAGTTCACACGCGTTATTGACAATTAACTTGTCTCGATAATTTGTTATTAGACCAGCGTTATACGTCCGCTCCGGTCACCCGACGTGAACTGAAAAATATCTATTTGACATTAGAAACGGACTCAGATTCAAATTCAAATACAGAACAAGTCGTGGGACAAATAGACTTACAATCTTACCAGTTATTTTGATTTCATGACTAGAGCATTAACCTTCTTTCTCCAAATCTCGCGTATCATCGTGATTGTCGCGACACAAATTGATTCAATAAAGGATCGGCAAGGTAACGATTTGTTTGTGACTACCGTACGGAATAAGTTGAAAGATGAAACTTCATCTGAATTTATGAGATACATTATAAAAGATGGAATTCTATATCGTTTAGAGCATGTTACAAAATCTCCTATGTTAGTAATTCCAGAAGAATTACAAAGGGAACTGGTTATGGGTATTCACGAAGAAATAGGGCACTTCGGTCGATTTAAAGTACATGCTCTCATGAAACGACGTTATTACTTTCCTAATATGTCAAAGGTTATAGGTCAAATACTGAAAACTTGTGACGCATGTCAAAAATCTAAACATGCTTTGTCTTATCATACTGGTCCTATGAAAGCTGTTATATCATTGAACATAGGAGATAAGGTTTTTTGTGATATTTATGGGCCGTTACCAAGTGGGCAATATGGTTATCAGTATATTTGTGTATTTCAGGATTCTTATAGTAAATTTATTAAATTATATCCATTAAGAAGAGCGACAGGTCGTGCAACTTTGGGCTGTGTGCGTAAATTTAACGAAATCATCTGTACTAAAGTCATAGTTACCGATCGCGGGGCAAATTTTGTGTCTAAGGTTTTTGAATTAGGGTTAGTACAGTTAGGGATCCAACTAACGCATACTTCGGTCCGTAACCCCAGACCAAACTCTACTGAACGTGTAAACAAAGAACTAGGTCGAATATTCAGGACATATTGTGATAGGTCGCATAAATCTTGGGTTGGGCTAGTGTCTCAAATAGAAAATACATACAATCAAGTTGCTCATGTTAGTACCGGCTTCGCACCAAATGAATTATTGCATGGTATTCGTACTTCTCTTTCGTCGGATGGTAAAATTGTCAGAGCTATATTGAAGAAACAAGAAAGTACACAGTTAGCCGAAATTCGTGAACAGGCCCGAGAGAACCTGCGCCGAGAGTCGAACAATAGGCAAGTTCAATATGTGAAAAGTCATAAGTTAGTGCAATTCGAGATTGGCGACTACGTAAAATTAAGAATTGTCTCTCAGTCGTGTGCCGAACGTAAAGAAACACGAAAGTTCATGAGGTTATACGAGGGCCCTTTTCAGATAGGTGCAATTCCATATGATAATGTCTACACATTGGTGCACCCGGAAACAGGATCAGTAAAGGGAAATTTTAATGTCATCCATTTATTTCGTTATTATACCAATAAAACCGAGGAGTAATAAGAAAAAAAAAACCTTTGTATTGTAGATGTGTAAATATGTATGTTGTCAATGACTGTTCGATATCCTTAATGTTAGTTTCGGGATGTGGTTAATAAGTACTTTTATTATATTTTGTAAATACATAGATGGAAATTGTATGGCATGATATTCCTGTTGAAAATATTGCAAACAAACAAAGTTCCAAGTGCTTATTTGTTTGAAATATTTGGGGGAGCAATGTAATGGCATCGCAGAAATTATGTATTTTAGTAAACTTGTTCTTAAATGTGTTAAAATAATCTAATTAATATGATATTGTAACTACTTCAACAATTTCGAGAAACCATTTTTTTTCTTAGTTATGCAACATCTGCGAGTGTGTTAAAGACAATTTAACATTGTCTTTTATTTCTGAATTTTATTTGTTTCTCGTTAGTCGTTGTAACTATTGTAAGGGGACCGCTTTCACAGCACGGCGGCAGATAGAATACATTGTGCCTAAAAGATTTATTTCTCTTTAATTCTATAAACTATTGTTTCTGTAAAATGTAAAGGTTTATGAAGCAAGCGTAAAGCTGTGACAATAAATTAGAAAGCGGCCATTAACAAATGTGTCAAGACATAAAATAGAGAGTATCATTTTACAACATGTTGGGTCGATTTGAAATTTGAGTTTAAAGCAAAAAAGGGCACGTCGATAAATTACTCTTTTGGTAGAGCTTTTTTGAAAAGAATGTCATTATTTTCGATTTGGACGAAGATTTATGTAAAGTTTTATTGATTTGGGTGGAGTCCTGAGGAAGGCGTAGTTTAGGGTTTCCACACCCATAAATCCTTCTCTCCAATCCTTCCGGATTGGAGGGAGATTTGAAGAGGATTTAAGGGCTGGTAATGGAGAAGATCGGGGAATTACGAGTCTGTGAAGACGAGGAGTGAAACGATCAACTTGAGGCCTCTAACTAAATTTAAGTTGTGTAGTGTTGTAAAATTTATTGTGATTAAATAATCGTCCTTTTTAGTGTTGGTTCTATTTAAATTATTTTTTTATGTAAGAGAATTAAATTCAGTGCAACATTAAGACGAAGAGGTAATGTAGATACTGGTTTCTATTTTATTTTTTATATTGTATACTATTTCTTTTGTTTAATTTGTCTGTGTATAAAATATGTTAATTCATTACTAAGGGCTTTCAAATCAATTAATTGTTCTCGTGGCGTAATTTAGTACTGAGTGAATCAATAGAGTAATTTCTGAATTGTAGGTTGTTGCTTATATTACAAGTTGAATATAGAGTCTAAATTTATTGTTAAAGGTTTCAATCATTTATCAAAATTTAAGATAAACAGCAATTGTAGTGTGTAGTTTAGATTGGATTATATTCTTGTTGTAATCACTTAGTTATAATTTTTTTTTAATAAATTAGATCACTTATACGCGAATGAGACCCAAAATCTTTAATAAGTGTTTAATGATATTCTTACAAGCTACTTACAATCTTTTAATAAAAAGATCTATTTAATTAATACCAAACTAGGCAATGATCTTTACCATCGTAAAATCAGTATTACATAGGGATATTTTATCATACATATTATATTGTATATAGGCTGTTCTACGGTATTAAGTTTTTTTCTACCAAATTCCTTTTTCTTAATACCACGAACATAGTAATGGAATTTGGGTATAATTTATCTCTATGTGGAGATAATTATATAAATCGAAGTCCTGAATAGATTTATTGTTTTCTCTAAAATAAAATGGTCTCCAAATAATCCATTTTTGCGAACGTTTAATTCACCAAATTAAATAAATACTTGACCAACTCAAATATAAAAATTCAGTTAAAATTTTAATATTCTTGAATACACGATATATTATTTATTGCCCTAATATCTTGTTTTATTGGTAACCTAATCTCCTTGAACCTGTTGTTGGTGTTTATACTTGATTTATTTGGTGTGCTGACATATTGATAAGTAAGTGAAATCAGTAAGTATGGAGGCGATTTAAATTAGTGACAGCTATATTCTCGATTTACTTGTAGGTTCAATAGTAGAAGTTTAGGGAAGTCTTAGAGAAATAACTCAGATCAATGAATTTAGTATTTTTTTAGTCTTTCTTTGAATTCACTTATGGTTACTGAAGGGCTATATTGGAAATTTATATACTGAATCTTTTCACTAGTCGAGGTAAATATTCTCTGTGACGTATTTCTTTTCTTCCAAATGTTCCTAAGACAAATGACATGGGCCCAAAAGACAGAGACTTATTCGACATACTTCTGGAAATGGAAATGTCACAGAGGAGGTTTTATTTCAACTATTATATTCTGAGAGGAAATATAATAACAAGACAAATGTGAATATTCTGTGTATGTTTCCTTTATTTCTCTTACTATGGATTTGATCATACTCAGATACGTTTCCTTATCAGAGATATAGAAGCTAATCTGTCGAATCAAATCCTCATACCATTTTTGAGTAATTTCATTTCTAATCAGACCTGGCAAATATGCGATTACGCATAATAAGAGTCCCACAAACTCTTATAGAAACCCAAGCCCGAATGTTTGCAGTACAACTGCCATATACAAGTATAACAAATGAGGTACCTCAATAAAGAACAAAAAACATACATAACACAATTGAAATAAATGCTCAGGCATTTACATAAGGCAAGGTTATCTATTATATATTTGATGCCAGATACCTTTTTGTGTAAACATTATACTTACTGAAACCACTTGTTATTCTATATACAATATATTTGAAAGTGAATTACGTGTTTTACTAATACACAGGAGTGTTTATCGAGAGGTTTTACATATCTCAAAAGACAAGCTTTCAGAAACTTATTTACACAAATTTAGGTATTTAGTCGATAGAAATTCAAATTACTAAGCATTTGAATCTTAATCCTTCATTTATTACAGTTGAATTGAATCACACAAAGTTTATCATTGATCTGAGTTGAATATTAACAGAGTTCATTCTTTAATGAGACAATAATGGGTTGTAGGACAAAGGTTTCTTACGAGTGTTCTAATAAGAGAGTGTTAAGTATTCATGTATTGTTTTATATCTTAATAATTGAATCGCTTTAACATGCAATACGTCTGTGAGGCTAAATTCAAAGGGGACCTAGAATGTAGTTTCACAAAGGTATATTTTAAATTTATAGGTTAACTAGACGATCGCAACAATATTAAATGGGTGGCGGGCTCAGCTACGGGCTTCCCATCACAGAATTTGGTGCCGTGACCAGGATATTTAGCTACGTATTTAGTATTTATTTAATACTGATACGACTAAATTACGAACTAACTTGAAACACAACGTAGAAAAAGAGAGATTGATTCATTAACGATATATTTTATGCTATTAAAGAACAATGGCAGTTTCCCATACTATCAATTGTCTGACATAAAAGATGAGCGCACACAAGTGAAAATTATGTCAAACGTTTCAGTTTTGCTAGTGGATTCCATAAATGAATTCATTTTCCATCGAGAAAGCCGGAAAATAAAGATATTGTATATTTATCGTTAGGTTATGTTGTCATACTTAGTCCCGCCATACCTACTTACCTATAAATGTTCAAACACTATGGTGACTACAGACTACAGTATTGTAACCGACTGGAGTGTTTCTCGATGGTCATACTGATACGTCAGAACTATTATTTTATTGAATGTATACCTACACGTTTTGCTTTTGACTAACTCTAATAAAAAATCTAGTACTTACCTATATAAAATAGTACGTGCAGTAGGTAAACAAGTTGCTACAGATCGAACTGTTGTTAGAAACTTTTAGTAGGTACATATACAGGAGTAGGGTATAGATTTGTTGCCTATATGATTGAGAGTCATGTCATGAAAGAAAAATAAAACCACAATTTTTTCATTTCTTTTATTACACTTGTATAACATTTCAAATCGGCGCAATATGTTCACACATATAATGCAATTAACACAAACAATGCGCGTAGGCCTCGATTGTCTCCCACGATCTTCCATTATCGATGAACAACAAATCCAATTCACAAATAAACAGTCCAGTAGGGAATAGCACAAGGTCACTCAAAAGCTATATCAAGAGTCCTTTGGGCACGCACTAGTCACACGACGAAATAATCAGAGTCCATAAAACAGTCCAGGGTCAGTTATTATTAAAGAAAATCAGAAAAAAGCATACAAAACAACACTTTCGACAAAAAGCGCGGAGTATTATGTAATCTGTCATGTCAAACTGACAAGGTACGAACGCACGGTTTGATTGGCTAGTTCACACGGCTCATGGCTGTGAATAATCGTTGAAAATCTTTTAAAATGTAGATTTAAATCCGGCTTTTATTTGAACATTTAGATGCTAGTAAAATCACAAAATAAACAATTAATTACTTTGGCGTAACTCATTTTTATGGGCGTTTTTAAATTATCAGACAAATTTCTGCCATTGTTCTTTAGAGTCATTCCAATCACAACACGTAATTCACTTCCATTGTAGGCATCAACACGTGGATTCTTCCCTTCTTGTTGAATTTTATTGGATTCTCCTTATTGGAATTATTTCTTGTTGGATCTTATTAGATTCTTCCTATTGGATTCATTTCTTGTTGAATCTTATAGGATTCTCCTTATAGGAATTATTTCTTGTTGGATCTTATTAGATCCTTCCTATTGGACTTATTTCTTGTTAGATCTTATTAGATTCTTCCTATTGGTTTTATTTCTTGTTGAATCTTATTGGATTCTCCTTATTGGATTTATTTCTAGTTGGATCTTATTAGATCCTTCCTATTGGATTTATTTCTTGTTGGATCTTATTAGATCCTTCCTATTGGATTCATTTCTTGTTGAATCTTATTGAATCCTCCTTATTGGATTCATTTCTTGTTGGATCTAATTGGATCCTCCTTATTGGATTCCTTTCTTGCTTGGTTTTGTCGGACCTTTCTTATTGATTATTAACGAATGAACTTATTGAATTTATCTGAATTGAATTACTTTCGAATAGGTATTTCATATCTTAGTCATCCAAGTATTAGGTAGAGGAAATCTGCTATTTTGAGAACAAATCTCCATCAGCCAAGGGCATGGTAGATGTGTTTTCATTAAAGCATAAACATTTGAATAGTAACATTCTCTTCAAAGTCGTAATAATTCAATTTAATTAAATTATACTATCATAATATTTGGCCTTAAGCTAGACAAAGGTCGCGGTAGGCGTTTTATTATGAAAGTATCTAGAAAGATTGGGTTTTTTTTCTTCAAGGCTTAATAATTCATTTTAATTATTCACTTTAATTAGATCAATGCTATAGTAGTCAAAAGTTCTAAGCCAGTCAAAGGACGCGGTGGACGTTTGATCACAAATAGTACATCATTATAGTTGATTATTTCAGTATTTAATTCGTTTTATCGAGACGATCTCAAACCTTCTCATCGTTTAATAATAATTCATTTTAATAATTAACTTTAATTAGATCAATGCTATAGTAATCAAAAGTTCTAAGCCAGTCAAAGGACGTGGTGGACGTTTGATCACAAATAGTAAATCATTCGAATTAATTATTTCAGTATTAAATTCGTTTTAACTAGGCTCTTGAGATCGCTCAAACTTTCCCATCGTTTAATTACTAAAACACAACGTAGAACTTTAATAGAATTATTAAGCAATAAAATAACGAAATCCTTAAATCTAATTTAGAACACAACGTAGAACTATAATTGAATTATTATACAATGAAATTTAAAGAAAATAGTTTTTTTTATTAATTTTATTTACAATGTTATGACTTGGATTACTAGAATGAAATTATTACTGATGTAGTCCAGCAACTGATTCGGAATCAAGCAAGCTCTGCTTCAGTGTAGTCCGATTATAACTGATTTCTATCTTTTAAACCGAAATCATATCTAGTTCTAATAAGACAAGGGTTTGCGAAAAATTAAAATATTAGCGTAACTGTTAAAAGAAATATGTCAGTACACAATAATAAAAAAAAATACAAACACGGGTAAAAGGTAAGGTTTATGTAGTAGGGAGTTAAGTATACAAATGTTCTTATTTAAAAGAGAATTTTATTTGAAGTCCAACATTTATTTAACTAAAATGTAATGAAATTACAGATTAACGTTTGTTTGAAATCCGTGGAAATAATTTATTTTAAATGAACAGACATGAATATATTTTCAGAAGTTTCGACTGTTGAGGATGTAATGAAAATTTAATTAGTAATATATTTTTATCTATTATATTACAGATACATCAGGGCGTTGAAGATAACAATACTATTTTCCAGGAACTAGTATTGGTTTTACTACTACTATTATTAATTCAGGGGTCATAGAAACCAAAGGATTTCTTTTGTTGATTTTGATTGAATATACCTAGCAGAATAGTTTGTTACAGGGTTACTTTAATTAATTCATCATGCCTAAAGTTACAAAGCCACGTGGGAATAAAGGAGGGACGCGAAGGACAAGGGCTGCTGGTCAGGAAGGGGAAATAGGGCTGAATGAAGCTACAAATCCGGTATCGATAGCGTCCAATCCTCTGTTAGATAATAGTATTGTGGAACAACTTTTGATGCGAATGAACGAGTTTGATAGGAAGTTGCAAGAATTAGGTTCTCGAAGTAGTTCGCTTAGTGAAAGCAGTTCAGGTGTTCAGGGTGTTGGAAGCAACGAGATCCACTCTACTGAAGAGGTTCCACGCGCGAGTAGTAGTATTATTACACCAGAGACTACCCAGAATATATATGTAATACAGCCTACAATTAGTAAACCAACGTTTGATGGTCGGCCGTCTACGAATCCCATTTCATTTCTAAAGCGTTTAAAAAAGTACATACATTCTTTAAATGCGCCAGATCGAGCTATTGATATTGCGGTGGAGTGTCTATCTGGTCATGCACGGAAGATGTTAGAAATTTATTCTAATAGATGGAACAGTTTTTCAGATTTCGAGGTAGACTTTCGCAATACATATTGGACTGAGCAAATTCAAGAATCAGTGAAGAATAGGTTAGTTACATCCGTATATTCCATTAATTCTGGGATGTCCTTGTCGGAGCATTTTGCTAATCAAATCGAGACGCTGCAGTCTTTGACGATTCCATTCAGCGAACGTGATTTAGTAAATTCAATCATGCGGCATTATTCTTTGGACATTCAACAGCTTTGGTTTACACAGGTCGATGATCCCACCGTGATCAAGGCTGCAAGTTTTTTAAGGAAATTAGAACAGAATGTTCTTCATTTGCGGAGAGGGAATGTAGGTTCATTGGGGAATTTTCATGAGCAAAATTCAAAAAGACGCGAACACTTTCGTGGAAGCCGTTCATCGCCAGTGACTTCCACTATTGTGGCGAATTATGAGCCAGTTAGAGGTAGGGCCTCGCGAGGGCGGGGTTATCAGCGCGGACGTATAAATTTTAATAATAGGCATTATAATAGGTCAGTTCCACAAGCCATAAAGTGGGTAAAACCGAGTAACACACTGACTCAGGGTGCCAGTCCTAAAGTTACAAATAAAGCAGGTAGGGAAAATGGTGAACAAACAAATCAGCAGGGAAACTAGAGTTGGTCGTACAAAATCGCCCCAATTGTATGGCTATAGGTATGTTGGGGTATGGTAAGAGAACTGTTAGAAATAATGTTGGTTATCATATGATGTTAAAGTTAGGATGGCGTCCCGGTTTAGGTTTAGGTAAATTGAATTTGGGTATTATGAGGCCTATAAAAATAGCACAAAGGGATCTCATAGATAGTACCAAAGAATTAATACTAGTAACCGGACGTCTAATTACTGACCAACACAGTAATTCCGAGTTATACAATGAGAGCGTAGCTGCATGTTGTTACTGTAACATAAGGGGTAGACAAATATACACAATGTTTCACGAAATGGATGATATTTCCGAGGTTTGCAATAATTTTTCGTTGCCGAAACTACCTGAAGTAAAGGTATGTTTATATGGTAAAACTGTATTTGCATTATTAGATACGGGTAGTCAGGTTAGCGCAATAACACATGAGTTATACGAGGAAATAAAATTATTAACAAAGACGTTACCTGAGGTACCAATTCCCGCTATTCAAGTACAGGGTGCGTTTGGTTCACGGAGTGAACGTATAAATCGTTTAATTATGCTCAACGTTTACATAGGGAATTTATTAATAGAAACTCCTATGTTGGTATTACGAAAACTACCTAGGTCTATAGTATTAGGCTATGACTGGTTAGGACGAGTAAAGGGGGAGATTAGATGTGGTAAAGATAGAAAGCTAGTCCTAGAATACAATGGATCGAAAGCTCAAATCGAAATTAATCCTTCTCTAGTGGTAGAAAAATCTTTAGGGTTAAATAGAATAGTCGATGTCGGAATCATAGAACAAAGTAATTATGACTCTACAGCACATTCAAATACATTTGTTTACGACGAAAGCTTAGAAGATAAATTTTTGAAGTATTTAGGGTCAACCAAGTTGTCTGATGAACAAATTAATTTATTGTTGCCAGTGTTACGTAAATATAAAGAGGTTTTTGCTGACAGGTTAGGTTTAACTAACAAATACGTACACTCAATAAAGTTAGTTGATGAAGTGCCATTTGTAAAACGTAGTTATCCGGTACCGTTTGCACATAGAAAACAGATAAGTGAAAAGTTAGATGAATTAGAACGTTTAGGAGTAATAAAACGCGAGGCCACGCCTTTTTGTAGTCCGTTGACGTACACAAAGAAACGGGATGGCACGATAAGGTTGCTATTAGATGCGCGAGAGCTTAATAAGAAAATGGTAGGTGATTCAGAAGCTCCTCCTGTCACATCTGAGATCCTTCAATCCTTTTATGGAGTTAAGTACATAACATTAATTGATCTTAAAAATGCGTACTTTCAGATTCCCTTACATTCAGACTCTACAAAGTATACTGGATTTTCGTTCATGGGAAAAACTTATACATATAATGTTTTACCCCAAGGCCTTAAGACGTCCGTTTCCTCTTTTAGTCGGGCTATGGATTTAATACTCACAGGTGTACGAGAATTTTGTATTAATTATCTCGATGATATAATCATATATACGAGGGGTGATTTATCTTTACACGTGACTCACATTGATTCCGTGTTGGGGAAGTTGCGTGAAGCTAGGTTAACGGCGTGCTTAGAAAAATGTCAGTTTTTATGCGTTGAAGTAAACTTATTAGGGCATGTAGTAAATACAAATTGTATTAAGATGGACCCTGATAGAGTTAGAGCTATTAAGGATTTCCCAGTTCCCCGAACTATTAGGCAGCTTAGGGCCTTTTTGGGACTAATAAATTATTTCCGAAGATTTATTGCAAGATATGGCGAAGAAACTATACCATTGCATAATTTATTGCGCCAAGGTGTAGAGTGGGTGTGGTCTAAAGAGGTAAATGAATGTTTTGAGAAAGTAAAGGAACTATTTTTAGATACTATTTTGCTTGTACACCCGGACCCTGATAAAACGTTTTATTTGCAGACAGATAGTAGTAATTTAGGGGTTTCAGGTTATATTTATCAGTTATCTGATATTGGAGAAGAACAGGTGATAGGGTTTTGTAGCAAGGCTTTGACAGAGGTAGAAAGGAGATGGACAGTTACGGAACAAGAACTCTGGGCTATTATCTATAGCTTATCTAAATTCGAAATTTATTTACGTGGCGCCAAGATGGTTATTCGAACTGATCATAAAAGTTTAGTGTTTTTACAAACATGTAAATTGCTGAGCTCAAGGATGATTAGGTGGGTAAATTTTCTCGGTAGGTTTGATTATACCATCGAACATGTTTCAGGAAAGTTAAATATCGTTGCGGATACTCTATCGCGTCATATATTAGGAGTAACAGATGTCATTACCACAAAGGCTCCAGGTCCCGAAATTAATTTATTCAAGGCAAGTCAGAGTCGGTGGATTTGTAATCAAATTATCGGAAAGAAGCATAACCAGAAGTAGCACAACTAGATATAATTCTTTCCCGCTGGGTTCCTTAAACCTAAGACTCACCCATAAAATAAAGAGCGAGTCTATCACAGCAGTCCACGTCCACAGCCGCCTCCGTGTGCTCCACCTGGAACAAATCAAAGGAAGTACCCGTTACTCTCCAAGGAAAGGAGAGCAGCTGATACGCATTTTACATGTCACAATGCACATGAATGCATACTCAGGTCGTTATAGCCCATTCATGGGTACATTGACTCCTTATACCGAAGGACATCAAATGTATCGGCGTTGCTAACCTCACCGCGGGCCGGATCCAGGCCTATGGATCGCGGATTATTGGCTGCGATATAACATATAATAAATCCATTCCCATTTCATAAACATTTCCCACTGTAGACTGCATTCACGTCCCCCTGTGGCCGGCATGATGACACACAGGCCCGGTCAATTGCAGATCGACCTTATGACTACTAAATGTGCTGTACGAAGCACCAACAAACAAGATAAAACATGTAAAAAGTTACCAGCCTTTTATTTTGCGTAGATTAGCTGCCAAGCAGCTCCAGTGCTTCAGATCACACGCGTTCAGTTCACACGCGTTATTGACAATTAACTTGTCTCGATAATTTGTTATTAGACCAGCGTTATACGTCCGCTCCGGTCACCCGACGTGAACTGAAAAATATCTATTTGACATTAGAAACGGACTCAGATTCAAATTCAAATACAGAACAAGTCGTGGGACAAATAGACTTACAATCTTACCAGTTATTTTGATTTCATGACTAGAGCATTAACCTTCTTTCTCCAAATCTCGCGTATCATCGTGATTGTCGCGACATTCCCCACAAAGGAAAAAGAAAAATGAAGAGACATTATGTCTCCTGAAGAATTTAGTATGTAGAAAAGAGATGTTCGTGTCTCATGAAGAATTTAGTATGTATATTTACATTATTTACATTCGCATTTCGCGAAGAAATCGACCCTCCGGCCAAGGAAAGCTAAAATAAAACCATTAGGTTGCGAGTCCATTCTCTTATCTTATGTAGAGCACGGACTTTAGCTGCTCGTTCATTTCTAATTGCACCGAGTTGTTCTACTTCCATCACTTCATCAGGTTCGGCTTCAATTGTGACTGGATTTGATTCTTCCATAACTTCAATGGTATTTTCAGTTTCATGTGAAGTATCGTCATTTTTGTTGTTTACATCAGAATCAGAACTTTCTATTGACATATCAACATTTGGGCTATTTTCACTTACTGGTATATTATTCAATTCTTTTGGGACTATGTTTGCATCTTCAATATTGATCTGTTCATCGTTTTGATCCACTGATGATGAATCTTGTTGGTCTTCTTCGATTTCCAAAGGATACAAATGTGATATTGACCTAGTGAATATAGTGTTGTCAACTTTAATTTGTGCGACTCTACATAAACCGTCACTTCCCTTGATCAGAGATACAATTTTTCCAACCTTCCAACCTATCCTAGGTTTCTCGCTTTTGATTTGGACTGTTTGACCTACACGTGGTGTCAAACTTGACCTCGTACGGGGTTGTTTCACGGAATGATTGTATCTTTCCCGTAGACTTGGTAAATAACGATTTTGAAACATTTCTATGAATTCTTCTATTATGATTCTTGCTCTTCTCCAACTATTAATTAAATTATTCTTAGTCGATATACCTGTTATTATAGGTTGATTTTGAACTGTTTCTAAAGTTATGTATTTTCCAACTTGTAGAAAATCTGCTGGGGTCAAGCAGTGTTCCACTTCTGTACTCACATATAACAATGGTCTTGTATTTATAACTGTTTCAATTTCTTTAATAATTGTTGTTAATTGACTATCTCCTAATAGGTGTTTTTCCAATGTCTTTCTCATACATTGTTTAACCAGCGCTACTAATCTCTCGTAAAATCCACCAAACCACGGTGCTAGCTGAGGAATAAACTTCCACTTGATTTCATTTTCAACACAATATTTGTTTGATATGATATCAGCTATCAGCTTGAAGTGAGTAGCGTTGTCTGAAGTAATTAAACTTGGTACGCCTCTGGTTGATACCATGCGTCTTATAGATAATAATCCTTCTTCAGCTGATAAGTTCTGTACCACTTCCAAATGTACAGCTCGAACTGCCAAACATGTGAATAAACACAACCATCTCTTGGCTGTTCCGTTTTCTGTTTTTACCAACACTGGTCCTAGATAGTCTATCCCAGTGAATGTAAATGGTTTACTATAGTTTACTCTCTCAGGAGGTAGTGGAGGAGTACTTGGTAACTTATATGGTCCGCCGTTACATTTGACACAGTTCAGACATTTTCGAAGTATCTTTTGGACTTGCCGCCTGCCTTGAGGTATCCAGTATGACTGTCGTATTAGACTTAATGTGTGACTGGCTCCTACATGATAGTTCTTCTCGTGTGTTTCTTTTATAATTTTCCGTGTAAATTCACAATCCTTAGGAATAAGAATAGGGTATCTTTTATCAAACGACCATTCTGCATACTTGAGTCTGCCTCTACAACGTAGGACACCATCAATGTCTTTGAATAATTTTAAATTTCTGCTTAAATCTTTAAAGTATTTTGACTGTGTTGATTTAATCATTTGCAAGGTACTATCTTCCATATGGGTGCGTTCTTTATATTCTTTCATTACACAATTATCTTCTTTGTTCATTACTTCAATATAATCTGTCTCACTGAAATCTTCACCCACATATAAGGTATTTTGATAACTTGGGTTAACGGGCCAATTCTCAGGATCTTCTAGTAGAAAATCTGGACCATTTAACCATCTTTTCATATCTTCATTTGTTCTTGATGGTCTTGTGGCCACGTCAGCAGGATTCAACTCAGTTGGAACATATCTAAAAGATAGATCTTTGTTTCTTTTAATCTCTTCAATCCGTCTTGAAACAAATGGACTTAGTAACTTGTTTGAGTTTATCCAGCTTAGAACAATCTGACTATCTGACCATAATATTTGTTTGCAAATCTCTAATTTAATGAATTTGCTGACATACTGTAATAGTCTACAGCCAATTAATACTCCTAATAGCTCAAGTCTTGGTATCTTCAAATTTTCTTGATCTTTGGTAGGTACAACACGTGACTTTCCAATAATGAAATTCTTACTATTTTTTCCCACTATGTAAATTACAGCAGCATACACATTTGTAGAAGAATCGGTAAAACAATGTAACTGATATTTAGTGCCTTTTGGATCTTCTTTATAACATCTTTTGATGTTAATGTCTTTAATTTCTTCTAAGGCTTTACATACTTCTTTCCATTTATTTGCAATATCATCTGGTAGTGGTGTGTCCCATTTTATCTTCTGTTTCCATGTATCCTGAAGTATTATCTTTCCTGATAACAGGATTGGTACTGCAAATCCACATGGGTCAAATATTGAAGCAATATTTTTCAATATCCCTCTTTTAGTATTGACTTCTTGCAATGTTTTTGTTCTTAATTGTAATGTATCCTCTTCTAGATTCCAGTTTAAACCTAGTAGCTTTATTTTCTGATCAGGAACTATGTCAGGTACTGTTTCTCTGAATTTCTTTGAATTTGAATTCCATTCTCTCAGATTCATGGAAATTTCCTTAAATGTTTTCCTTGCAGTTTCGTATAATTGTAAGGCTTCTTCGTCAGTATCTGTGCCTGTTACAACATTATCTACATATATATCCGATGCTATTTGCATTTAATATTTGAAATTCTTCTTTGAAACATGGGACGCCTTGAGATATAGTTGGAACAACATTTGCATACATTGTCTTCAAGATTTTATTATTAGTCAATACTTGAAATTTGACTAAAGGACTTTCTAATGTTCTAGGAGTTTCAGATCCAAAGGTGAAAATTGTCAATTGTTGTTGTTCCTCGATGACCATTTGTAACTCTTTAGCAATCTTTTGAGTTACATAAATCCTTTGGCTTCCACAATCTAATAAAATTCTACATTTCTTTGTAATGTTATACTGACCTGTAATCTTCCTCGTTGCTGTCTATAAGATCTACGATCTTATCTATCTATCGAAGACTTTGTGTTTACACTAAAATATTTCATTGCTGGACATATAGCTAAGTGATGATATAGTCTTACAGACAGAGTATTTATCCCTTACTGCACACTTACTAGAATTATGACCTCTAGAAAAATCAATTAAAACAAGCTTTTTGTACCGTTAACACCTTTATTCTTTCATCTATGGTTTTGTATTTGGTACAACTTAGAGGTAGTGCATTTTAGCAGAATAAGTTGAAGCTTTAAACTCAAATTCACTTTATTTCAACGCAATACAATAAAACATTCACAATATATTACACTCATTATTTTATTTTCCTTGACTTGTCAGAATCAACAATTCATAGTCTTCTGTCTTGATATCCTCTAATATGTAGAGTCTCCATAGTAGGTGTATTGTGAAGTGCACTATTTCCTTCCATAGTATTTATTTCACATAATTTCTGCGCATTTAATTCTGCATTTATAATTATAGATAGTTGTTTGATTGTTTCCATGATCTTATCTCATTCTCCTGTAATGTCCAACAAAGATAACTATCAACAAACATAACATCATAGTTATAACACGAAAATGTCTCAATGATAATAGGGAACAGTGAAAATATCATGAATATCTTATTTTCTGAAGAAACTTTTAACAAACTCACGTATGTACGATGATTAAATAATTGGAAAATGCCTCGACTAGGCAAAATAAATTTGCTTAAATTAATAAAATGACTTACCAAATTCTTCAAATTTTCTTATTATTTAACTATAATAAGTATGTATTTATTTCTAAATAGTAAAATAAATTCAAATTTAAAAATTTTCATTTTGAATGACAGTCAGATTTGACTTGACAAATGAAATGACATCCCATTTTTTCTTTTTTCAAACGAATATTATGACGGAATATTTATGGTTTTAAGGCATGTTACAGACGATTTATTTTTTCGCATTCGATTTTTAATAATATTAGTCAATAAAAATAACTAATTATTTGTGGTCAAATGTCCCAAATTTTAAAAAAGGATTAAAAAGACGTCAAAATTTTAATGTCTTTAAACGTTGTGTCAGGTGAAAACCACGAAAGGCAAAACTATGAACGTAAACAGCTGTGTTACTCTTAAAATGATTAGAATTTATCAATTTCAACCCTTGAGTCGGTGTCAAGGAACCAGCATCTCCACCATGTCGGAAAGAAGCATAACCAGAAGATAGCATAACTAGATATAATTCTTTCCCGCTGGGTTCCTTAAACCTAAGACTCACCCATAAAATAAAGAGCGAGTCTATCACAGCAGTCCACGTCCACAGCCGCCTCCGTGTGCTCCACCTGGAACAAATCAAAGGAAGTACCCGTTACTCTCCAAGGAAAGGAGAGCAGCTGATACGCATTTTACATGTCACAATGCACATCATCACAGGTCGTTTATAGCCCATTCATGGGTACATTGACTCCTTATACCGAAGGACATCAAATGTATCGGCGTTGCTAACCTCACCGCGGGCCGGATCCAGGCCTATGGATCGCGGATTATTGGCTGCGATATAACATATAATAAATCCATTCCCATTTCATAAACATTTCCCACTGTAGACTGCATTCACGTCCCCCTGTGGCCGGCATGATGACACACAGGCCCGGTCAATTGCAGATCGACCTTATGACTACTAAATGTGCTGTACGAAGCACCAACAAACAAGATAAAACATGGAAAAAGTTACCAGCCTTTTATTTTGCGTAGATTAGCTGCCAAGCAGCTCCAGTGCTTCAGATCACACGCGTTCAGTTCACACGCGTTATTGACAATTAACTTGTCTCGATAATTTGTTATTAGACCAGCGTTATACGTCCGCTCCGGTCACCCGACGTGAACTGAAAAATATCTATTTGACATTAGAAACGGACTCAGATTCAAATTCAAATACAGAACAAGTCGTGGGACAAATAGACTTACAATCTTACCAGTTATTTTGATTTCATGACTAGAGCATTAACCTTCTTTCTCCAAATCTCGCGTATCATCGTGATTGTCGCGACACAAATTGATTCAATAAAGGATCGGCAAGGTAACGATTTGTTTGTGACTACCGTACGGAATAAGTTGAAAGATGAAACTTCATCTGAATTTATGAGATACATTATAAAAGATGGAATTCTATATCGTTTAGAGCATGTTACAAAATCTCCTATGTTAGTAATTCCAGAAGAATTACAAAGGGAACTGGTTATGGGTATTCACGAAGAAATAGGGCACTTCGGTCGATTTAAAGTACATGCTCTCATGAAACGACGTTATTACTTTCCTAATATGTCAAAGGTTATAGGTCAAATACTGAAAACTTGTGACGCATGTCAAAAATCTAAACATGCTTTGTCTTATCATACTGGTCCTATGAAAGCTGTTATATCATTGAACATAGGAGATAAGGTTTTTTGTGATATTTATGGGCCGTTACCAAGTGGGCAATATGGTTATCAGTATATTTGTGTATTTCAGGATTCTTATAGTAAATTTATTAAATTATATCCATTAAGAAGAGCGACAGGTCGTGCAACTTTGGGCTGTGTGCGTAAATTTAACGAAATCATCTGTACTAAAGTCATAGTTACCGATCGCGGGGCAAATTTTGTGTCTAAGGTTTTTGAATTAGGGTTAGTACAGTTAGGGATCCAACTAACGCATACTTCGGTCCGTAACCCCAGACCAAACTCTACTGAACGTGTAAACAAAGAACTAGGTCGAATATTCAGGACATATTGTGATAGGTCGCATAAATCTTGGGTTGGGCTAGTGTCTCAAATAGAAAATACATACAATCAAGTTGCTCATGTTAGTACCGGCTTCGCACCAAATGAATTATTGCATGGTATTCGTACTTCTCTTTCGTCGGATGGTAAAATTGTCAGAGCTATATTGAAGAAACAAGAAAGTACACAGTTAGCCGAAATTCGTGAACAGGCCCGAGAGAACCTGCGCCGAGAGTCGAACAATAGGCAAGTTCAATATGTGAAAAGTCATAAGTTAGTGCAATTCGAGATTGGCGACTACGTAAAATTAAGAATTGTCTCTCAGTCGTGTGCCGAACGTAAAGAAACACGAAAGTTCATGAGGTTATACGAGGGCCCTTTTCAGATAGGTGCAATTCCATATGATAATGTCTACACATTGGTGCACCCGGAAACAGGATCAGTAAAGGGAAATTTTAATGTCATCCATTTATTTCGTTATTATACCAATAAAACCGAGGAGTAATAAGAAAAAAAAAACCTTTGTATTGTAGATGTGTAAATATGTATGTTGTCAATGACTGTTCGATATCCTTAATGTTAGTTTCGGGATGTGGTTAATAAGTACTTTTATTATATTTTGTAAATACATAGATGGAAATTGTATGGCATGATATTCCTGTTGAAAATATTGCAAACAAACAAAGTTCCAAGTGCTTATTTGTTTGAAATATTTGGGGGAGCAATGTAATGGCATCGCAGAAATTATGTATTTTAGTAAACTTGTTCTTAAATGTGTTAAAATAATCTAATTAATATGATATTGTAACTACTTCAACAATTTCGAGAAACCATTTTTTTTCTTAGTTATGCAACATCTGCGAGTGTGTTAAAGACAATTTAACATTGTCTTTTATTTCTGAATTTTATTTGTTTCTCGTTAGTCGTTGTAACTATTGTAAGGGGACCGCTTTCACAGCACGGCGGCAGATAGAATACATTGTGCCTAAAAGATTTATTTCTCTTTAATTCTATAAACTATTGTTTCTGTAAAATGTAAAGGTTTATGAAGCAAGCGTAAAGCTGTGACAATAAATTAGAAAGCGGCCATTAACAAATGTGTCAAGACATAAAATAGAGAGTATCATTTTACAACATGTTGGGTCGATTTGAAATTTGAGTTTAAAGCAAAAAAGGGCACGTCGATAAATTACTCTTTTGGTAGAGCTTTTTTGAAAAGAATGTCATTATTTTCGATTTGGACGAAGATTTATGTAAAGTTTTATTGATTTGGGTGGAGTCCTGAGGAAGGCGTAGTTTAGGGTTTCCACACCCATAAATCCTTCTCTCCAATCCTTCCGGATTGGAGGGAGATTTGAAGAGGATTTAAGGGCTGGTAATGGAGAAGATCGGGGAATTACGAGTCTGTGAAGACGAGGAGTGAAACGATCAACTTGAGGCCTCTAACTAAATTTAAGTTGTGTAGTGTTGTAAAATTTATTGTGATTAAATAATCGTCCTTTTTAGTGTTGGTTCTATTTAAATTATTTTTTTATGTAAGAGAATTAAATTCAGTGCAACATTAAGACGAAGAGGTAATGTAGATACTGGTTTCTATTTTATTTTTTATATTGTATACTATTTCTTTTGTTTAATTTGTCTGTGTATAAAATATGTTAATTCATTACTAAGGGCTTTCAAATCAATTAATTGTTCTCGTGGCGTAATTTAGTACTGAGTGAATCAATAGAGTAATTTCTGAATTGTAGGTTGTTGCTTATATTACAAGTTGAATATAGAGTCTAAATTTATTGTTAAAGGTTTCAATCATTTATCAAAATTTAAGATAAACAGCAATTGTAGTGTGTAGTTTAGATTGGATTATATTCTTGTTGTAATCACTTAGTTATAATTTTTTTTTAATAAATTAGATCACTTATACGCGAATGAGACCCAAAATCTTTAATAAGTGTTTAATGATATTCTTACAAGCTACTTACAATCTTTTAATAAAAAGATCTATTTAATTAATACCAAACTAGGCAATGATCTTTACCATCGTAAAATCAGTATTACATAGGGATATTTTATCATACATATTATATTGTATATAGGCTGTTCTACGGTATTAAGTTTTTTTCTACCAAATTCCTTTTTCTTAATACCACGAACATAGTAATGTAATTTGGGTATAATTTATCTCTATGTGGAGATAATTATATAAATCGAAGTCCTGAATAGATTTATTGTTTTCTCTAAAATAAAATGGTCTCCAAATAATCCATTTTTGCGAACGTTTAATTCACCAAATTAAATAAATACTTGACCAACTCAAATATAAAAATTCAGTTAAAATTTTAATATTCTTGAATACACGATATATTATTTATTGCCCTAATATCTTGTTTTATTGGTAACCTAATCTCCTTGAACCTGTTGTTGGTGTTTATACTTGATTTATTTGGTGTGCTGACATATTGATAAGTAAGTGAAATCAGTAAGTATGGAGGCGATTTAAATTAGTGACAGCTATATTCTCGATTTACTTGTAGGTTCAATAGTAGAAGTTTAGGGAAGTCTTAGAGAAATAACTCAGATCAATGAATTTAGTATTTTTTTAGTCTTTCTTTGAATTCACTTATGGTTACTGAAGGGCTATATTGGAAATTTATATACTGAATCTTTTCACTAGTCGAGGTAAATATTCTCTGTGACGTATTTCTTTTCTTCCAAATGTTCCTAAGACAAATGACATGGGCCCAAAAGACAGAGACTTATTCGACATACTTCTGGAAATGGAAATGTCACAGAGGAGGTTTTATTTCAACTATTATATTCTGAGAGGAAATATAATAACAAGACAAATGTGAATATTCTGTGTATGTTTCCTTTATTTCTCTTACTATGGATTTGATCATACTCAGATACGTTTCCTTATCAGAGATATAGAAGCTAATCTGTCGAATCAAATCCTCATACCATTTTTGAGTAATTTCATTTCTAATCAGACCTGGCAAATATGCGATTACGCATAATAAGAGTCCCACAAACTCTTATAGAAACCCAAGCCCGAATGTTTGCAGTACAACTGCCATATACAAGTATAACAAATGAGGTACCTCAATAAAGAACAAAAAACATACATAACACAATTGAAATAAATGCTCAGGCATTTACATAAGGCAAGGTTATCTATTATATATTTGATGCCAGATACCTTTTTGTGTAAACATTATACTTACTGAAACCACTTGTTATTCTATATACAATATATTTGAAAGTGAATTAAGTGTTTTACTAATATACAGGAGTGTTTATCGAGAGGTTTTACATATCTCAAAAGACAAGCTTTCAGAAACTTATTTACACAAATTTAGGTATTTAGTCGATAGAAATTCAAATTACTAAGCATTTGAATCTTAATCCTTCATTTATTACAGTTGAATTGAATCACACAAAGTTTATCATTGATCTGAGTTGAATATTAACAGAGTTCATTCTTTAATGAGACAATAATGGGTTGTAGGACAAAGGTTTCTTACGAGTGTTCTAATAAGAGAGTGTTAAGTATTCATGTATTGTTTTATATCTTAATAATTCAATCGCTTTAACATGCAATACGTCTGTGAGGCTAAATTCAAAGGGGACCTAGAATGTAGTTTCACAAAGGTATATTTTAAATTTATAGGTTAACTAGACGATCGCAACAATATTAAATGGGTGGCGGGCTCAGCTACGGGCTTCCCATCACAAGATTAGTCCTGAGTGGGAACCATACCCATGACCTCCGAATCCGTAGTCAGGCACACTATTATGGTTAGTGTGCCTGACTACGGATTCGGAGGTCATGGGTTTGGTTTTATAAAATAAATAAAATAAAATAGAAACACCCAGACTCTTGAGACAAACATTTATGGGTCACACAAATATTTGTCTCCGGTGGGAATCGAACCCACGACGTCCAGCGCCGCAGGCGGTATCACTACCGACACCGACTGCGCCACAGAGGCAGTCTAACATAAACACACTTAAGTCACGCTTTTTTCTTCGACACGGAATAATAAACGCCAGTTCTGTATTTCATTTCACGTAAAACCCACTACCGTTTTCCTATGTAACTTTAAAAAAAATCACGACTATTCGCATAGATCCTTTAGTTAAGTAGAACAGTTATTAGTAGGAAGACATTATTCTAACATAAAATCCCATTATAAAATATAGAGCGAGCTATACAAAACCTCCAAGTAGGCAAGCTAGAAGCAATTTCAAGGCTTCAAGTAAAAGTATTAAAACTACGTAGCCTTGAGTGCCTAGACGATACTGTATGATGGCATAAATTGTAGTACCGCTCTAGAAAACTTTTCTTAATAGCCACTTTTATCGAGCTAGGTGACGACACTTTCATGTCTTCATAGGCTGTATGGACGATTGGCTTGGTATATATATGCTGTAAGTAGTACTTAAGGTTCGATTTGTTGAAGGACGAATAGTGGGATGGTAGCTATCTGGTCTGTCGTTCCGTAAATTTATCAAAGCCGGTTTTATAAGCTTCGTTAGTTTCGTGTTCTGTAAACAATCACTGTGTTAAGCACACTCTGAGGTTGGGCTTGAGATTGGTGATCGTTTATGGCATTTAGATTAACAAGCACTTCGAGAAACATGTTAAGCCATTGGTCCTGATTCCAATTAATATAACAGTCGTTAAGCAAGTTGAAGGTCCTATGGGTGGCTTGAAAAAATACAAATGCAAGTAGCTACAATCTGCTTGCATCCATTTCAATACCACACTGAGATCACCAAATGATTACAAACCATACGTACCCCTACAAACTGCCTGCGGCTGGGGGTAGACATAATCATCACCCACTAAACTCGCGTAATAACATTGTTGCATCGTATGTAGTTCATCCTTACGTCTCTGAGAGAGGGAGGTCGACATTCTCAAGACGAAATACATCAACATCAAAACGAAAGAAAACTGTATCAAAGAGATGAAAGCTTAATAACAAAAAAATGTCTAACAAAGAAACAGTTACAGCCTACCAAAACAATGAACCTACTGAGATAACTTAATTCATCTTCCTGAAACAGAAACCCCGTCAAACGATTAATCATTTGGTAACAAAATTAACGCAAAAATGGTGTTTTTCCTTTATACAGCTAATCCATTCGTCTCAAGAATTGGCGAGAGATAAAAGGGACTCTTTTAAAACAAGCCATCTGTTTCATCGCAGAAATGAGGTAAAGCGTTTGCAATTACGTGGACAAATGACTGGAGATAAGCAAACGGTGCTTATAATAAAATAGGTACTGTTCAGAAATATACCCGATATTACACGGCTCAAATTCTTGAGTACGATGTTTTTCTTTTTTATGTCACCTGAATATTTATAACTTGATTATAAGTTATTAATATTCAGGGATTGGCAAACCTAAGTAGCTAAAGAACCAGCACTCTATATTATTAACTTACGTATTGTTACAGCTTGTTGCCCGAAGGGGTAGACAAAGTCATAGTAAATGGACAGGAGCAGGGTGTGACTTCCAGTTGCTGAACATTTTCAAGGCCCATAATATAATCTATACTAATATTATAAAGAGGAAAGATTTGTTTTTTTGTTTTTTGTTTGTTTGTTTGTTTGTTACGCATAGGCTCCGGAACTACTGGACTGATTTGAAAAATTCTTTCATTGTTGGAAAGCTACACTCTTTGCGGTGAACATAGACTATATTTTATTCCCGTATTCCCACGGGAACGGGAACTACGCGGATGAAACCGCATGACATCCGCTAGTAATATATAAAATTACTTACAGGGATCAACGCTTAGTGTTCCTTTCGCAGCATGAAAAACTCTCCTTGCAAACTCGAAATGTCATCGTTTAGGACGAACCGCAGCATAAGATGCTTTACGCTTTGATTACAGAACACAGAGGTAGCGGGTCTACCAGCGCTTCCTATTTATATTTTTATCCGATATGATGCTCGTGGATTCACCTGCGTTGCAGTCTGTTCTACCCACATCCCACGGAAACATACTCCGAAAAGAAAATATTATCGATCCAGACTATCATATTACATCGCGGTACAAAATTTCAGCTAGATCCTTTCAGACGTTACAGCGTGAAGAAGTAACAAACATCCATACTCATAAATTTCACGTTTAACCTAAAGAATTTACAACTTATAGAGAAACCACTCAGAATAAACCTTTTCTGATGTGAATATTTCTACAAGAAAATAAGGGTCAAGT
Organism: Miltochrista miniata; assembly: GCA_933228765.1. Classification (NCBI taxonomy): domain Eukaryota; kingdom Metazoa; phylum Arthropoda; class Insecta; order Lepidoptera; family Erebidae; genus Miltochrista; species Miltochrista miniata. Next base: position 15,792,774 of record OW121759.1, on the reverse strand, counting down.
GTGGCCGTAATCGTCTTTCAATATCCGTATTGACATGGCTTCCGGATTCATGGCGTGTAGAACAAAATATCTACATATATAAATAACTGTTGGTAGTTTTCTATGCTTCAGCGTAGTTGTAAGAAGTTATGAATATTTTTCTGCCGAATTTTTCTTTTGAACTGGTGTTTTTAGAAAAAGCCTCTTGTGGTTTTACGTACGATAAAAAGTTTATATTTTGAACAGAACGTCATCTAGCCTCAAAGTTAATATGAGTTTGTGCTGTGGGATCTAGACAACTGATGCTTATACACTCACGCTATTTGAAAATTCTATCTATTTTGTTTGGGAGCTATTTCTAGTACATACATATCGGATTTACACTAATTTGCTTTAGGTTTTTGTCTGGACCGTTTGCATAAACTCAATATTACTCAGCTGCGATAGCGAAGGTAGTTTCCTTTGTTCCCCTATATAATGACAACAATAATAATATAAATAAAAAGGATATTGCGATGTCTTTTTTTACATGTAGATAAATTGTCATACATTCCCTTATTGTTTAAAACCACACGCTGCTCTAGAAAGTGCCTATGGCCGGGAGTCCCGGGTAAGCTCTCTGACCGACGATTTTATTTATATAGCAAATCTTTTCGCAGTCGCTCTAAGGCTAAGAGCATACCTCTATGGTTCGCTCTGCACCCATCGGATTTTATTTTTCACGTAAAATCGCTCTAAGCTTACCTTTAGCCCTTTAATAGCTCGCTTAGCACCCATCTTATCACTGCAGCGCAGCGTAAGATGCTTACCAATCGAGAGTTGCTCGTTTACACAATTCTGAGCTAGCGAGCCAAAAATATTGATCATTTGAATTTTACGAAATGAATGTACTTATTTGTTGTTATTGCGATGTTTGTTAGGGTTTCGTAGCCAAATGGCAAAAACGGAACCCTTATAGATTCGTCATGTCTGTCTGTCTGTCTGTCTGTCTGTCCGTTTGTCTGTCTGTCCGTCCGTGTGTCACAGCCACTTTTCTTCGAAACTATAAGGCCTATGCTGTTATAACTTGGTAAGTAGATGTATTCTGTGAACCGCATCAAGATTTTTATATAAAACTAGAAAAAAAAACAGTTAATTTTGAGGATCTCCATACTTAGAACTGAAACTCTAAAAAATGTTTTCATCATACCCATACGTGGGGGTATCTATAGACAGGTCTTCAAAAATGCTATTGAGGTTTCTAACATCATTTTTTTCTAAAGTGAATAAGTTTCGCAAGAGACACTTCCAAAGTGGAAAAATGTGTCCCCCCCCCCCCCCCTCTAACTTCTAATACATGTGAGGTATCTTTAGATAAAGATAACCCCACATGTATGGATTTGATGAAAAAAAAATTTCGAGTTTCAGTTCTGAGTATGGGGACCCCCAAAATTTACTGCTTTTTTTCTAATCTATACATATAATAAAACTGTAGAGGGTCGAGAGTCTGTACATGGAAGATATTTTAAAAAATTAAATTGGAGGGCGTTCTCTAATCGATACTGAAGCCGAAAATGTAATTTAAACTTTTCATGTCTGTCTTTCTGTCTGTCTGTCTGTCTATCTGTATCCCGAATAAGTATCACGCTGAAACTACTGAACCGAATTGAATGATACTTGGTACATTCTGAGCTTATAGTCCGAGGAAGGTTCTAGGATACTTTTGATCCCGAAGTTTTGTGCGGTTCCTGCGGGAGGGGGGATGAAAGATAAAATGGTTTTTCAGTTGTTATTTCTCAACGCGTGATGCGAATTCAAAAGTTTTTTTAGTACTGGAAAGGGAGTACTTTAAGGATTTTTCGACACAAGTTTCAAGATTGGGGGGTTTGTAGTTCAGAAATTAGAGGCATCTCAACTTTCGCCAAGCTTAGAATTCAAGGGTTCCTTTGAATGAGAGGGTAAATCTAAACGGGCGTGTTGGCTAAATCATAAAAGAGCTTAATTATTAAGGCTGTTGTAAAATAATTCTCAATGCTCTTCTAATACTGAATTGTTTTAGAAGAGCCTTAATAATTAAGCTCTTTTATGATTAAGCAAACAGGGCCGTTTCACACGGTGCTTGACGAGTCTGATGAAGAATAACCTCTCCTTTCTTGCACATTATGTGACGTAAACGAAGTTGCGAGGGTCAGCTAGTTTTATATAAGAATCTTAATGCGGTTCACAGACTACATCTAGTTACCAAGTTTCAATATCATAGGCTTTATAGTTTCGGAGAAAAATGACTGTGACACACAGACGGACAGACAGACATGACGAATCTATAAGGGTTCCGTTTTTGTCATTTGGCTACGAAACCCTAAAAAGTAGATATTTTTTCATTTGACATGGTAATAAGTGGTAATGAATATAAGGGAAGAAGAAAAGAAGAAGAAGAAGAAGAAAAAGGATGCATAGTTCAAAAACGTAGTTCTGATTTCATTCAAGCCACTGCAATCATGAAGCAAAAAACGGGAGAGGGTAATACATAATAGCTTTCTGTACTGCGCTGTTATTTTATATTGGGTAGTAATTTCAAATGTTCTCTGCAGCGTCCAGCAGAGGACTGCCATTGGCTGATTTAATGGAATGTATAAAAAACAGTCCGCCATTCCTGGTATTGAATGAGAGTATAAAAGATGATGCATTAGTCAAATTGAAAGAGTAACGTACCTATCGGTATAGTGCAGCGTTATCGGTAACATTGCTTTTCAGTAGCCGTGAGTCGAATGATTCCTGGTATTTTGGAAGATACAACAGGAGAGGAGGTTCCTCCTCTATCGATATCATTTACGTTCAAGCTCTACTTACTTTTGATTTGAATATTTTTATAATTGTTAGTTGTGGATTTTATGTGGAAATTCTCACACAACATCGTCTAGCCCAAGTTAAGCTAATTTAAGCTTGGCTATGGGATCTAGAAAACTGATAGCCATACTTATATATTTCTAAATACATACATAACATTATACATAGAAAATACACAAACTCCGAAACAAACATTTGTGGATCACCCTTTTTAGACCGACCCGGGAATCGAACCCAGGACCTCAGCGCGGCAAGCGATTACGCTACTGAATGCGACACCGAGGCAGTTGTTATATCAAACAAAGCATCTAATACGTCATTCAAATATAAATAAACGTTGTACTAGAACGAAAGGCGAAACCTTAAACTACGGCAGACAGCAATAAACGGTATATGATCCTGCAGTAACCTACCTACGTTTTGACTAATAGCCAATTTAGTAAAGGAGTTGCTAGACTGAGTAACGTTCACGCCGTGACGTGTTCCGTTACGTTTGATGAATGTTCTCCATAATTCATATACATGGGAGTAAAACATCATATTCTGCACCAGACACTTACCAGACTAATTGGTTAATTATTTTTCTACTGCTTTATACGACTACGATATTGATAAAGAGAAATGCGAGTCTTTTTTTCTCCCTCGACCTGTTTTCGTTCTGGTATATCTTATGATAATAAAGGTTTTTAAAACTCTTTCATTTGAATTGACCTGTTTGATTATTTGGGTTAATTTCGGTACCTCATTGAAATTCACACCCTTTTGGTCGGTTGAAATGATTTAGTATTTCGGGAAAACCTTAAGAAATAACGAATAATAAGGAAGAGCAGTCACCTTTGATAATGCCGTAACGGGAAACCAGTCAGGTTAAGTTAAACTTAAATTAAAAACCTAAACAATTCTAATATTAATTAAAACTTAAATTAATTAATATTAGAATTGTTTGTTTCGATCATTTATTACAACAAGTTCCATCAAGTGGCAACAATCGATTTGAAAAGCCTTTATTTCTGATATGATTATGAAGCGCTCGTGGCCCCGCGGACTTAGTGTTCTGTAAACGATCACTGCAGTAAGCAACTTTCACTATGGCCGGTCCATGAATGGGTGATCCATGTGATCACTTTGTGACATTTATTTGAGCGTTTCCGTGCTTCGGAAGGCACGTTAAGCCGTTGGTCCCGGTTGCCAGTAAAATGGCAGTCGTTAAGTCAAGTTGAAGACTTTATTTCAACAGCAAGCAGTCACAACCTGCGCCTGTCCATTTAAACACGGCAATACGGCTCACCACCTATTACATGGGACAAATTATAAAAAAAGGTGAAATGTGGGCATATAATATGCCTCTGCCTACCCCTTCGGGGATAAAGGCGTGACCATATGTATATTATTTCTGATAGCAATACCATTTAATACAGTCTGTATCATTGTACAAGATAGCCATTGCTACAATATGGCGGATTTATATCTAAATCTATACAATAATACTAATACTAATATTATAAATAAATAAAAATAATAATAATAATAATTGTAATTAAGTAATAATTGTAATTAAGTAATTTAATAATATAGAAAAGTTCTAGCTCGCTCTATGGTCCCTTGGGGTTTGTAGTGGAAAGGGGTTTAATAAAACACCAACATTCCATACCAAGGTGAAAAGGCAATTTTATTAGGGTAAACACCTAAGATCGTCCCACTAAAGAGAATCTTACTATCGCGATTCACAATGACAGCACCGCGCCATCTAGTGGCGTTATAGAAAACAACACGACGTTACAGTAAACAATAAACTTAGATAAAAATATACAAGTACATACACGGCATGTACATACCGCCCACCAAGGACAAAATGCCAATTGTCCTTTAACTAAATATACAAACAAACCGCCCACCGTGACTCTTTAAACAATTTAAAACAAACTAAAATAACGAACATAAACAATTGCCTAGCACCTTATTAACACAAAATACTCAAAATATGTACACCTTAGAACTACTTAACTTCCTTACAAATTCAAATTATACGATGAAATAAACTTTAAGATATTTTCATCTAACAGTTAACTTAGACCCTAGACCTTAGTATAATAAATAAAATACAATTAGCAAAATTTTAAAACTTAATCAGCTATTGGAAGAAGACAAATTTTGGTTATTGCACGCTTTAAAGTACCATTGCGTACCTGCAAAGTGACGACCCTCACTATGTTATCCGCGCCTGGGTGTAAGTTAATCACTCTGCCATACAACCAACGACATGTCGGTAAATTGTCTTCCTTAACCAGGACAATGTCTCCTATCTTGGGTTGGGTCTCTCGTGATGTCCACTTGTACCTGTGGTAGAACTTGGTAAGATATTCTTGCGACCAACGTCGCCAGAAATCCTGTACCAACCGTTGAGTGAATTGCCACCTTCTCAGTGAACTCATGTTGAGACTTTCAACATTCCTATCAGGAAGTGACAACAATGGTTCGCCCACTAAAACGTGGCCTGGTGTGAGGACCGAGATGTCGTCATTACCATCTGAAGGCAGTGCCGATAGCGGTCTGGAATTTAGGCATGCCTCCACTTGAGCTAAAACTGTTGCCATTTCCTCATATGTCAAAGTAGCTTGACCAATAATTCTTTTAAGATGATTTTTGACAGATCTCACCCCCGATTCCCATAGCCCACCAAAACTTGGAGATCTCAAAGGTATGAAGTGCCAATTACAGCCATTTGTTGCAAGGGATTCCGCCACTTCATCCAACATTGATTTTTTCTCCACGATAAAGAGTCTTTTTAGTTCACTGGCAGCACCAGTAAAATTTGTAGCATTGTCGCTCCAAATATCGGAGCAGCACCCCCTCCTTGCAACAAATCGTCGGAACGCCTGTAAAAATCCCTCTGACGTAAAGTCCGTCACCACTTCCAAATGTATTGCTCGCGTGGCCATGCAGACAAATAGGCATATGTATCCCTTATGTGATTTATAGCCTCGGCCTTTGGAAGTACGTATTTGAATGGGGCCAGCGTAATCTGCGCCACTATTCTTGAATGCCCTCATCGGGGTAACCCTGGCTGAAGGTAATTGTCCCATTAATTGTACCTGTGTCAATCCCTCCGCTTTAACACATGTGACACATCTTCGGTAGCAAGACTTAACCAGCTGCTTTTCCCCCAAGATCCAATACTTAGTCTGTACGTAACACAATGTTAATTGTGGTCCACCGTGAAGAGTATTATGATGAGCATCTTTCACTATCAACTCTGTTAAATGCGACTTCCTTGGTATCAAGATGGGATGATTGCGGCTTGCATCTAATTGGGAATGGTCAAGCCTCCCACCCACTCGAAGGTCTCCATCATTATCAAAGTAAGGATTCAAGGATCGAAGAGGGCTGCCTTTGGACAATTTATTTCCCTTTTTTATAGCTACAATATCCTCCTCAAAATGTTCATGTTGACATTGTTTTATCACAGCTTTCAATGTCTCTTGAAGCTCCTCGCAGGTAAAAAATCCAGTCACCCTTGATGTAGTTTTACAATTATTGTAAAAACGTTTACAATACGTTAGTACCCTGATCATCCGAGTCAAAGATGAAAATCTTTCCCACAAAGATGGTTCATGATTCGTGTGAAACGATTTGACTTTTTCTAAATCCGTTGTCAAGTCCTTAACTGTTTTATAACTAATGCTATCCGCCTGTAAGAAATCTGGGCCCTCAAACCACATGTGTTCCTTCACCAATTCAGATGGATGGAGGCCCCTGGAAGCACAATCTGCGGGATTCTGCTTCGTCATAACGTGAGACCAGTTGTGCGAATCTAAATTGGTTACTATTTCTGACACCCTATTTGCGAAAAACACTTTCCATCGATTGGGGTGACTGCTAAACCACGCAAGCACCACTGTGGAATCGGTCCAGGCGTGTAGATTGGTCTTGTCAATGCTCATCACGTTCGCTATCTCCCTCATAAGTCGAGACAGTAAAACAGCACCACACAGCTCAAGTCTTGGTATAGAGACCTGTTTTATTGGGGCTACCTTGGCTTTCGAGGATATCAGAGATACGTGAACTATCCCCTCTGCGTCTATTACTCGGCTGTAAACAACTGCAGCATATGCCACCTTTGAGGCATCACTAAATCCGTGGAGTTCTACTACCTTGTCATTCGACTTAGTCTCGATCCAACGAGGTATGGAAATACTTTCGAGCATTTTAAGACCTTCTCTATATTGCAGCCATTCATTCTTTAAGTTTTCTGGCACTTCCGCATCCCAATCTAGGCCAGCTAACCACAGCTTCTGAATAAATATCTTGGACACAATAATACTTGGGGCTGCCCAACCGAGAGGATCATAGAAGCGAGATATATCGGATATTATCATACTCTTTGTAACCACTGAAGTCTGTGGGGCCAGCATCTTAATTTTGTAACGAAAGGAATCTTCATCACGTTTCCAGGTTAGGCCAACGATTTTTATGATTTCATCTTCTTTTATCTTTAAACCTTCTTTTCCCTTCGACTCCTTACTTTCGATCGCCTCTTTTTGTTTCATTGCCTGTAATAATCCTTCGTGATTACTGGTCCATTTCTGTAGACTAAAGCCTGCTTTGCTTAGAAGAGTGTTCATATCTTCGTACAACCTAATTCCTTCCTCTTTAGTCTCACAACCCGTTAGCAGATCGTCCATATAAAAGTCTGTGAAAACCTTGGACGCCGCGTGTTGATACTTTTCAGAGTTATCTATTGCCACCTGCTGTAGCGCTTTCACGGCTAAAAAAGGTGCGGAAGCCACTCCGAAAGTTACTCTCAACATGCGGTAATGATTTATTTTAGACGTGCTATCGTCCCTCCAGAGAATTCTGTGGTAATCCATATGCTCCTATGCCACCTTAACTTGTCGATACATTTTGGCTATATCTGAGGTTAAGCAAATTCGAGGTATCCGCCATCGCATCATTGTATGCCGCAGTTCCGGCTGCGTACTTGGTCCCACAATTAGGCAATCATTCAACGACAACTGATTACTTCCCTTGCAAGAAGCATCAAAAACCGTCCGTACCTGCGTTGTATCCTTATCCTCTCCGACGACGGCGTGGTGAGGCAAGTAGATAGCTTTCGGATTGTAGAGCTCATCATCGGGCACTAGCTCCATGCGATTCAGCTCTAAGTACTCTTGCAATACCTCTCCATATTTCTTCTTCAAGGCAGGATCTTTGTTCAACCGATGCTCTAAGGAACACAAGCGTCTCTTCGCAATAGCAAGTGAGTTAGTAACTACCGGATTGTCAACCTTGAATGGGAGCCTTACTATATAACGCCCATCTTCTCCTTGTTGTGTCGTTTCCTCAAAGAGTTTTACCGCACGTTGATCATCTGGGCTTAAACCTTTGATTCTCTCTGGAGCCTTCATATCCTCCAGTTCCCAAAATAATTTCAACTGCTCATTATCGACCTGACAATGCATCACCTGAATACCTTCATGATCATTGACTGAATCATGATTTACCGCGCCGGATAGGATCCAACCTAAAGTGGTAGCCTGTGCTATTGGCGACCCTCGCGTTTCCCTTTGTATTCCATCTAATAATATTTTGCAGGGGTGTAGTGGGGCCCTACCAACACCTCCGGGCCCAAGTCAACCTCACGTGCAAGCTCGTGCACCTGCTGAACAACGGACGAGGCTCTGACGTCGGCGGTCCATTTCAACACGGCGATGGGCTCACCACCAGTTACGTGGGACCGAATTGTACACGGTGAAATGTGGGCCGGTATAGGCCTCTGCCTACCCCTTCGGGGATAAAGGCGTGAGTATGTGTATGTATGTATGTAATATTTTGCAGTATACTTCAGCCCCCAGTAGCACATCAATACGACTTGGCATATTGAATGCTGGGTCTGCTAGCACTAATTCATGAAGACCATCCCATTCAACCCTCTCGATCTCTCGAGAAGGAAGAAGAGAAGTAATCGACTTCAAGACATAGGCCTTCACAGTATAAGTTACATCGGGGTAGACGCGTGACTTAATCTCGATGTCAACCATAGACCTGGAGATAAGACCACCCTCTCCACCAACTCCCGAAATTTTTCCGCGTACCGGGGCTCTTTTCAGACCTAAAGACTGAACCACGGCCTCCGTTACAAACGATGACTGGGAACCTTGGTCTAAGAGCGCGCGAACGATATACCCTTTACCGTTCATAGCCTTGGTGTTCACCAGAGCCGTTGCCAATAACACTTGGTTAGGTACCTTTCCTGTGGCGACACAAGAAACTACAGCTTCCGAACTCGATGCAATCGAAGATCCATTCGAGTTTTCCTTCGATGGAGGTACCCCCCAGTTGACCTACCTTTATCCACCTTTATTTCGCTGGCATCGCCAGAACCTCCCCTCCATTCACCTCTAGGATGTAAGAGCGTATTATGTTTACCTTTGCAGGAACGACATTTGACATTCCGCTGACAGTATTTGGCAGAGTGATTATTTCCCAGACAACAAAAACCAATATTGTGTGATTGCACAAACTCCCTACGAGACTCTACCGACTCCTTCAAAAACTTTTTGCAGTAACCAAGTTTGTGATCCTCCGTACAAAACTGACATTGGGTATCGCTAGTCACATGATGTGACCTAGTATTTAACCGATTGATGGCTGGGAGATGTCTTTACATTTCGAATTCGATTTTCAAACGGCAAAAATTCTATAGCGCGATAACGATTAGTTAGAAATTCCTGAAATTGTTCAAACGTCGGTAATTCATCAGTGGTGGTATTATTAGTGACGCTAAATTCCCACTGTCTTCTGGTTTCAGGGTTCAGCTTTGCCGCTACTATATGAATAATTATGACATCCCAACTATCAATGTCTATACCCAACGTTTTCAGATTGGATAAACAATCATTTGTTGTATCGACTAACTCTTTGAGCCCGCTTGAGGTTTCACTTGTGAGAACTTTTTGGCTAAATAATCTTTTTAAAACATAATTACAAACATATTTTTTATTGCCATATCTCTTTTCCAATAATTCCCAATACCTAACATAGTTTGCTTCAGCCACTGGTATGTGCCTAAGCAACTGTTCAGCCTCCCCCGACAAATAACCCTTCAAAAAATTAAGTTTTTGGACATTATCAAATTCTTGTCGGTTATGGATAAGAGATCTGAACAAATCCCTGAAAGTGTTCCATTCGGAATACTTCCCTGAAAATGTTGGAATATTTTGTTTGGGCAGCTTAGCTTGACTAACGTGAGAGGAATGTGTTACACTTTTGAAAGATTCCAACAATTCTTTAATTAAACATTTACAAGATAAGTAATCATCCTCAGTTTTAGCATATAGATCGTCCTTAATATAGTTGGATTTAGCTAACGTTTTACGAGACGTTTGTCGTAACAAATTAACATGACCATCTACAAATTGTTTCCGTAGTTGCTCTAAGTTCTCTAATCTACTTTCACCGTAACTTTTACTAAGCCGATCTTTAGGAGTCTTTTTGAAATTAGTAAAAGCTTTAATGACTCTTTTACTCATATTCTCTTGCAACTGTAATAAAGTATCCATAACTAATTCTTCACTTTCCAAAGCCATATTTAATGTTTAAATTTTACTCAAGCAATCAAGGACTGTCCAACAAAATATAAATTCGTTAACCAAATTCTAAGTCTAAATACTTTAACAAATTCTAAGTTTAACCTAGTTGAACAACTCTAAGTGTAAATTCATTGAAAATTGTCTAAGTGTTTGAAGTTAACTTATATCAAACAAAAATCGGGCATAGGTTCACCGTACCTCCGATTTTATCAAAACTATTCTAAGTCCTAACCACAACACATAAAATTATTCTAATTTAATACAAATCCATAGAAAAGTTAAAGTTAATATTCTAATACATTTAAGGTTCAAAATGTTGAAATTACTAAACAATATATTTTATCAGCTATCGAAAGCTGAAGTAATTTTACACTAAGAAATAAAGTCTTTAATTGCAATGAATGTAAGTGAGGAATTTCTTCAATTTAAACAGGCACGATACACACAAATATAACTTCCAGGAACTAAACTTGATAATTAAAAACGTACTCACAGTTTTTCACCAACACTTTAAATCTCACCATGCACTGGTTACCGCTCCGCAGTACCTACTTCACCAGCACCGCTGTCCTCGCCGCTGTGACCAGGGCGCTTTCCTTCAGCCTCCGCGCTTCACCACACGGTTCCTGCCAGGATACACTCCCGGCTCCGTCTGCAATACCTGGCGAGGTGCACCGTTGCACCCCCCCCCCCCCCCCCCCACACCTCGGACCTCGCGTTACCGCCTCGGGTCCGTCACGTTTTCAACCACGGTTGCGGCAGCAATCCACTGCCCGTGGGAACCACGTCCAAAATATTCACCCGCCAAAATTTGCCCGACTACGAAGGACCATGGACAAGTTCTACCTCGCTCTATGGTCCCTAGGGGTTTGTAGTGGAAAGGGGTTTAATAAAACACCGACATTCCATACCAAGGTGAAAAGGCAATTTTATTAGGGTAAACACCTAAGATCGTCCCACTAAGGAGAATCTTACTATCGCGATTCACAATGACAGCACCGCGCCATCTAGTGGCGTTATAGAAAACAACACAAGTAAACAATAAACTTAGATAAAAATATACAAGTACATACACGGCATGTACATAATAATTGTACTAATATTATAAAGAAGTAAAGTTTGTGTGTTTGTATATTTGTTAAATTGTAAGGGGTAATCTCGGGATCTACTGAACCGATTTTTAAAATTCTTTCACCAATTCTTTCACCAATAGAAAGCTACGTTATTGTGGAGTGTCATATGCTATTTAGCATCACGCTACAACGAATAAGAGCGGAGCAGTAATAGTAAATGTTTCAAAAACGGGGGAAAAGTTATTCCTTTTGAGAGCTTCGTTGCGTGTGCTGCGTAAATATTTATAGTTATGTAAAAAATATGTACTACAAAATTGTTTCTCCTAAAAAAAGTTCTAAAAAAAATGCGCGATAGCATGTGTCTATGTTTGAGTTGGTGCGCAAGAACCATTTTAACGGCAATCAATTTTTTTCTACAATAATGCCACGGGATACCTCTTTCATCTATATCTATACTATCTATACTAATATTATAGAGAAGTAAAGTTTGTGTGTTTGTATATTTGTTAAATTGTAAGGGGTAATCTCGGGATCTACTGAACCGATTTTAAAAATTATTTCACCAATAGAAAGCTACGTTATTGTGGAGTGTCATAGGCTATATAGCATAACGCTACAACGAATAGGAGCGGAGCAGTAATAGTAAATGTTTCAAAAACGGGGGAAAAGTTATTCCTTTTGAGAGCTTCGTTGCGTGTGCTGCGTAAATATTTATAGTTATTTAAAAAATATGTACTACAAAATTTACTCTCTTAAAAAAAGTTTTAAAAAAATTGCGCGATAGCATGTGTGTATCTTTAGGTTGGTGCGCAATAACCATTTTAATGGCAACCAATTTTTTTCTACAATAATGCCACGGGATACCTCTCTCATAAACGAAATTGTTTTTAAATATAATGCGACGGGAATACACGCGACGAGAAACCTTTCTCTCTCTCTCTCTCTCTCTCTCTCTCACACACTTAGTATTGAATATTAACGACGAGACGCTGCGGGAGTACTGCACTACAGTAATAATCTCTCTTATGGTGGCGCAAACGAAGTTGCGCGAGTCAGCTAGTAATTGATAAAGTTGTGGAATATTACAAGTGATTGCTTTTTCATAATTAAAAGGCGACTAGCTAAATATAGTTCACTATGATAAGATCCGTTTATCTCAAAGACAGAAGACCGCTGGACTCAGTGTTCTGTAAACGATCACTGCAGTAAGCAATTTTCCCTGTGACTATTCCTCGAATGGGCGACATGGAAATGGTGAAGGCACTTACGATATGCCGCTGGTCCTGGTTGTCAGTAATATGGCAGTCGTTAAGCCAAGTTGAATGCCTTATGAGCGGCTTGAAAACTTTCAACAGGCGGCTCGTCACAACTGGCACTACACTGCGATGGAACCTCACGTCTTACGTGGCACAAAAACTACAAGTCCTCTGCCTACTCTTTTGGAGATAAAGGTGTAACTACTATAATATATGTATATACTCCCTAAATACTTTTGTTCCAGTTTCTATTAGGTGAATTCATGAACTTTCAAAAGAATGTTTTCTTCGTGTGTTTTTAAGAAAGTCCGACAATATAGGTATACACAATATACGCATACCTACCCCATTTTTCCCTTTTCTTTGTCCTCTTTGCATTCCATTTGGTCGAGGTCAGGTCAGGTACCCTCACTTATATGCACCAAGTCAAATGATCTTGTCTGCTCGGACAATCGGGTTTTCTTGAATTCTCTTTGTAAATTTTATACTTTTTTTTCTGTAACCAGCAATTAATATTGCTTGTGTATAACTTTTGTCTTAAAAAATTTTAGGGTGAAATAGGTTATGTAGCAAATTGTGAACCTGTAGATACTTTTCTTCAACTATCTGCTTACTTTAGAACTGATCATGCGAATCGCTAAATCCATAGAGAAAAGGACAGAAAAAGGCGAGTAGGTCTCGCGCTCGGAGGGTTCTTTACCAAAAAATCACGTATTTTGAATGGGAGCCCGAACAAATTCTAAAAACAAAAATAATACCTACATCATCTGTAAAAAATTCACCCTTTGGGTACAGAACCCTTAAAAAAGAACCTTTTGCGAACTATAACTCATGCACACGACATTAACCCATACCTAAAATCTATACGTCGTCGTACGGTCCTCCTATTTGGAAGGTAGCCAGGTCGTTTCGACTTGCGTAGCCCACCTAATTCAGTCTGAATGACACTAACATGACCAGTATCGGACACACTGATTTGAATTACAATAAAGTTTAGTACGAGTATTCGGCAATTTTGAGCTCGGATTGAAAACGGATGAGCGCATAGATATTTAGTTCTGCTTAGATGTCTGTTAGTGCCGAGGATATGATTTTTAAAAAGTTACTTTAATCCTTCAATAGTAGAAACCACTACTCGAACTCGTTTCAGAAGGTTAAAAACTCCTTTCCCACAGGATGTTTTATTGAACTAAAGTTCAGCGGATTATACTTACATACATACACATCGTTACGAGTTTATCCAGAAGCGAACTGGTGCAGGCTGTTACGACCCACTGTTGAAATTTTCTAGCCCCCTATTAAGCTTTACTGACCATTACGGCGTAAAACGTGCCTTCTGATGCACGAAAACCCTTGAAAATCAAAACATTACAAAACGGTCACGTGATGGTTAGGTATATGCTAGAAATAATAGCCCATCCTCGTAGGTGCCTACCAGGATGTGAAAGCAAAGAATATGAGGAAAGAAACAGAAGAATATGTGGTGCCTCATATTCTTTGTTTTCTTTGCTCACATTCCTTGCTTTCCAAATTTATCATATTATTATGTATTGGACTTCTTATTAGTATACTCATACGTATTATCAAAATTTACTTCACGAGTAAAGTCGGTGGAATAACAACTAGTAAAATAAAGTTTAAGCACAACTCGATAAAAATGATAAAACTATTTAGATACATTATTATAGAAGGGTCTACGATGATGATACTAATTTTCCTTTTATGTTTATGGACCTAAAAAAACCTATTCGTTATTGAGTACTCTACCTACCTAATAAACACAGGAACAATAACAATGCTGAATTGATTTTAATAATAACTAAATTATTTTTCACTATATAATATAGGCTACAGGAAAATGAAAATGTTTTTTCAATAATACACTTTTCACGTTGTGTTTGCTTTTGTGAAAGTAAACACTAGACTATGTTTGACCAATAAAGTTAATGTTTCGTGCTGTTGAAATTGTAGCTGGAACTGCACTCTGCTGAACATAACTTTGATTACGGCAATAGTTTCACGAATAAGTAAAAAAAATACCGAATGTAACTACGATTTGAGATTGCACAATTTAGTACGATGTATTTTGAAGAATCTTATTTGTCATGATCAGCTTCTTGGAGCATTATTTCATAATTTTTATTCAAAAATAATATACTGCTTCTTCTAATGACGGAGGGAGGGGCCTGTTTGCCACCTTTACAGCAGCAGGCCCTAGACAGCGAGGCGGCGCGGCGTGATGTGAAAATTTCACGCACTTCTCACTTCTCAAAAAGTGGGAATACGTACGAATCGATCCCCAAAGACGCGGGATAGGCTCCGAACTCTTAGGCGAGCAGCCGTCTCACACAGAGGCCCTCGTGTGTGACACGACAGGAGACCGGCATGGCAAACGTTCCTCCTTCCATCACTGGGTACACGTACAAATAAAAATTGGTTATTTGAAATGAAATTATTAGGTATGCGAAGTAACGCATGATTCTCATTATAGCGAAGGCCATTGGCGAAGTTAGAATTTTGGTTGTTAGGTAATAATGCAATAAATATTCTTCTATTGTAACCACATTATTGTTGTTTAAAGAATTTAGTTATGGTGATAAATATTCTACCCTCAGGGTTTATCAGTAATACTCAATGTAAAAGTTCTACTAGTCTGGACAACAAGTAGCGTTTAATATTTTTGAATTCAATAGACTGTTATATTGTTTTAGACACAAATTAAATCAAAAGATAATTTGGTAAATAAGGGGATGTGCAGTCAATCGAGTAGAATTTGAGTAAAACCTTGAACACACTCTCCCGATACACCCAAACATCCCATCTAAGAATTTAGTGGCGTCCTTATAAGATTTAGTGTGAACCTTGCTCCAACTAGCTTTGCTCTACAGTTTCGCATGTAAAAAATGTAATAATAAAATTTTATTATGAATGAAGTTATTCAAGTGTGTTGTTGAATAGGCTGGAAACCAACTGACAAATGCAGACCTTTCTATAGTCCTGAATTAAATAGTAACACTTTTGTATAAATACCCGTATCATTGTTTGCTGTAGTCCGATATTGTCTTCGGTCCTACCGCTAATCGAGCCAAGTTCAACAGAAAGGGTCGCAGACAGTTGATGGAGCTTGTTTGTATTTCGGGAAGCGCCCGCGTCACTTTGCACCGTTTAGCCTAGTTCTGGTACACTCGTAGTACAAAACTTGTTGGACGAACAGTCAACCCTTTGTGGTATGCCTCGAATATAAATGTGAGTTTCCTTTTGTTTTCTGGTTCAATTGCTTTTACTGTGGCGTTTCGATCAACAAATTTCGTGAACGGGTCGCAAACAAAATTTCAGCGAAAATCTGGACTGATTTCCTAACAAGACGATTTTTTTTTGCATCAGCCCGATGTATCTAGTCGTATTACTGCCTCTGTGGCGCAGTCGGTAGTGATACCGCCTGCGGCGCTGGAGGTCGTGGGTTCGATTCCCACCGGAGACAAATATTTGTGTGACCCATAAATGTTTGTCTCAAGAGTCTGGGTGTTTCTATGTATAATATGTATGTATTTAAAAGTATATAAGTATTAATATCCGTGGTCTGATACCCATAACACAAGCAGGTTATCCCTAGCTTACTTTGGGATCAGATAGCGTTGTGTGAGATGTCCGTGAATATTTATTTATTTATTTATTTATTTATTTATTTATTATTGATCGAAGACTGTGGTGCTGTAGTGTATCTCGACTTCGCATTTATTGGTATCAAAACCTTAGTATACTTATGTGTACTTAGCAAAAAGATATTATTTGAACATCACGTAGGAAGTTTATAACTAGGTAGGTTATAGTAGTAATAAAGATGGGCTTAATAATCGTATCTTACTAATGATATGATAAAATTGAGTGGATGTTTGTTACTCTTTCATGCTCTAACTGCTGAACGGATCTGGCTGAAATTTGGGACAGGGACTGATTATAGTCTGCAATAATATCACGTACGCTACCTACCTAGTTTAAAATTTCCTACTTTATCCCAGGAAGCGGTAACGGGATCAAAGGTTATACGGGCGAAGCTGCGAGCATCGGCTATTTCAAAATATTTTAGTACATTTGCTTAAAAACAAATTGCTTAAGTAAAATTTATCTTTCTTTTAAGGCTCTATTTATATAAATTACTTTTTAAATTGGATCCCAAGCGTCTTTTAGTAGACCTAATGATTTAAATGTAGTAATTAGGTACGTATTTTCAGTCATTATTAATTTTCTACGCCAGTAACGGGATAATTTAAAAGTTCTTTGCCTAATTAAGTAGGTATTTGATATTTGTGTCTTCATAGGCAGGTAGAAGTGCTCGTGGCCCCGCGGACGCAATGTTCTGTAAACGATCACTGCAGTAAGCAACTTTCACTATGGCCGGTCTATGGATAGGTGACCAACCATGTAATCACTTTGTGGCATTTATTTGAGCGTTTCCGTGCTTCGGAAGGCACGTTAAGCCGTTGGTCCCGGTTGCTAGTAAAATGGCAGTCGTTAAGCTAAGTTGAAGGCTTTATTTCAACAGCAGGTAGTCACAACCTGCGCCTGTCCATTTAAACACGGCAATATGGCTCACCACCTATTACGTGGGACAAATTATACAAAGGTGAAAAGTGGGCATATAATATGCTTCTGCCTACCCCTTCGGGAATAAAGGCGTGACCATATGTATGTATGTCTTCATACGCTCTATGAAAACTGAGCATTTCATACAAAATCATAAATATATAAATCAGTCATAAATCAGTCGTTAAGCTAAGTTGAAGGCTTTATTTCAACAGCAGGTAGTCACAACCTGCGCCTGTCCATTTAAACACGGCAATATGGCTCACCACCTATTACGTGGGACAAATTATACAAAGGTGAAAAGTGGGCATATAATATGCTTCTGCCTACCCCTTCGGGAATAAAGGTGTGACCATATGTATATATGTCTTCATACGCTCTATGAAAACTGAGCATTTCATACAAAATCATAAATAGGAATTATCAGATAATGTGTTTAGTTAATGAAACCGACCTGGTTTATTATGTGAAGACCTTTAGGTGATCTGGTAGAGATTGACCTCGGCGACATACCTACTCTTGTCGAAACCGAAAATGAAGGATTTTTGACAAATGGCCAGGTTAAAATATCCCTAATCACTTATGCAAGGGCCTAGACAGACGAACCGCATTTCAACGGCAATCCAACTGCAAATTGCAGTTTAAGTGCAGTTTGAATGCAGTGGACACGACTGCAATAGAACTACAAATTAAACGTGCAGTCCTATTGCAGTTCAAGCGGCGTGCAGTCGAGTGAAATGCACACCGACTGCAATTGTTAATTTGCAGTTGTATTGCAGTCGTGTGATTTGATCTGCAATAGGACTGCACGTTAGGTTTGCAGTTCTATTGCAGTCGTGTCCACTGCATTCAAACTACATTTAAACTGCACTTAAACTGCAATTTGCAGTTGGATTGCCGTTGAAATGCGGTCCGTCTGTCTAGGCCCTAAGTGGAAGAAGCGAAAGTTGCATCTCAGTATCGGATATCTAAAGGTAACTTATAGTCTCTGCCTACTCCAAATAGAAGACAGGGGGGTATACACATACATGTTTTGACATACTGCATAAAAAAATATACGATATGTCAAAACAAATTCCCAAAAACCAATACAACAAGTCATTTGTATAGAACGTGTCTAACAAGGCAATATAGTCAACAAAATTAATCAAATTTTACCGAATGGGAGTGTGATTTCAGGAGTATGGGGCACAGAAATAATACCGGGTTTGGGATTATATCGTTATTGGCCTTTACCGATTGCAAATTGGAAACATACTAAGTAATATACATGGTTGGGTTTTTGATACTCCGGAAATATTAGAGGGCACAGATCTAAAAAAAGGTTGGTAGTAACTACAGTTTATCTTGAAAATGGTCAACCAGTTATGTGTGATGCTCGCAACTTCGTATACATAAAATAATAGTATCTTGGCATTATTTTTGCGCGAAACGCTGAATTGAAAAACTAGCTGAAATTACTTCCGGTGAGATGTCTGTCCGTAAAACTCCAGTTAAAATCAGTAAAACTATTTAGGAGTTTACACGGAACAGATATACAATATAGATATAGGTAGTCACGCCGACATTTCATCATATTTGTATTCAGTCCTATGAGCGCTTCTATGTAAAATCAATACATTTCAAATGTAAATCATATGAACTTAATAGGTATTACACAACGAATAATAACAGTTCAAAATGTAGATAACTAGATACGTAATAATGGGGTTCTCTCGTAGAATATGTTGTAGCATTCATTTACATTAATTCAGTATATTTATATTAGTAACTCTCTATGGTAATCCATGCGGTCCATTACGCAAAATGCTCCCTCGTGACCTAGTTCTGAACGAGAGAACTGTTTATTTTATTAAAAAAAGAAGATAATAGGCGACAGTCAGACTCATCTCACCTACAAATGGTTCACCGACTGATTATACTCATACATGTTCATGATATTGAGATGAAAATTTTATTTTAAAACGAAAAAAGGCTAGTTGGTTCACACGATGCTGGAACCCGTGACCTATGAGTAAAGTTTGTATAAAAAAGTCTCTGCTTTAATTATTTTTTTAAGAAATTAATAACTTGAAACAAAACTTTACCTACCCTTCCAGAGCTAGGCAATCACTCCGCCAAAACGAATATACTACATTTAACAGTGGACTGTAGTTATAAAGTTGATTGATTGATGAGATGAGCTGCTAAAAACCATAAAACACATTAACAAATAATGATTATGAAATGAGTAAGGTAAACTAAAGATAAGGTAAAAGCTATACATAAATGACAAAGATAATCCTATCAAACAAAAGGATCAACGTACCTAAACGAGGCTCTACTAACTACACCTACACGCTCTCAAAACTTATTGAAACCATAAACTGGCATTTAATTTAATTGGATACTATTGATTGGAAAGGCACTATAGTTCCTGGCGTCAATCCCCTGCGAAAGTGGTCAGTGCCCTGTCTAACCTAATTCACTAGTGGATTTAATGATACATCTGTTTGTAATAGACTTGGCAATTTAGGTAATGGATATCAATAACGTTGTATTATTAAGCTCTGACTATTAGAAAGCAGTGATCAAAATTTAAAAATTTTGATCACTGCTTTCCTCCCTGAGTTGGTAATGTGAATGCATATAGCCATAACCTTCCTAGGTATTCACTATGTTTGGGATACTATTAACAGTCGCGACATCGCCCTCGTGGAATTCCGTTACCATTACAGCTTTCCATGAAACCCGGTGTAAAAGTAGCTTAATGTGTTATTCCAAACAGTATTTTATTTATCCTTGCACCAAATTTGAGCCAGAACGTTAGAGCATGATTGAGTAACAAACATGTATAAATATATTCAAACAACTAAACATCTTTCTGGAATTACTCCTTACATCAAACCTCACAAATTTTTAGTATTGAAAATACACTTTAGTCTTCTCATACGTTGATATCACCAACAATGTCAAATAAATCAACTCGTAAATTCAACTTGTTGCTGTCTCAAATATCAAAACAGATTTCCTCTTCGATAACAAGGATTTACGTCACTTTACAGGAAATGAGGTAGATCACGGAGCCCCGGGCTCTTTGAGATAGTTTTCATTGTGTGACAAGATTAAGCGGTTATCATGTAGAAACATAGAGCACCACAAGACTTTGATTGGGAGAGGAGGCAACATACGGAGACTTTTTCCTGTGTCAATACTTGCCCAATTGGTAAAACAAATATAAATCTGTGTGTGAAAACTATGAGTGTATTGTTTTGTTTTGTGTAAGTGCCATAGTGACAGCCGATAGCTTTCGTAGAGGTGTAAAAACGATTTTCCCCCGCAACATACAGACAGATATGTATAGAGCAAACATGCTATGTCTACTCTTCCTGTTCTGGTCGCGTTGCTCTATAGCGGTTATCATGTAAAAGCCATCTTAGATTTTATTGCGCGCTCGAAATGTAATCTCTCCAGTTAATTATGACTCAGCAAATAATGGAAACTCCATTAATATGGTTATGGTTATGGCTAAATTAATAGTCTTAAAGCTCACTTCGGCACAAATAATGTTTCTGCTCGATATCGCTGTAATCTGACAATTAACTTATAAGTTATGCATCTGTTGTGCTGGAGTTCGAATCCTAGGTCGGAACAAAATCTACAACTGTATACCTCTGTCTCCACGACGCGAAAAGAGGTTTACTAAATGTATAGGTACCTATACATTTAGTAATACTATAAAAACCAATGCTACCATCATTTTGTTTAATGTATTCATTCAATTATTCATTGTGTTAGTGGAGGGTGGTGTCAAGAGCCGTAGGAACCGACGTGCATGCATGAAAAGAAAAATGAAAGTTGAAGAGGCGAGTGAGGTGTGTATGGACCGTGCCGTGTGGCGCTCTGTTCTTTCTGCCTACCCCGCAAGGGATTTGGCGTGAAGATAGTATAGTATAGTATAGTATTCATTGGAGTTTCCCGGATCATAACACAGAATTAACGAGTTCAAAGTATGTGACATTTCTGTGTTACACAAATGGGTGACATTCAGGTTGTTTCCTTTATACTTTTGATTGTTGGCACTTGATGGAACTTGTTATAATACATTATGAAAACTCACTCACTTGTACTATTCCACAACTTTTATTATGATTTTAATAATACCTGACCGGTTTCGCCATTATAGCATTTTCAAAGGTGTTTACACTAACTTTTGACATAAGAAAATTTTTCTTATGTCAAAAGTTAGTGTAAGTCTCATTCTCATTCTCAAAGGTGCTTACACTAACTTTTGACATAAGAAAAATTTTCTTTTGTCAAAAGTTAGTGTTACATCGTGTTTACTCATCATGACACGGCTATAATTTTTACAGCAACGAGATTACTTGCTGAAGGGAAACATTTTAAGTAATAAATCCCCATTTTCTTTCATTAGTCATAGTCCATTTTGAAAATATTAACACTCCAGTTAATAAAAATCAGAAAGTAAATCCACAACGACAGGTTAATTTGTTAGCTACTTTATTAAATTTATTGTCAGACTAGCGTCACGCGATTTCACCCTCGTATCTCTCGTTCCCGTAATATTTTACTTTTATATACGGGAAAAAAATATAGCCTAAGCCTAAAACATAGATTAAAAGCCAAAAATATAGAATAAAATATAGCCGGGATTGTGTAGCTTTCCAACAGTAAAAGAATTTTTCAAATAGGTCCAGTAGTATCGGAGCCTATTCGTGCAAACAAATAAACAATTCAATCTTTCCTCTCTAGTATAGAAGACATAATATAATACGACTGCCTCGGTGTAAAGCTTGCTGTGTGCCGATATGATATTTTTTTTTATACGAGTAATATTATAAATGTGAAAGTTTGTGAAGATGTTTGGATGTTTATTACTCAATCACGCTCGTACGAATTAAGCTATTCGGTACAAGGGCAGATTATAATCTGGGAACCGGGAGCGGATACCAAATTTCACGCGGGTGAATTTCTAATCATCTAGCTAGAATATAATATAAAATATTGTGACAAAAAGGT
This sequence comes from Miltochrista miniata, assembly GCA_933228765.1. Lineage (NCBI taxonomy): Eukaryota > Metazoa > Arthropoda > Insecta > Lepidoptera > Erebidae > Miltochrista > Miltochrista miniata. Next base: position 15,770,448 of record OW121759.1, on the reverse strand, counting down.
GTAAAAATTATAACGGCGCAGAGTGTGAGTGGTGTTTAAATATGAACCTGGGAATGTTACTAACAGATGTCCTTTTTGCCCATAAATGTCACGGGTCATGTTATATATTATCATCTCCAGTTTAATTAAATTGAATTTCTGAGAACAGTAAGATCTTGTAATAAACGGGGCTTCTTATACGCTTAGATAGGTACACATCAAATATTTGAATTGGCTTCTTATAAGATATTTTGTACATTATTTAAGCTAGGTATAGAATTATAATAGACTAGCTGATGCCAGCACGTTCGCGAGCATATAATATGTTTCCGATCCCTCTTCCCGTGGGACCTTATTCCCGGGATAAAAAGTCCTATATGTTATTTCAGACTGTAATCTATTTCTGTACCAAATTTCAGCCAGATTCGTGTAGCCGTTAGAGCGTAACGTAAGAAAAGAGTAAGAAACATCCACTCGTCTACACATTCACACTCACAAACTTTCGCATTTATAATATTACTAGCTGACCTCGCAACTTCGTTTACGTCACATAAAGTGTATAGAAGGAGAGGTATTTCTTCATCAGACTCATCAAGCAGCGTGTGAAACTGCGCTGTTTGCTTAATCATAAAAGAGGTTAATGATTAAGACTATTTTAAAACAATTCAGTCCGCGCCGAAGGTACAGACAAACGCCGAACGTACAGACAAACAGACATACAGACAAACAGACAAAAATTCTAAAAATCTTTGTTTTGGGTTCTATTGCGTTCATAAAGCCCCCCTATAATATTTTTGCTTATTTATCTTCCATGTACAGACAGCGACCTGTTACGATTTTATTATATGTATTGACTAGATGATACTCGCGGCTTCGCCCGCGTGAAATTCGGAAGATGTACCGGACGCTCGTGCACGGAACGCTCTCACGTCCGGTACTTGGGGGTGCAGGGTGCGGAGGTGGCGCACGGCTGGGCTTTTGTACCCGGTCGCGTGCCCGGCAGTTCAGGCTCCGACCCAGTTCTACTATCTGCGGCGAAGTCTGCAGTAAGTACTTGATCAGGGTACTTACCTGGATTGCCGATCGATACCTCTCCATTGTCCATTTGACTCGGTGCAAAGGCGAGCTGTAAGAATTGTCAACGATCCTGTACTTACAGCTGGTGTGGAACCTCTTCGCGACAGGAGAGACTTTGCCTCCTTATGCGTGTTCTACCGCCTGTACAATGGTATGTGCTCTGAGGAATTGTTTGATATGATGCCCACGGCTACGTTCTATCATCGCACCGCTCGCCACAGACAGGGAGTTCATCCTCACACTCTGCGTCCGGTGCGTTCCAGCACGGTTAGATCCGATAGGTGTTTTCTTCCGCGCACGCTTAGGTTGTGGAATGACCTCCCTGCCTCGGTTTTCCCAAACGCCTACAGTATGGGGTTCTTCAAAGGGGGTCTTAGAAGGTTTTTACAGGGTCGGCAGCGCGAGTGTGGCACCTCTGGTGTTGCAAACGTTCATGGGCTGCGGTGACCACCGGTCCTTCTGGTGGGCCGTATGCTTGTCTGCCACCTTAGTGGTATAAAAAAAAAAAAAAAAAAAAAAAAAAACCTTGTGGCGAGGATGAAGAATGAAACAAATATTACGAAGGTACGTGCGGTGGAGGAGCTCTATACGTAACGCGGGCTAACTGTTGCTATATGGACGCGGACTAACTGTTTCTACACGGACACGGGTAAAATAATACTTGTTCGAACGCGAGACAGAACGGTACGGAGTGGGATGGACGTCGACAGCCCTCTGGTCCCACTAGGTCTTCTGTCTCCCCCGTGCCCGTAGCCCGTCAACCGTTAACTATTGACTGTTTTCACTGTTCACGTTCACCGAAGATTTACCGTAGCTAAGTATAAAAAACTGTTCGCTAAGGTACTTCGAAACTTTACCTTAACGAGAACCGTGTAGAGCTCCCCAAATCTGTCGCAAATTTTATTATATTTTCGGTATCATACACCCAAAAAAGCTGTTGCAGCTAAGTACACAAACATGTTACAAACATGGTGAAAACTGGTAATGGAGTGCTAATCCAATACCTTTCTGAAACTGTAACTAGTATCATTGTGACAAGTCTAGATTTCTTAGTACTCAAAGAAACATGTACGACTCTATACAAATTTAGGCGTCCTATACCCATTATTTGAATTTTATTACAAATCTAGACACTGTAGGGTATAGGAACGCTTCGAAACTGTTAAATTACTATAGTTTAAACAGCTTCAAACAATTCAAAACATTCTAGACTCTATAACTAGGTATCTAGGCTCAAGAAAACATGTTATCAATAAAACAAAAACGACGAATAAAAACACGGTAAAAATCTATTAAAACTGTATACTAAAGTTACGTAATAAATTATGAAACTATAAAGATTGTTTTATTTACAATTCTAGCGTCCCTAAGTCCTATCTAGGTACTCACATGAGTCCTAGGTTGCCTAATTCGACATTTAAACACTATTTTGACTTAAATTGTCTCTAATCACTTTGAACACTGTTTTTTAGGCACTATATCGACTTTAAGAACACTGGGTTAGCACTTAGATCACAGCCCAAGCACTAGAAGTCTGTTTTTCACGAGGCTGTTGCGAACATCTCTCCCGCCGTGCAGCAGAGTGTCTCGGCGGTTTCACGATGCTGCAGTCTTCGGTGAGCGGCTATTTCGGTAGTGGGACGATCTTCTTTGCGGGCCGTTTCAACAAGCCCGCGGTGATCTGCACCTCGACGGTCCGGATCTGGGAGTCGGCGCCGGGGTAGACAGCGGCGACCCGCCCCCGCGGCCACGTGTTGCGGGGCAGGTTGCCGTCAGCGATAAGGACGGGGTCGCCGACCTCGATCGGCGCACCGCACTCGCGGGGCTCCCGCCGGTGTTGCAGCTCGGGTAGGTACTCACGTACCCAGCGGCGCCAGAACATGTCAGCAAGCGCTTGCGCCCGCCGCCAGTGTTTCTTGCTGTCGGTGTCGGATGCGGTGAACTCCCCCAGTGATGGGAGTCGTGACGAGCCACCGAACAGTATGTGATTCGGGGTCAGTGACTCGTCGTCTTCAGCGTTCACGGAGACGTGTGTGAGTGGGCGGCTGTTAACTGTGTACTCCACCTCACACAGTAGCGTTGACAGGACTTCTTCGTGGGGGTGACGGTCGTGTAGGACGGTGTAGAGTGCCGTCTTACAGCACCGTACCAGTCTCTCCCATGCCCCCCCCCATAAAGGGAGCGCTCGGCGTTATGTAGCGCCAGGCGATGCCGCGTCGGTTGGCTTCTTGAGATACGGCTTCCCGCATCTCTCTGTCGGCGCCGTGCATGTTGGTGCCGTTGTCACTGTAGATTTCGGAGGGGCACCCACGGCGCGCTGCGAATCTTCGAAGGGCGAGTATAGCCGAGTCAGAGCTCAGGCTAGCGGCGATCTCGAGGTGTACGGCTCGGGATGTGAGGCACGTGAATAGCGCCACGTACCGCTTCTGGTGCTGTTTCCCGACGGTGACGGAAAGTGGCCCGAAGTAGTCTAGCCCTGTAAAAGTAAATGGTCGGTTATGGTGGGCGAGGCGATTTCTTGGGTGATCGCCGGTCGCCGGTTCTGGAGGTTGTGCCATGCGGATTCTGCACTGTAGGCACTCTGTGACAACCTTGTGGGGCGTAAACGCACTACCCAGTAGTGTTGACGGACCTCGTTGACTATTGTTTCTGTACCGCTGTGATGTAGTTTTCGGTGCGTCCAGTCTATGTATAACTGAACGATTCTGTGGCCGCCGTCGAGTATGGGCGGTCTCTTTGTCTGTTCAGACACACCTGCGGTGGCGGCTATACGACTGCGGAGTGTGACGACGTCGTCTCGGAGTTCTATTGTGAGCAAGCGTAGACAGCTGTTCGGTGTGACGCTCTCCCCCCTTCGGAGACTGTATAGCTCGGTGCTAAAAGATTCTTCTTGGACCGTCTTCTTCTTCTTCGTCCGATTCGTCAGAGATAGTCGGCGGTTACGTAGTTGCGGGAGCTAATGGTAGGATGAGGCGTAGCGGTCTTCCTGCGGCTTGCGTTTTCTTTATTTTTCGTACGACGCCAGTCCGGATCTGCTTGCGGGTTCTTGCGAGTCCTTTTGTAGGCGACGGTGAAACTCGTCTGTCTACATCTATCTATAAACTGTAGAACTCTGGCTGTAGCGTATAATAATCGTTCCCATCTAGAAAATCTAGACGGGTCGGGGATAGTTTCGGCGGTCCTCCTTAGGCGGCTAGTTTCTGTAACCGTGGTGACTCGTTCTTCACCGGTCGTTTCGTTGACGGGTGGTTTTTCGGTGGGCCATGTGGACGGATCTTCGTATAAGAAAGAGGGGCCGTTGAACCACTCGTGCTGCGAGTTGAAGTTGGCAGGGATGGCCCGGGTGGCTACGTCGGCGGCGTTCATTTTCGTAGGCACCCAACGCCAGTCTTCAACCCGGCTGTGATCCTCTATCTCTGCTAATCGGTGTGCGACGAAAGGCTTGTACTGTCTTGACCCTCTTCTTATCCAGGACAACACGGTCTTGCTGTCGGTCCGCGGCGGCTTCTGGCTTGGAACGGTGTTCTTCGATGACTGAGGCGGCTAGACGTGTCCCCATCACGGCGGCTCGTAGTTCAAGGCGGGGTATCGAGAGCACTTTCAGCGGAGCGACTCGCGCCTTAGCTAGGGCGAGCGAAACGTAAACTCGTCCGTCTGAGGTCATTGCCCTCCAGTACACCGCAGCTGCGTAGGTAGTCTCGCTCGCGTCTGTGAACACATGTAACTGTAGAGATGTTGTATCACTGTAGCCAGGGTAGCATCTCGCGACCTTTACTGTCGCGAGATTAAGTAAATGCTGTATCCACGCTGTCCACTGCTTAGCTAGACCTTCTTCTAGAGGTTGGTCCCATTCAGTGCCGAGTCTCCACGCTTCCTGTAGTAGCTGTTTAGCTCGAACTGTGACGACTGAAGCTAGTCCTAGGGGGTCGTATAACGACATCACTATCCGTAAGGCTTCCCTTTTGGTGGGTGACGCCTTCTCTATTAATTCGTGTGGGAGGCGGGCGAGCTTAAGGTTGAAGCTTAGTGTATCGGTGCCCGGGTCCCACATGAGACCGAGTATTTTCTCCTCGTGCCCTTTACTTGCTAGGCCCACGAGTTCAGTCTGATCGGTATTCGGTTCTAGGTTCTGTTTCACCACTACGGAGTTGGAGACCCATCTTCTCAAGTGGAAACACGCTTCTTCATGTGTTTCCCTGACGAGTGAAGCGACCCGTACGGCTTCCAACTCGTTCTCGAAGCTGTCGAGGTAGTCGTCCATGTAGTGGTTTTCTATTATGGCTTTCACTGCCTCCGGTCTGTCGGAGAGATGCCTTCTCGCGTTCCAATTCTTCGCGAAGATAGCGGTGCACGGAGAGCTTGCCGCGCCGAAAATTATAGACTTCATACGGTATTCTTGAGGCGCTCCTTCTCTTCTGTCCCCCCTCCAGAGGTAACGTAGCGCGTCCGTCTTCTTCTCGGACCCGTACCTGCATAAACATTTCAGTAATGTCAGCTGATACGGCGATGCGGTGACGTCGGAATCTCATTAAGACGCCCGGGAGTGATTGAAGAAGATCTGGGCCGGTGAGTAGGTAATCATTCAGCGATGACACAAGCCTTTTCATGGCGGTGTCGTAACTGTCGGGCATCGCGGCGTCTTCTTTCTTCCATAGAAGCGCAGTCTCTATACGCCTGTCGGTAGACTTCACTGTAGTCTCTTCTAAAATCTTTTCGGCTCGCACCTCAGGGTCACTGACCGGACGACGCGGATTAATCGTCAGGGACTCGAGGGCGAAGAACTCCTTCAGTTGATGCTCAATTTTTTCATCTACGGACACTATGTGGTTGACGAAATGTACCTGCTGCCCGAGTGCGCGCGCATGCGCACCGTGCAGCACCCAACCCAAGGGCGTGAGCGAAGCGACTGGTTGATGCCGGGGTCCTCTTCTGACTTCACTTGCCAGTAGGAGGTGCCAGTTGTCCTGGCCTATCAGCATCTTAGGTGTTCCTGTGCTGTATGTAAGTCGGTGATCGATGCCGGTGAGGTGCTTACAGCCGTTAATATCTTTAAGGCTGACTGCCTGTGACGACAGGTGTAGCGCGGGAACGGTGCGTAGCTGGATAGGTACGTTATCCCCTTCGGTGTTTTTCAGCGAGATGCTGACACGACGCGAACTGGGTACCACGATCGACGTATTACCGATGGCACGTAGAGAGATGGAGTCAGTCTTCCCCTTCGCACCGATGTCGGCCGCCAAGTCTTCGTCGATGAGCGAGACCGTCGAGCCGTCGTCGAGAAGCGCGTAGGCAGGCACCTCTCCCGCCGGTCCGACCACTGTCACTGGTAGGATCTTGAGGAAGGCTTGACGGTTCGTGCGTAGAGAAGAGCTGGCGACGGTTTCTTCTGGGCGGGGCTCCTTCTGTTGACTCTTCTCATAGTGCAGAGTCTTGTGGTGTGTCGCGGAGCATCCGTTGACGCTACATCTGTTGGACTTACATGGATTGATGTGACGCGAGCGTAGGCACCGGAAGCATAGCGCGTGTTTCTTCGCCAACTGCCATCTGCCGTCGGAGTCTGCTCTTCTGTACGTGTCACATTCCACTGGATAATGCCCGTACCGGTCACATATCTTGCACTTCACTTCTGTTCGCTCGGCTGTGGTAAACGTTCTGTGAGTGGTGCGTGTGCGGCTTGTTGTGTTGTTCTCTTCGCGGATGTTCTCCGCCGGGGCGAATGCACTACGTACGCAGGCACGTTCTGTAATAAACTCGCTAAACAAACACAAATCCGGCACTGACTTATATTTGTTTACGTACCTGCTATACCATTTCTCGCGTAGCACGCTCGGTAGTTTCTCACAGAGCGCTTGCAGAAGTTCGGCGTTGATGAGATAGTGCTGTTTCTTAAGGGCCTGGAGGGTGACGACACCGCTTCTAATCTTACCTGCGAAGTTGCACACGTCCCTAGGGGAGTCCTGGCAACGCGGTAAGGCTTGTAACTTCAATATCTCTGCTTGAGCGATGGCGTCCGGTCTTCCAAACTGCAATTCCAGATCCTTCACTATCTTATCTGGTTGAGCGTGGGCGATGAGTTCGGAGTTCACTGTTTCTAGGGCTTTACCCTTAAGGCTCCTTCGGAGCCTAGCTGTATTCTCCACATCGTTGAAGAATTTCTTTATGGTGTCGTATATAGCACGAAACGATAACCACTCGGTGTGCGCGCCGCCGAACGTCGGTAGGGTCATCACGGCTTTTGACGCCCCAGGATGCGGATACACTGTAGAGTCTTGTCTCTTATCGGCGAGCGCGGCTATCGCGGTCGTTAACTCGGTGATGAACGGCTTGAGCGCCCCGTCACCGTGTTCCTTCTGTTCGGACGGATGAAGGATCCTTGCCGATTCTTCTTTCCCCTCGCGGGGGGTAACGGTGCCGGCGTCCAAGGCGCCGGCGTCGGAGGCCCTGAGGTGAACTGTTTCTTCCCCTTCTTCGAACGGGCGACGAATCTTTGTGTTTTCTGTCCCCCCACGGGGGGTTACGGTACCGGCGGCTAGAGCGCCGGCGTCGGAGGCCCGGAGGTGAACTGTATCATCCACCTCATCGAACGGGCGACGAATCTTCGCAGATTCTGTCCCCCCACGGGGGGTTACGGTACCGGCGGCTAGAGCGCCGGCGTCGGAGGCCCGGAGGTGAACTGTATCATCCCCCTCATCGAACGGGCGACGAATCTTCGCAGATTCTTCTTTCCCCCCACGGGGGGTAACGGCACCGGCGCCCATGGCGCCGGATTTCTTCGGTGCTCGTTCGAGCCACGAACGGACGAAACTTGCCCGCGACTGCGCATCTTCTTGGTAGTCGTCGGATTCGTCTTCGGAGTCTTCACACTGAATTTTCTGGAACTCTACCTCTGCTAGCTCCAGACGGATGCGTAATATTTCTTCACGCGCCTTGAGTTCCCTCTTAGCGCGTGTAGAGGTTGTACGCGCGGTGCGCGTCCGGACATGACGCGCGGTTACGGTGGGGGCCGCCCCGGAGTCCCCTTCTTGCTCGGGTGGCGGTGCGGTTGGGCGGGCCCCTTCGGATTGCTGCTCTGTCAGCGGGACAGGCAGCGCGACGGTGGCGTCTGACGGTGAACGCGGCGGTTCTACGTGACGCACAGGCGCCTCCACTACACGCACTTCGACGGCGTCGGATCTTCCTCTCGAGCGCGTCACTGGCATCTTGATGCTGGTAGAACTGGGTGGATCCGGCTCTCGAAGGACCAGAAGATGTACCGGACGCTCGTGCACGGAACGCTCTCACGTCCGGTACTTGGGGGTGCGGGGTGCGGAGGTGGCGCACGGCTGGGCTTTTGTACCCGGTCGCGTGCCCGGCAGTTCAGGCTCCGACCCAGTTCTACTATCTGCGGCGAAGTCTGCAGTAAGTACTTGATCAGGGTACTTACCTGGATTGCCGATCGATACCTTGTGGCGAGGATGAAGAATGAAACAAATATTACGAAGGTACGTGCGGTGGAGGAGCTCTATACGTAACGCGGGCTAACTGTTGCTATATGGACGCGGACTAACTGTTTCTACACGGACACGGGTAAAATAATACTTGTTCGAACGCGAGACAGAACGGTACGGAGTGGGACACCATTTTGACTTAAATTGTCTCTAATCACTTTGAACACTGTTTTTTAGGCACTATATCGACTTTAGGAACACTGGGTTAGCACTTAGATCACAGCCCAAGCACTAGAAGTCTGTTTTTCACGAGGCTGTCGCGAACAGTACCCGTTCCCGTTTTTCGTGGGAACTTATTCCCGGGATGAAAAGTAGCCTTTGTGTTATTCCAGACTACAAGTTGTCTCTGTACTAAATTTCAGCCCAATCCGTTCAGCCCTCTTATATTTGCTCCATGCGTTAGAGCGCGATTAAGTAACAAACATTTAAACATCCAAACATCTTCACAATCTTACTCGTTTATAATATTAGAAAGACTTATTTGCCTTGTGACCTCTTGTGACCCACGCCTCTACTTGCACCGTATTTAAAACTCTTTACACCATATCAAGTAGTCTAGTGCTGGTCGTTGGCCTCTCTTAATCATTCTAGAAGTTGATGGGTCTGAAGGTGCCGCGCTGGCCAGGTGGATTTTATTTTGTCAGCAGATGGTTTTGGTCGGCAGGTGGACCACTTGTAGGAGAGCCAGGCGGGAGACACAAAGTTCTTGTTAAGGCTTATTGCTCTATTGGGAATCCTGGGGTTATTCTTTCCGAGGGCTTAACCAGGGCTCCCAACTGTAGGCATTAGGTAGAGAATGGTGGTGTGGTTTTTTTGTCGTAAGAGCCCGGCATAGCATATTCCTGTAGGATATTCCTCACGTTTAAAAAAATAAAATACCTTATTTCGTACTTTGGTGCTTACATTATATCAAATATCTGTATGTATAAGCATTTATTACATAGTTTCCGTAACTTCATTGACTCAGTGGAAACGCACCGTAAAGGTCAAAGCCCACTTTAACGACTCCGCTCCCACCCGGCAAAAACAATATAATTCAAATATAGGCTTTAAATATTGCTCTTAAGGTATATTTTACATTGCCATCATCAATTAGCAGACAGCTTGCTTTCAGCGAGCTTGCCGCCGTCAGACTGCTCGGGAGTGGACACCTCGCTGGCCGTGCGTCGTAGACGAGCGGTCGGCGCTGTGCCCGCGCGCTCACTGCTAGCAGTCGCCTCACCGGCTCGCTACTACGAGTTGCTTTAATGGAAACCGATCGCGAACTGTGTCTATTGCGAAATGCGAGAACGGTCGGCGGGTGGACAGCTGGCGGTCTGCTAGCTGTCGCCGCGTGGACTGCTGGGTGCGGGCTAGCTGTCGCCGCGTAGATTGCGAGCAGTAGTCTTCTTTTAGGGCAGTGTTGGGTGGGAGCGGTGTTGAAGCGGAGTCGTTTAAGTGGGCTTTGAGCTTAAAGCACCGTCCACTTTTGTCATTTCTGGTTGCGAGCGTTTACGTACTTCAGAAGGTATCTAACGCCGTTGTTTCTCGGTTGCAGCAATCGTTAATTTAAGAAGCCCTTATGGCTTGATAAAATCCAACACCGGATAGTCACCACTTACGCCCGTCCGTTTCAACACGCAAGCCAAAGCATGTAGCTGAAGCTTTAAGTCGTCATTAGTCACTAAGCATACTTGTCAAAATAATTTCATAATTTAGGTACTTAAGTACAATAGTTTCAAACGGATTAAACTTTGAAATAAGTTATTTGTTACAACAATTTCTCAAGAGCCTTTCTATTTTTATTAGAAAACGACACATTCTAGATACTTATAAGTATCCAGAATGCCGTTTTCTACTCACTGAAAGTAGATTTTTACCAAGCAGGTAGTACGCTGAGATGTGATCGTTTTCTGGGCAAAAAGTGGCGTACATTTGGGGAACCTATAGATTAGTTCTATTTTTTCTTTATTTTCATTCTAGTTTAATTATCCCTCTCAAAAGAACATTCTTTCAAAGTCATGACTTACCCTTTGCTATCGTTGCCAGCGTGGAAATTTTGATCCCGTTCCCGCTTTCCATGACAATTTATTTTCGGGATAAAAAGCTATTTGTAGGTACTCCAGACTATCTATTGCTGTATGTAACAAATTTCAGCCAGACATCCAAACAACCAGACATCCAGGTATTGTGACATTCACGGTAAGGAATGTTTGTATTTTTAATATTAGTAAATTGAAAATAGATGATTCTAATAGATTACCAATTTACCAAATATCTGCAGAACTACACGCAACTCGCCAAACTCAAAACTCAAACGTTACTTAATTAACTGACCAGCTCTAGAACGGCGAAGATAAATTAGCAATTTGACAACAAAATTCAATTCAAACAGACGTTCTGGTGTTAAGCAAGTTCCTCTACAAAATGAGTTCCAGACAACAACTGATCGACTGGAAATGCCAGCGGTACAAGAACAATGGTAATTGACGTGCATGTATTATTGCAGCCTACATGGATCAGCATTCAATGTAGTATTACTCTTCACTTTTTTTTATTTTTAGTTATAATTACGTCTGGAACGATACTTCCCTCCATATCATGACTGCGCCACATTGTTCTTTGTTTTATATTCCAATTAAAAAAAGTTTAAAAATATGAAAACCACAATTAATATCAATAGATTATGTAATTCTTCTATTTTTTATTTATTAGTCACGAAGAAAATTTGTCACAATAATAATGATGGTACACTGAACTCCCGACAAAGAACTATGCTCATTGAGTCTCTGTTGTTTGACCACATAATTCAAGTTTAGAAAGCTCGAGATCGAAAAATATATAAGTATTTAATAATTTTACATAGTTAATTTAATATGTAATCACCTTGTAAATTAAATAGTTATTTTTTAATATTTAATTGAAAAATATCAGCCGTCTACAAGACAAAGAGTACCAAAAATATAGAATCGACTACAATGTGTTGGCGCCAATAAAAAAAATCGACTATATTATTACCACAACATGGAGCAACATAATTGTGCTTTAATATCATCTAAGATTCTAATGAAGGATGATGATTCATCTTTCTTCATTAGAAACTTATAGATGTCAAAGCGAGCACGATATTTTACCCACAAGTTGTCAGAACTGAAAAGCGAACAGTTGAAACTGGCGTTCGATGAATCATGGTGCCTGCCGGAAAATTTACTGTCTAATTACACCCACCAAAGAGAATACAATACACACCCACTGTACTCCAGAGATGCTGTAGTGTGGCGTCCTGTGTCTCGCTTAATGAACTTCCTAACAAGTTAAGGGTCTATACACTGTGCGACTATAGACTGTGATAGATTGGTGTGAAATTGTTTTGGTTACAAGGTAACGTCGATTAGGTAACGAGGTAAAGTTATGTGGTAAAGTATTTGTGTTTTGATGATAACTACTTTGTTAAATTTCATATCCCACCAAAAACATTCTGTAAAAAACTAGCCAAGTCTCGATGGAGCTACTTCTTTATCTCTAAAAATTAATGAGATCTAGACAAAGTCGTGCCAAGTCTAACAGTTCGGCCACGTAGACCGGTCTTAGCGAATTGCGGGGCGGCGAGCGAAATGGCCGCCATGGCGGCGGTGGACGTACTCAGAACGTGTCAAAACCATAGAGTTAGGATGAATTCCTAATGGGCTAGCGACACGGTCAATAATATTGAGTCAAGTCTGATATTTATAAATGAAAGTTCCTTCAGTGTGCGTGATTTCTTTGCATGTATGTGTGTGCATTGACGTGTATGTACACAAGATATTGACGAGGCATGACAAGTGCAGTTAGACCATGTATAAATAAATAAATATTCACGGACATCTCACACAACGCTATCTGATCCCAAAGTAAGCTAGGAATAACCTGCTTGTGTTATGGGTATCAGACCACGGATATTAATACTTATATAATTTTAAATACATACTTATCATACATAGAAACACCCAGACTCTTGAGACAAACATTAATGGGTCACACAAATATTTGTCTCCGGTGGAAATCGAACCCACGACCTCCAGCGCCGCAGGCGGTATCACTACCGACTGCGCCACAGAGGCAGTCAATGTATCGGGCCCATAATGGGCTCCCAGCACTTGACAAGTCTGATAATATGAATGAAATGAAAGCTTCAGTGAGCGTGATTTCTTTACGCGTGATATTGACGATATATTATATTTATTTGCACTAGGTTGAAACTTGAAAGGTTATAGACACATTTATTTATTTTACTACCTAATAAAATGGACTCGCGAATATGTGTGACGAGATGGGAGTGTGTGATTTAAGTCACTTCAATATGGGCATGTATAGTCGATAGAGATGTAAACTGAACGGACTATAACAACTCATTACATAGGCATAGGCATGCGGCGCTGTAGGTCGTGGGTTCAACTCCCACCTGAGACAAATATTTGTGTGACCCATAAATGATTGTCTCAAGAGTCTGGGTGTTTCTATGTATAATATGTATGTATTTAATTAAAAAGTATATGAGTATTAATATCCGTGGTTTGATACCCATAACACGAGCAGGTTATTCCTAGCTTACTTTGGGATCAGATAGCGTTGTGTGAAATGTCCGTGAATATTATTATTACTTGTCAAATAACTACCTACTAAAGCTGCGGTTCTACTTAGGCGGAGCGGAGCGGAGCTGTGGATTTTAAACCATGTGATTGGCTTAAAATCCACAGCTCCGCTCCGTTTCCCTCCCGCCTTAAGGTACTCCGCACCGTGATTGGTGAATCGCTGCACAGCTCCGCCCCGCTCCACCTAAGTGGAACCGCACCTTTATAGTCTGTTCCTGGATATTTTACATCTGACAGCTTCTCATTGTACGATTGTCTGTGTACATATCGTTGTCGCCCTATGAGTGCCAGCGTTTTACCCAGCCACAGCCCATTTTACCGAATATTAGTGGAGATTTTAACATCTAACCGTAAGCATAAAGTGTTATGTTTTTCATGTCATAAATAGCCATAATATGCTTAACTTAACTAAAACAGTGTTTCTTTTATTATACGACTAGCTGATGCGCGCGGCTTCGCCCGCGTGAAATTTGGTCCCCGTTCTCGCTTCCCGTGGGAACATTTTCCCGGGATAAAAAGTAGCCTATGTGTTATTCCGGACTATACTCTATCCCTGTACCAAATTTCAGCCAGATCCATTCAGTCGTTAGAGAGTGATTGAGTAACAAACATCCAAACATCTAAACATCCAAACATCTTCACAAACTTTCACATTTATAATATTACTAGCTGACTAGCTGATGCGCGCGGCTTCGCCCGCGTGAAATTTGGTCCCCGTTCCCGCTTCCCGTGGGAACATTTTCCCGGGATAAAAAGTATCCTATGTGTTATTCCGGACTATACTCTATCCCTGTACCAAATTTCAGCCAGATCCATTAATTCGTTAGAGCGTGATTGAGTAACAAACATCCAAACATCCAAACATCCAAACATCTTCACAAACTTTCACATTTATAATATTAGTAGGATTAGTAGGATTGTATAAGAGTGTTACTTTTATATTTATTAATATCGGAAAAGAACATTCAGTACCATCACGAACACGAACCATAAAGTACATGGGAGAAACAAAAAACTCATTTTGGAACACAACACACATATCAAAGTAGGCAATGCAAAGGTTGAGTGATATAATCCCATGACATTAAGATCCCTGAAAACTTGAGACTGGATATGCCGACGCATTCCACCAATTACTATGACAAATCAATTACAGTTAAAGCCATTCGCCTTTGGAATGCATTGCCTCTTGAATATTAAACAGACTCAAACACTGAATTCATTTAAAAACCTAGTTAAAAATCATTTTCTTCCTTATCAATGAAACCTATGAATTATTTTCTATTCTACTATATAGGTCTATTCAATTCTGAATGTATGTAACTTAAGCAGTAAGGCCACCCAATGTACATTTGATTATTTTCTTATGAATTGTGCTTGCAATAGATTATTTTTTTTTTGTAATAATATCGGTGTACAATAAAGAATTATTTATCTATCAATCTATATTAACTGTCAACGGACGAAGTACAGAAACAAACCCACGAGCCACGTCGCTAGCTACCTACCTACATATTAGAGACAGACTCAATACTTATCAACTTCATATATGGGAACTTATGGGCAAGTACTTAGGTACTATATTTTTATGTTAACATACTAAAGTAAGTGTAAAATTTTTATGTTAACATCCATTCATCCATATGGTCACGCCTTTATCCCCGAAGGGGTAGGCAGAGGCATATTATATGCACGCATATTACCTTTTTAGAATTTGTCGTGGTGGTGAACCGATGTTGTGTTGAGATGGACAGGCGCAGGTTGTGACTGCCTGCTTGGCTTAACGACTGTCATTTTACTGGCAACCACTACATTTTATGTTAACAATTAAAATTAATACTAGCTGACCCTCGCAATTTCGTTTAGAGATAAAGCCCGTCGCCACACTGGGGCCGTCCCCGTAAGGAGACGAGGAGACAAAGGACGACAAAAGTCCAACGTCCAAAAGTCTAAAAGTCCAAAAGTCTAAAAGTCCAAAAGTCCGAAACTCCTTAAGTCCAAAAGTCCAAAGTACAAAAGTCCAAAACTCCAAAGTCCAAAAGATTTTAGCTTTAGGAACTTAGACCATTTAAGAAAGTACTATTTATTCGAATCGACGGTGGTGGGGACGAGAAAAAGATGGCGCGTAACGAAAAAATGTGACGCATAACCCAAAAAAATTTGACGGATTTTTTTTTTCCAACGGCGTTTAAGAAGTTTCACATCAAAAAATTGTTGAAGTTTTTTAATCCAACGGAATGTCAAGTTGGCATTAATTCAGAAAAAAAATCAAGTCATGGAAATTAAGGAAAAAAATTAAATTTTGGCGAATTACTCATTATTTTTTTTAAATAAAATTTCATGACCGGGGGTCTGAGGACGGTGAGAGGGTCGCTCACCGTCCTTACAGAAGCAGGCCCATGACGGCAGCGTGACGTGAGCAACTCACGCATGCCCCCCCTTAGAAGCGGGATAACACCCGAAACCCCCCAAAGACGCGGGATAGCACCCGAACCACCCCCTGGGCGAGGCCGCAGAGGCGGCCGTAGGTCTGTTGTGAGACCCGGGACATCCTTCCGAGGGCTTACCCGGGGCTCCCAACCACAGGCTGTTGGGCGTTGCGTGAGGTTTTTTAGTCGGTAAGAGTCCGGCATAACATCCTGTAAGGATTTTCCCTCACGTAAAAAATAAAAAAGCGCTCAATAATAAATTGTCTTGAAGAAATTTGGTAGCAGACTAATCCGTGACTGGACCGTTATACAACTATATCAAAATTTCTTGCTCCCTAAAAGTGGTGGAACATTTGTGAAGCGTACCTTTAGACTATTTGTTGGAACCAAACAGTGCTATTCACTGCGTGATTCCTTGAGAATATTGAATTAATCGCATTCTTACTAAATTCATTTAAAAATGCGATTTGCGGAATAATATTTCAATCAATCAATCAATTTAGCCTATAGCAGTCCACACTGCTGGACATAGGCCTCTCTCATATTTATTTCCAGTCATCATATTATTCAGCCATATATTTATTATCTCACACTTAATATTTAGAAAATAGTGACTATGTCTTTTTTCATTTTGCCTGATATACTTACATTATGTTGGTTATTATCTCTGTGCTATAAATTTTCATTTGAGTTGAGTCTGGGACCGGTCTACTTAATGTGAAATGAAGATATTTTATGAAATAAGATAGGCATATCATGTGAGTAACCAAAGCCAGTCAATATTACCATAAAAATTAAAAAATCAATATTTTTTCGTCCCTGAGTTCGTCCCCTCACACCGCTGTCTATGCCGCGGATTCGCTGGAGCGGCGGGTCGTGGCATGCTTCATACAACTCAGTACATTTGATCGTTCCGCTCGCCGCGCCGCACCTAGATTTCGCTCGAGCGGATTCTGCGTGGCCGAACCGTAAGGTTTCTTACTGCGATTTATTTATTATTTTTAGTTAATGTTGTGTGACTTGGCCGTTGAAAATTCTTTATACGTTAGTGTGTACAAGTCAATTTTGTTTACACGTAATTTTATATCTGTTGTAACTACCTATGTTTGTTAAGCGAGATAATAGCCCATACTGGTATTGCTAATTGGACGCTAGTGTCTCATTTTAGGCTGTTATTGATTGTGCAACACTTGCCTTCAGCATTGACAATGCTGACTTTGCTCTCTTCTTTTTGGAGCATCAAATCGACCACCAATCTAACATAAAATAGACGTACAGACGGACTTCTATCAATGATTAGAAGTCCGTCTGTACTGGAAATATTTTTTTATACTGTTTGTTTCAGGCATAATAAGGCACACATAAGTATTATTGAAATACGCAGCTTTATCAAGCCTATAATAGACTGGTTATTGAATCAACGTACTCCAAGTGACAATTTTCGATCGTCAATGGGTAGCGGTTCTGACGACAGATTGGTGCAATGGTGTCATGAAGCATCTTGTTTTGTACCCTTGTGTACCCTTCAACGGCCAAGTCACACAACATTATCTATAATAATAAAGAAATCGCAGTAAGAAACCTTAGACTTGGCACGACTTTGTCTAGATCTCATTACTTTTTAGAGATAAACAAGTAGCTCCATCGAGACTTGGCTAGTTTTTTACAGAATGTTTTTGGTGGGATTTCACTTCTTTTTGTAGAAACGTGGGCATATTGATTTATTTTATTTGATTTTCTAATTAGACGCAGTTTTTTTCTTTTAAGGAGTAGATTTTTTTTTATTATTACAGATCTTTCTTTTCTTTTTTTTCGGTTCTGATTCTTGTACAGTAGCAACAGTTTTTCGTATTGCCCATTTGCGTTCATGCCTTTATATTTTGACCAATTTTTTGAGCAAAATTAATATTTTAGTGTAATTTGATAATTTAATTTGTGTAATTTTCGAGAAGAATAAAGATAATCATTCGACTATTTCTTCTTGTAAACTTGTAAGTATAAGTATAAAAGCCAGTCTAGTCTTATTCAGAGTTTTCCTTTAATTTTATTTATATTTGTATTAAAAGCAGAAGGGGAGGTATTCGCCCAGCAGTGGGATGCTATAGGCTAAATTAAATTAGAAGATGTGTCCGATGTCGATTTTTTATGTCCCAATAGTAGAAGGGGGCTTTACCATATCTCTAATACAGCTGAAGGTTCTTCATAAGATACTTCAGACCTTCGATTTTTGACATCAAATGAAGCGGCCCACCAAGTTCAATATTATTTGTAAAGGCGGTATGTCAATCTCTAATAGTTTGGTTGGGCTCTTGTGTTTTCTAATCAGGGTCACCAGGTACTCCAGATCTTCGATTATCCCAGTTCTTATAGTTTTCCCTTTATGTGGTCATTAAATCCTAACTCTGTACCAAATTTCAGCTCTCTGAGTGTATGGGAAGTACTAGTTCTATTTTGATGATCATGAGTGAATGAGTGTCATAAATGCAAAACTTTGCTGTCGCTTAACTCCGGAACTAAATGACCTACAGACTTAAAATTTTGGATTTTAAGTATGTGATTATAGCTTACTGGATAACGAAAATTTCTGCGTTCTGGTCTTATCCAGAGGTTCTCAAATAGTGGCCTGAAAATGCGGCGAAATGGTTCCTGTAAAGGATGGTACGGCAGTGTTTGCTAGGCGCTCGACTTGGCTTGGGGGCACTTCCGTGCCCCCAAATTCGCGTAACTTTTTACATAAATAATTTACCTACGTCAAACATTACACCTCAATAATAATCCTGGCTCAGAGGGATCGTATCTATCTTTGTACAAAATGGAAATATAGTGGTCGGTGACAGAAAAAGGTACAGCATTATGATCACTAGTTTTCGTTGGCGGTCGCAATTTGAGAGATTTGTTGCGATAGTTGGAGAAGGGTAGATGGACCCTACAGTAATCTTCAACGGTCTCTCGGACACATTAAAGAAAAGGAAAAGGGTTCAGAAGGCTTAGGTACTATATAGAGCCATCTTCACATGTTTTATTGTAAGATATCATAATGTTTTTGTGGTAAGTGCTTCATAAGTAGTATAGTAAATGCTACATACATCATAGTACGTTCAACAGATATGTACCCTGCATACGTAGTAGATGGTAAATCTTTTGAAGTGTTAAAATTTTAATCTAAATGTAGTAGCTGCAAAGACGCTTCCTGCGGCGCATGTTTAGTAAATAAGAAACTTTGTAACTATGAAATTTTCGACACGAAAACAGATTCGTATAAAAATCGTAACACAATTTTTTGAACCGCCCAAGAGATATAGCTATCAAAGTTGCAGCTGTCATGCTCTCGGCCGCCATTTCCTGAAGCCTACATGTTACGGACCATTTGCTGCTACAGCCATTCGGAAATGAACCCATTACTGACTGTCTGTACTAGTTTTATAGAAAAGGAATAGAGCTTCGACATATGAATGTTTCGTAGATACTTTTTCTCGAAGCTATCAATATATACTTAGGTAAAATTTATTTGATGGAAATTGGTATTGTATTGTAATAGTTTACTAACTTATCAGTATAGGTAATTCACATGACGAGAAGTAGGTACCTACTTTCAATATATTGCTAATCTAGTTCTAATTACCGGTTTTAAACATATTAAAAAAAAAAACAAAATGTACTTCAGGTCTTATTTATTTCTTATACTGTTAGTCCAGGAGCCAGTGACAGATTTTCATGACCAAGTCCCTCCCAATCGAAACTTTGTAAAATGCATAAGGGACCTATACAGTGAATACTCGCGACCGTCAGCTGCGACTCCGTGGGTGGGGTGGGCAATGGCAGCCTCCCACGCGTGGAGAAAAAAAAAAGTTTTTCAGTCATTTCCTCTCATTTGAAAATTTATCAGAGTATAGTTTAAGTAGTATTTTGAAAAAAAAACATAGTCAGCTGACCATAACACGGTGGATTATACGTGCCAGCTGACGTATAATTCTCCTTGAACATGAAAAAAATAATGATATTTTCAATGATTTCCTCTCAACTAAAATTTACCTGGTGATCGTTTATTATAATTATGCTACTATGAATGAAAATGAATGTCAGCTTGCTGTATCTCAGTGAAAAGTTTGTCAGCTGGTACCTTGAAAGGTGTAACGCAACAGCATCTATGACCTACTGAAACTTATCAGCTGACGAATTTACCCTTGGCTTACAGCTAGCTGATTGGTTTTATTATTTACTAGAGTATTTTAACAATTTCTTTGATAAATTTTCATCCGGGAGGAAATAACAAATACCGAGTCATTGAAAATATATTCTTTTTTCTCATGTTCAAGGAGCCAGCTGACGTACAATCCACCGTGTTATGGTCAGCTGACTATGTTTTTCTTTCAAAATACTACATAAACTATACTCTGATAAATTTTGAAATCAGAGGAAATTACTGAAAACACTTTATCTTTCTCCATGCGTGGGAGGCTGCCACTGCCCACCCCACCCACGGAGACGCAGCTGACGGTCGCGAGTATTCATAGTTTAAGTCCGTTATGCATTTTACGAAGTTTCGCTCGAGAAGAAATAATTGACCGAAAATGTACCTGACTCCTGGACTATGTTGATTGATGGCACTTGGTGGAACTTGCTGTACATATTGAAAACGACACTTGTACTATCCACAATATTGTGGAATAGTACAAGTGTCATTTTCAATATATACTTCAGGTCTGTTGCAAGCACCAAGGAGAAACTGAAGCATTGATGGCTAAAATAGAATGCGTTGAAGTTTCAAATGAAAAACGTTAGTGGGCGTAAAGAGTCACGTCACAGGCTTCATCAAATCAAGGCTATGATGACCTTATATGCAATGTATACATTTAAATATATAACGAATCATCACCATTTGGTTTTGATCCTGGTCTACCCTTCAAAGACGGTCCCAGAGACTTTAGTAGATGCAAGAACTATATTTAAAGTCTTACTTCTCTATATCTACATCTGTTGATCTCTGGTCTTTGTTGATGATACCACACCAGAGGTAAAATGTAACCTAATGCCAATAGGTTACATTTTACCTCTGGAATTGTATTCCACATGGTGAAGTCTGGTAACAGCAGTAACATATAAATTTAATTCTCACTGCGCCTGAAGAGTGACATCCTCGTAAAAGGATGTACCACCACACTATACTTGCTTCTGAAATAAAACAAAAATCAAAATGACAAAGTATAATATTCCCTCACTACAAAACTACTTACGATGCAAAGATTGCATAACTCCGCACAACAGACATGAGAGAATTGCCTCTTATATAAAAGTCCAACTAGTGATAGCCAGGTTAGGAAATAATATACGGACGCATAAACTACACCGCACTTCTTCACATATTCAGATGTGGTTTCACATGCAACGCCGCGCACGCTTAGCGGCTCTTCTTCACCGTTTTATTATCAATTTTAAAGCGAATACGTGGTTAGTAATTTTTACATGACTGTCGTAATTTTAAATTTACCATACTCTGTGCAATACTTACAACCTAACTAACTATCAATTTGTCCAGTCCAAAGGCTTACTCGGGACTCTCAGTCGTAGGCAGCGGTAGGGAACGCTTCTTGTTGGTAAAAGTCCGACATACCATCCATGATGAATTTCCACATGTTAAGAAAGGCAAAAGAGAATTTTTTTTTTAAGTTTCTAAACAAAGCTGCTTCCTTTAAAACTATTACTCAAGGATTTATTTAAGCTTTTTTACGAGAATTACAAACTACCGGTGAAACATTGAGCACCAATGCTGCACAGAGTTGAAAGTGCAAAGAATATCACTTAATTCCGTCTACGTAAATTGTCTCTCTCACATATTTGTGTAAAGTGTAGTAAATAAAGAGGAATAGGCAAAAAAATAATTGCATCATTACAGAAATTGCTTTAGCCAAGTGTTGCTTGGCAGGGCACGTACCCTTCACAAATCAGTTAAAAATTCACATAAATGAAAAGAGAATTTAAATCTTATTTTCATAGAATTAGGTGTCAATGTAGTCTGAAGAAAACTGCCAGTGTCAAATTAAAGTTGTGAATTTAATACTACCTTGTTGAGTTTTCATTAAGGTCACGAGATAGGGAGTGAATTTTTTTTTTCTTCATATTTCAAAATAATGTCTTAAGGGTGTAATTTTCTTTTCAATACATTGTATTTATTTTTCAGCAAAAGATGTTTTCAAACTTTCAGACCCCTTCGGACGCCTACGAAAACAATTAGCATCACCTACTGACAAACAGGAGTGGAAAGATGGAAATATAGAAAATCCTGTTCTGCACCGTCTGGACAGCGTGGTACAGTAAGGCTAATCACCCACTTAAAAATGTTTAGGAAAGGTTTACATCCAGCACTGGACTATGATATGCCATATAAATGAGATATTGATATTGTTATTCTACAAATCCAGCGAAATCTATATTCTACTAGATAGCGGATGTTATTGTAGTAGTAAAGGAATTCCATACCTACTACTGATAATACACATAACAATGAGTATTTAAAGACTTGTTCTCAATGACTTTTGTGCTCACACGATGTACTACCCGTTCGCTCTAACTTTGCCGCTGGCGTAGAGGCGTATACCCGAATTGTTAATTAAACGAAGTAAATTGACAGTAGCTAATGTCACTTCGTCATAGAAAATACGCAACATTGTATGAAGAAGTGACATTATTTGCTGCCAATTTACTTCGTCTAATTAAAAATTCGACTTTAGTATGGAGCCGAGCGGCAAAGTTAGAGCGAACGAGCAGTATGCGATTTGTGACAAGCACCACTATTGCCTTTTGTTAGTTGCCACCATAACGAACAAATAAAAATGTAGGTAAGAGGGATAGGCGACAATAAATAAAGGTGTAATAAATAACACGGTAGCGACAGGGATTACGTAGCAGTTTGGGGTAAGAAATGTCCCATTAAGAACCACAGGTGTTTAGATAAACGATTACAGGATGTTCAAGAAAAAAACTAGTGTCTATTACGAATAATGGTTACCATTAAATGAATGACTTTTCCCCTACAAAGTGTCTAGCATTCATGACCGGGTTCCTGAGGACGGCGGAAGGACTGCCCGCCGTTCTTACAGAAACGGCAGCGTGACGAGAGATTTTCCGCCTCACGCCCCAAGAAGCCGGGTATAACCCAAAACAGCCTAGGGATTGATTTAAGTTTTATTGTTTTGGGTATATTGGAGTCCTGGGGGTTGTTTTGGGTGTTTACCTGGTTTTACAATTAGACCACGGTGGTAGCCAAATTCTATTAGTAATCCTTGGACATCTTTCAGAGGATTTACCCCGAGAGCAGACCAGCATACGGTCCACCAGTTGTACTGGTGGTCACCGTAGCTTATGGACGTTTGCAACACCAGAGGAGCCACACTCACGCGGCCAATGATGATGGAATTAAAGATACGACTGAAATGAATCGTGTAAAAATAATAGGATTTGAAAATCTACACCTTTTGTTCGTTGCACAGATATCTTTACTTTTCCTCGCCGCTAAATCCCTTGCGTATTCTATCTTCCTATTCTGATTTCAACGGTATTTATAAACAAATCCCACGATGCAGTTGGAAAGTGATACTCTACTATTCCATGAAAATGTTGGAGTATAAGCAAAACATATTGATTTCATTATTTTCTTAGAAATTCTTACATAATATTATTATTATATGAATTTATGATAAGGATACTTAAGTTATTTTAACATTATGATTATGGCGGTTCAAAGAATTTTTAGGACCTGAACTCAGAGAATATTTAATCAATCAATACATATAGTAAAATCGTAACAGGTCGCTGTCTGTACATGGAAGATAAATAAGAAAAAAATTATAGGGGGGCTTTATGAACGCAATAGAACCCCAAACAATTATTTTTGAATTTTTGTCTGTTTGTATGTCTGTATATCTGTTTGTCTGTACGTTTGTGCACGCCAATCTCAGCAACCGCTTAACCGATTGTAATGCGGTTTTCTTTATTGTGTTGAGGTTTGCTCCACTTAGCATTTAGTGTTTATTTCATGTCAATCGGTTCATAAATAAAAAAGCTATATCACTTTAAAGAATTATACGTAGACATTTGAATCTGAAAATGGGTAAATCTAAACTGGGGTGTTCGCTTAATCATAAAAGAGCTTAATGATTAAGGCTATTTTAAAACAATTCACCGTCCGTGCAGAAGACTTTATCTTTAAGGTCTTTTATGATTAAGCAAACAGGGCAGTTTCACGTGTTGCTTGATGAGTCTGTTGAAGAAATACCTCTCCTTTCATACACCTTATGTGACGTAAACGAAGTTGTGGGGTCAGGATATAATATCTAGGTACTGTATGAGCGCTTGTGCCAAATCCTGCATCGTACATCAACATGAATATAAGACCAACCTACATATTCACATGCCGGGAGTGTTAGCGTTATCCTCATGAGAGCTAGTGTTATTCAGGAATCCCGCTCTAGGTATATGGAGGAGCACCGCTTTGGCATCCATGAGAATTACACACGTAAAAATAGACTATAATTGCAGTAAGTACTAAAATTAAGGTTTCCGACAAATATTCAACAGCAAATCGTCAATAAACGATCCAATCGATTCGAGAAATGCGTTTGCAAACTGTGGATAATGTTTTCATATCCAAATGACGTTCCGATGAGTTGTTGAATGTTCATCGGAAGGTTTAAGAAAAGTAGAAAGTTTATGCATCTGCAATATTACTTCCTATTCACAATAGCTGCATCACACGAAATCACTTTATATTATACATTTAAACCGAAATGAAAATAGGCTGATTTTATTCTACCCACAATTAATTTTTCAATGAGTTTAAGAGCAAATCCATGTTTGAAACAATTTCAATATAATTTTCTTTACTAGTTCTCAATATTCGTCAGTCGTAACACATCGAAAACACATTGACAAAACAAGCATAGCTACTCCATAAATAAAATATGCATTAGAAATTCATGGACCAACACCATTTGCAAAACATGATAGACTAATATTTTACAACTCCTATATTTTTAGATGTAAAAAAAAAGATTCGCTATTACCCTTCCTTGGGACATCCTTCGAGGAATTATCCGGAGCTGCCATCCATAGACTGATTGGTAGGGACCACGTGGTTTTAGTTGGTTCGAGTCCAGGATAAAATCCGTGGAGGTTTCCACAGGAAAACAAGTAAACTTCTCTGATAAGTGTATTGTATACTTTTAGTTAACGGTACTTAGTGAAACTTGCTATACATAATATATTAAAATTGTACTGTTCGAATACTTAGTATACTGTATTTCAAAAGCTTTGCGCAAAAATGTAAACAAGCACATTTGATCCTATATATCCATAGTTACTTGCAATTGAGTATTCACCCTGATTATATTCCAGTGTCCAGGAGTCATACAGTGTTCTTACAATCAGTTCGACACCAAATAACTTCTTTTTGACAGTTTATTTTCATTTAAAATAGGTAAAAAATTGTCATACTATATTTTTCTACTCATCTGTCTTGGACAACGATTGTTAAAACATGACATGTTACATTATTGTCAGATCGGGTAGGATTGGACTATAAACTGTTTTTACTATTTTACCAAGTCGCGTTGTTTGCTGTTATCGCCACATAAAATACTACATAGTTTCTGGACTACATAAGTACTAACACCTATACTCACAGAATACGACAAAGGTGTCACCATACACAGTACCTTTTCCCTAATGGAGCTTGAGTAATCTAACTAACCTAATTGAAAAATCTATTTGCAGAAGCTATTTAGCAACACCGCAGGTATTATTTTCCAGAAATTGTTTTCTGAGTTTTAGTGAGATGTTTGCAAACGAAATGGGAGTACCTAATCCCTATTTATTTCAAAAAGTTTAATTCAAGCAAATATTCTACAGTTGTTCCTTCATTTGTAAAACTGAAGCTTTCACGTAAAGCTTGACAATATTTAAATAACTACAAGGCGATAAAACTTACTCCTTAAGTCAATCCTCAAAGGGAACATGATAAGTTCTTTTCTGAGTTATTTTTTATTTGCTAACAAACGAATTTTCTCGTAGCTCCACTAGGTCAGTGTTTTGTAATCGTTAGGTCTGTTCCGAGATGGGTGACCGTTTGTGGCGTATCATATACGATTGTTACGAGCGTTACTGAGTCTTTGAAAGCACGTGAATTAATCGGTCCCGGGTAATTTTAAAATGGTAGTCATTAAGCCTAATTGAAGAAGTGGTCATATTGTGCATTACTCTACCTCTACAGCACGTAGTCACAACCTGCGCCGGATCATTTCGACACGACAATGGGCTCACCACCTGCGTGGGACTAACTATAAAATAAACCGGCCAAGTGCGAGTTGAACTCGCCCATGAAGGGTTTCGTAGCAGCAAGTAACATAATATAAAAGTTCTTATAGTTCGTTGTAACTTTGACTGATGTTTTAACACGTTCGCAGTGGTAGTGATTTCACTAACCGGAAATTGCGGTTTATGACGTAATCAAAAAACTACCAGCTCTATCTCGTTAAAACTAACTTTCGTTGGTAGTTTTTATGGCAATGTACATCATATATTTTTTTTTAGATTTATCATTCTCTTAGTTTAGAAGTTAGAGGGGGGGGGGGACACACATTTTTCCACTTTGGAAGTGTCTCTTGCGCAAACTATTCACTTTAGAAAAAAATGATGTTAGAAACCTCCATAGCATTTTTGAAGACCTATCTATAGATACCCCACACGTATTGGTTTGATGAAAAAAAAAATTAGAGTTTCAGTTCTGAGTATGTGGACCCCCAAAATTTACTGCTTTTGTTTCTAGTTTTATATAAGAATCTTAATGCGGTTCACAGAATACATCTAGCTACCAAGTTTCAATAGCATAGACCTTATAGTTTCAGAGAAAAGTGGCTGTGACACACGGACGGACAGACAGACGGACAGACAGACAGACATGACGAATCTATAAGGGTTCCGTTTTTGCCATTTGGCTACGAAACCCTAAAAATCGTATATGATGCCTCTATCTTCACATTTGGAGAAAACAAATGCAACATGTACATTACGTTCATAGCTAGCAAACCACTTGAGAATGGAATAACGATAGTGAAGGATCGACCAGAGGTTTCTTCGTAATGACGTATCAAGTATTATGGCCAAATTTATAAGGAGTTACTCAATTACTAGGTAAATCATGTAAGTACTGTTTTTTGATGCAAAGCTTAAACTCAAGCTTAATTTGCAGATAACTAGGGTAATGGATATAGAACATTAATAACGCGGATCTAAAAAATACAGTCTCATAAGAGTTCTGTACGTTCGCTTTGACTCGTTCAAAAAGGCCGTGGAAGATTTATCTGCGCTGGATAGGAAAATATGTTTCGAAAACTGGTTTTAAACTATATTCCTTATCAAATAAGATATATGTACTCCTAACATAAACTTGTGGGTATTAATCTTTATTTCCTTTTTGTCCTAAGGTATAAATCTTGCTCTTTTTTGGCAATTTTATTGTTATGGCAACAAATCGCTATCCCTCAAAGATTGCCATAACGTTTAACAAAATATATCTAAGCGGAAATTAAGTAACTTACAGAGTCCTGCAATGCCAAGATTTTACCTAGGCACATAAAAAACTGATATTTCTGATCAAGAATTAAGTCCAATTTAGTCAAAAATCATATTTATTTGTGAAAGAATTTAGTAGTTGGGAATTAGGGTTTCTGGATCAGAGGAGATCCATAAACCGCTAATTCCCAACCATTCAACTATTCAATCTAGTATTCAAATAATTATCTGTCATGCATGATAGACTTTCTGGATCCGTCAACGCCCAATCCCATCTATTCAGTCAGTATGTATGGGTTCGCTAATTCCCAACCATTCAACCATTCAACTATTCAATCTAGTATTCAAATATTTATCTGTCATGCATGATAGACTTTCTGGATCCGTCAACGCCCAATCCCATCTATTCAGTCAGTATGTATGGGTTCGCTAATTCCCAACCATTCAACCATTCAACTATTCAATCTAGTATTCAAATAATTATCTGTCATGCATGACAGACTTTCTGGATCCGTCAACGCCCAATCCCATCTATTCAGTCAGTATGTATGGGTTCTATGATTCTCATTCAAGCTCGGGTTAGGTCTACAAAACCTAGACTATTATCTATTCTAATTATTCGAGTCCATACCGTAAAACCTTTACCATTCAATCATTCAGCCTAGTATTCATATTTGAAATAATGTGAAAGCCAAAAACATTGAACAGATCGTTTAATGAATAAATCGATCATTAAATCACTTCAAGTTTCGAAGATAAAATTAGTCTTTAAGTTATCTATAGCAATATAGGTGATATAACTCAATGGATTATGTGATTGAACTATCGAGAATGGTATGCGCTCAGATTACCTCTCTCAGCTTCATACCTGTATAAGTACTAAAGTATGCGTTTAGTTACATTGTAGTTACACATATTGAGTGAAATAAAAAGACATATATTTTATAGAACGTTTATTATTATTAATTCTTGATTATTAGAATATACAAATATATTTATTTAGTATTTAAGTACAAAATAAATCTTCATCCAAATATATCCAAAGCCATAACAATAAATTACTAGATATTAGTAGGTAAGTACTTATTATTATGGTTTTGGATCAATTTCGTCCTGAATTTTATTTATTAGTTGCCTGGCACAATTGTATATATCATCATATAAAACAGTTTTAACCACATGTTGCGCACAAACATCCGCATCACACTCACATAACAGTTCTCCTAATTTGGGGGCACTGTGCACATCATATATCTCAATTTTTATTACTTTTATTCCTCGTGTCACCGGTTTTTTTATAAATTGATACATTTTCTGCTCCGAATTTGGTCTCTTATGTGTAAGACCCAACGTTTTTTGCATAGATTTTTGTGGTGGTTGGTTGGCTGGTATAAAATTGAATAATTCTTCACTGTCCTGTAAAGAAACGTTTACTTAAATTACCTTGTACTGAAAAACCATCTGATTATGTACAATTGTAATACGAAATACTACGGCTACTACCACACTCGTCTGGCGGTTAAGGCGTCAGACTTGTGATCAAGACCTTGCGTATTCGTATCACAGTAATTACACTACCAGCTTGGACTTATTTCTAACACATAATATTTAGATTATCTCGCTAGAATACTTCTAATTTTGGTACCTATTAATCTTAAAACACTAATAGCGATCCATTTTCAACGTGAGAGTTACCAACCCTTGTATTGCTAGCATCCATTTTCTACAGTTACCAGTTTCTGTTGGATGGTTAGTATTAGCCAACATTTAACTATCTATTAAAGAAAGATAATATCTTAACTTACCGACATTATGCTGCACTTATAACGCACTGTTCAAGACTATAGCAAATGATGGAATAACATTAAATGTAAGCATAACAATATATTTGTTTGAGAAGTATAGATGTTGGAATGTCGCCATAAATGGATGAAATTGATACCACCCAACATCGCGTCGCGACATGTTAACGAAGTCAATATTATAAATATATTATGTATGATTGTACTTTTATTCATTGTTTTTTTCCATACAACTCGCTGAGAAAATATAACAAGCTTAGTCGCGGTACATTATTAGTATGTCCTCATTCACAATATAGCTATGTCAGCGGTTTTTATTCGTTGACTTCTTAATATTTATCAAAATTTGAACCCGTGTCACATACTATCATTAAACACGGGTTTATCTGCATTTATTATATCTCCTAATTTTAAGAAAACCAATCAACACTAACATTTTTCTAAGCATATTTTCGACAAACAGAAGAGAGGATAATAATATTTTATTGTCTACTAGCAAGCTATAAGCTTGTGCTATGCGATCTAGACAACTGATAAACAAACTTATATATTTCTCAATACATAGGTACATAGATAATATACATAGGAAAGACCAAAATTAAGAAAATATACATTCATGGATCACATTAACATTTGTTCCGATCCGGGAATCGAACCAAACACCTCAATGGCAGTCGCATACTACTTACGCAATATAATATTAACATTAAATCATCTCTTTGAGGTGTTGCTTAAAATATAAGGTAAACTACACACTAGGAGCATTGGCGTATATTATATAATTACGAATTTTGCTCTCGCATATGGTAAGTACATATGGTCACATGTTAGTTTTACATTTCAACGTAAATTTTAATTCAGCGTTTTTCTTTTATCGCTATATTAATTTAGTTTATAATTTATGCAGTTTAGATAGCTTTAATTGAAGAGTTTATGTACATAATGTAGTAAGTTTGAACTGAATGGCTAAACAAAATAAATATAAATTCGTTTTCAAATGATTTACCTACTCTGAAACAAAGTTGAATACAAACTATTGAACTTGAACAGTCATAGTGAGAATCAACCCTAACCGCAGCGATGTGTAGCAGAGGTAAGTAATTCAATATTGTATAAAACACAAATCTATTTGGGTGCAGTATTCTTGACACAGCACTTTAGCAACACGTGGCCAGCACCATATTCGGGATAATATGCGGAGTAAGTAATTCTATATTGTTTAAAAGACAATCGTATTTGGATGCAGGGATCTGACATAGCATTTTAGAAACACGTGCCCGTTACCATATTCGGGATGATGTGACGTAGATTTACCATTATTTAAGAGACTGCCTCTCAAAGCTATGTCGCAGATACTCTACCGGAGCTGAAGTGATTACCACAACGAGCTTACGTATACCTGCCTATCGGATCCTGTACCTACAAAATGTAAGTCACTATTATATTATTTATTAATACGTGATTAAAAAGCACTCGTGCTATCATTCAGCAATCCTATTATTCAATCGTTCAACTATTCAATCGTTCCACTATTCAATCGTTCCACTATTCAATCGTTCCACTATTCAATCGTTCCACTATTCAATCGTTCCACTATTCAATCGTTCCACTATTAATTCATTCTAATTTGCAATCATTCATGATATACATAGTATCTAAATTCTATCAACCTGTTATTCAAATATTTCATATTTTATTGATAGATACTACAAATTATTGTTATAAGTTATTTATATGAATGTCTTTGTTTTCAGGTCCAAACAAATGGCTGACCAATTATTCCCGTCTTCAGACGAGTCAGAAGTTAACATCCCGGTGAAGACCAAGAATAAGAAGCGAAAGTTTGCAGAAAAAGCATCAACCAGCCAGCCTGTGAGCAGTTCAGCTACAGGCAGTCAGCCATCAACTAGTCAACCAACCAGTAAGAAACAGAAGTCGAGGGCTACGATCCGCGATCTCTTCGGAGCCGATAGCGATGATTGCAGCACCCCCACTGGTAAAAATCCTGCACCTATTTATTCATATCTAACACGTAGGTTGGCTAATGGATTCTCGCGTCAAATAGATGAAGGAAAATCTGGAAACTTTTTCATTGAATTAAAAATTTATGATTGTGAGGAAATTGAACGAGTGCCACCAATGAACCGATGGAGACACGCTATAATAACTGTTAAAAATAAAACAAGTTTAGATTCAAAGTCCTGGAAGCATTTAAGTGAATTTGTGAAAGAGACAGGGAATGAATTTAAAAATTGTGCAGCCACGTTTATAAACTCTTATCAGTAAATAGGTAAAGAGAAATCTGATTATTCATTAATCATTATATACCTATTGCTATACACATTAAACTGTATTTAATCCCTAGCATAAGACTACTATGTATATGAATCAGACCATGCATTGTTTCTCTTTTCAGTGCTACCACTCACCTCTTATTCATCAGGCAGTTATATTAATTGTGATAAATGTAAAATTGGAATACCGATTCATGAATACAGATATCATAAACGAACTAATATTCATAAATCTAACTGTTTAATAAAATCGAAATTTGAACATATAGACATAATAGCTACAGCCTTTAAGAACAGAATAATGACATATCGCTTAAACCCATCGAAAGAAGACGAGTACCTCTTTCTAGAGGCGTTCTTAGATGACAAGCGAGATGATGTATACAAAGTAATTGAGTTATCGCTTATTAAACATACTTGTATTAAAGTAAACTTTGAGTTGTTTGCATACTTTGTTTTACCTAAATATGGTGAACAGCAGCAGCAGCTGAAGTCATTTAATACAAAATATGAAGTTTTGTATAAAAGTACTGATTTGAATAATATTTATCTGAATTTAAAAGAGATTTTTAAAACGAAATTAACCATATTACTGATAACGAGTATTCACATGCACAGACCATTTGGAATACATTTGCCAGTAGTCTTGGTGAATATACTGATTTATATTTAAAGTCTGATGTGCTATTATTATGCGATATATTTGAAAACTTTAGAAAAATATGTCTTCAACATTATAATCTAGATCCTGCATATTATGTAAGTTCACCCGGCTTAAGTTGGGATGCTATGCTCCTTTACACTGGTGTACAATTAGAGTTAATTCATGATCTAGAAATGTATAACATGATTGAAAAAGGAATACGCGGTGGATTAGCACAGTGCTCTCATCGGTATGCTCAAGCAAATAATATTTACACACCTAATTTCGAGGATTCTAAACCATCGACATATTTGATATATCTCGACTGTAATAATCTTTATGGATATGCTATGATGAAAAAATTACCAATATCAGATTTTGAATTTATGTCAACTTCTGAAATAAATAATTTTTGCTTATCTAATATCCCTGATGATGCTGAATATGGTTACATTTTAGAAGTTGATGTCGCGTACCCTAATTATTTACATAAATTACACAACGATTTGCCTTTCGCTCCAGAAAAATTCATACCCATAGGAGGAAAGACAGAGAAGCTCATTGCAAATTTATATGACAAATACAACTATATTACACATTATGTGTATTTAAAAGAATGTCTAAAAAATGGACTTATTTTAAGAAAAATTCATCGTATACTTAAATTTAAACAAGAAAACTTTTTGAAGGACTATATAGACTTAAATACTCAATTGCGACAAACAGCTACCACATCGTTTGAAAGAGACTTCTTCAAGCTTTTGAACAATTCGATATTTGGTAAAACAATCGAAAATAAACGAAAACAGCTTGACGTAAAATTGGTGAATAGCTGGAATGATGATAATAATAGGACAAATAAAAAGTAGGTGCAGAAAAACTGATAGCAAAACCAAATTTAAAAAGCATTTGTGTGTTCAGTGATGATTTTCTTGCAGTTCAAATGAATCCCGAAAAACTTATTTTAGATAGACCGATTTATATTGGGTTTACTGTACTCGAATATGCTAAACAACATGTATATAATTTCCATTACGATTTTATTAAAAACAAGTATGGTAAAAAAGCCAAATTGTGCTGTACAGACACTGATAGTTTATTGTACTTAATACATACGCACGATTTTTATAAAGATATGAAAGATAATATAATACAATTTGATACCAGTAACTTTGACATTAATAATCCTTATTGTATACCTAAGTTACATGATAAGATTCCCGGCTTATTTAAAGATGAGTTGGGTGGTGATGTAATCACTGAGTTTGTTGGCTTGAGAGCAAAACTTTATTGTATTGAGTCAATAAAAGCATGCATTAATAAAGCTAAAGGTGTATCAAAGCCCATTACTAAGAATTTGAGAATGACTGACTATAAGAGAGTTTTATTTCAGAACATTACTTTAAAATGTAAAATGCAAATGATTAAATCAAACAAACATGTAATTTATTCGCAGGAAGTGAATAAAGTAATGTTAAATAGATTAGATGATAAACGACTAGTTCGACCAAATCAAATAGATACATTCTCTTGGGGTCACTGTGATGGCATATGATTGTGTAAATTTATATGGATACGCAATGATTTATGTATATATTAGACATTTAATAAATGGTATTATGTTCAATCATTGTTTTTTATTTTTCATATACCTAAGTTACATGATAAGATTCCTGGCTTATTTAAAGATGAGTTGGGTGGTGATGTAATCACTGAGTTTGTTGGCTTGAGAGCAAAACTTTATTGTATTGAGTCAATAAAAGCATGCATTAATAAAGCTAAAGGTGTATCAAAGCCCATTACTAAGAATTTGAGAATGACTGACTATAAGAGAGTTTTATTTCAGAACATTACTTTAAAATGTAAAATGCAAATGATTAAATCAAACAAACATGTAATTTATTCGCAGGAAGTTAATAAAGTAATGTTAAATAGATTAGATGATAAACGACTAGTTCGACCAAATCAAATAGATACAATCTCTTGGGGTCACTGTGATGGCATATGATTGTGTAAATTTATATGGATACGCAATGATTTATGTATATTAGACATTTAATAAATGGTATTATGTTCAATCATTGTTTTTTATTTTTCATTTTAAT
The DNA here is from genome assembly GCA_933228765.1 of Miltochrista miniata. Classification (NCBI taxonomy): domain Eukaryota; kingdom Metazoa; phylum Arthropoda; class Insecta; order Lepidoptera; family Erebidae; genus Miltochrista; species Miltochrista miniata. The sequence continues at coordinate 15,736,457 of OW121759.1, read as the reverse complement.
TTCACCTTGGGTAGGAAATAGTATGAAAAACAAACACACTATAGAAATAAAACATTTATTAAGTTAATTAAAATTATGAAATACAAAAGTTATTTTTTAAACACCATCGCTTAATACACAATACATTCCTTAAAGCACAATAGTTCTTATGAGCAAAACAATTATACAAAGATAGATCTTTACAGTAAAGATCACTAAGAGTTTCTAAATTAGGATCACTTTTATTTTCACATATGTCAGAAACATTATTATGACCACATAGCTCTTGAACCCACTTTATTTTCTCACTACCTTTAACAAGAACCTTTTTTTCCTTCAAATAGGGTTTGATTATTTTAGAAAATTCTCTGTAATCAATATATCCTTCGCTCCAGCGGTAACCTCTATTCCTTTCAATCCACCAAATGCGTCTTTTTTCTTCATCAGTCAGCGAGGAGAACGGATAAGGAGGTTTTATTAAGAATATGTGAGTATATTCCAACGTAGCTATAGCTAATTCCTTGACTATGAAGTTATTATAAAGATCTTTAAAACCTTGAACATCTACTATAATAGTATTTTTGTTCATGATATCTTTCTCACGGTGCTACTTAACGGTTTATACTCGATTATACAGTCGTTCAATATAAGACAATATGCTGAAGTTTGATCTGGTATATCAATGTCACTTTCAATTTCCACTCTGACATCGACAACAGGTCCTGACTTAAGATTATCTGGTTGTCTAGAACAATCTACGACAAATAACGGAGCAATATTTTTAAATTGTTTCTCACTTAATAACGGTTCACCGCGACGACCTCCGTAATACGAGTGTTGGAATCTGGTGTATTGTTCATATATTAAAGCAATTCTGTTATTTGAGAAACTTGAATTTAAATTTTCGTAAGGGAAGTAGGTTGAATTTAGGTATACTCTAACATCACGAACGGTACAGTGATCAAACTGAGACATATCCAATTTTGAATTATTTTTTCTATTTGTTTGCAGACCAATAATAACAAATCTTGGTTTCTCTATTTGCGATGATGTTTTTATGGACCAAATATGTTTAGTAGTTTTTGGTAGAGCTGGATATTCATATAAATCCCAATTCCTGAATATCATCTGGAGTGCTCGATCTTTTTCTAACAGTTTTAACATATTTATTTTTTCTTTATCGGATACTTTGACATGTGGTACACGCCATATTATTTTATTTATAATAATATCTTCTACCGTTTCACCATCGTTAAGTTTTAGGGCGTTCAGATTAGTATTACTTCGCAACAATATTAATTCATGTTTGCTGTTTATCACTACTTTCTTGAAATCTTCTGCAAAACCAAGAATGTTACAGAGGGGTATAGAAGCAGAAAAGTTACCCCCATTTGTACTATTTATGCCATCGATATTCCAACCCCAAGCATTAGATACTTTAGCCTCGTTTTCGTTCATTGATATTAATGATTTCATTGTGGTAGTTATACCAGCGTTTTTTATTTTATCTATTTCCACTCCATTTATCTCATACCTTATATCTTGAAACAAGTAAAGTAAACTATTGTTTGTGAAATGAACGCTACTGACTCTCTCTTTCGAATTTCCACCCATGTTTACAACAACAGTTCCTTCCAAAAACAAAGTGCTTGCTGATGGTAATATATACAAGTCTTGTTGATTAATAGGTATCCTGATTTCATCGCTTCTATTGAAACTTGTTACGTAAGGCTTGTAAGAGTGAAATTCAATTCCTTCCACAGAGTTGTTGTATGCAGGAGTGGATAAAACATCTAGTATATTCATTTTAACAAACCAATCGCTTTAAGAAATGCTTTATTATTGTTATTCAATTTTATGACCTTTTTGGAGCGACCTCTTATTGGTTTGATAGTTTGAGTAGGACTGTTATTTTTAGTTGGACGAACCACATATTTATTATAATCTATCATTGTTTTCTTCTGATATGTAGATACAACTGCACTTCTTCACCTCGCAAATTTATTAAGTTATTATTTATATCTAACAGCCGTATCTGTATGCAGCTTATATTGGAAAGTAGATTGCGTTTTTAGGAATTTCTATAATCCTGTATCCAGGTGGAACATTAAGTGCAAATTCGTGCAAGATGTGACTGGATTGACCGTTTATATAAGAACCGCTAACTATGTCACATTCAATCCTTATGACAGTCGTAGGCAAAATGTTAACTGGAAACTCTGATACATGATATTTATTTGCTTCTAAGATCTGTTTTTCAAATCCCAATAAACTTCCGAATGTACCTTCTTTAGTAAAATCTATAGTTGATGTACAAAATAACATAGTTTTTAAGGTGTTGTTATTACAATGGAGTTTTATGGATGCATCTTTTATCTCAGTTTTTAAATAGTCACCAATATCTTGCAATTCATAAGTTCCTTCAGGTATCTCAAGAACATTTTTAGAACCATAATATAATTTATTGTTTGTATTATCAAAATTTGGAATAGAATTATATGTAGAGAAATGTAATAATGCACATTCATACTCCCCAACTAATGGCAACGTGTTTGGATAATAGGTAGATAATACTGATGAGTTTCCAGTTATCGATAAGGTGAGTGACATCTTCCAAATGATGGAAATGAAAGAGTGATATAAAATTTATAGTATTTATTCCAAAAAGTTTGCAAATAACTTAAACACATATGTCCACAAACTATTGTGTTGAATTGTTGATATCTATTAGAGTTATAATGAACATCACAGTTCTTAAAATATAGCATCAATTCTCTTGGCGGTTTTAAATCACCAAAGCTATCAAAATATTCACAATAATTGTTTATTTTAACATAAGCTACCCAATGCGTTCCATCATTTCTCGAATTATCTAGGTTAACTATAGCACATTCAATTCGTTTAGGTATTTTTGGTAATTGATCCTTCATATAAACTCCTCGAAAGTAGGGAATACAATAGCCATACTTCTGAATATCGATATTAGTTAAAGCGCGATTAGGTAGCTGATCAATTAGTTTTTTGATGGATTTATAAACAATCCCTGACCTTGCTTATGTGGTTTAATGTATAGACCTTTACCTATTGCTATAGCCTCCATAGTTTTATTATGACGTTCAGTTTCTTGTAATTTTTTCTGACCGTGTTTATAATCATTCACAGTTTTTGCAATACCAGCTGCACCACCAGCTAATGCTCCTAAAGCAGATAAACCAGCAAAAATTGGGATTAAAGGTAGAATGCCTCCAGTTTTTGGTATAGGTATCATTCGAGGTACTCGAACTTTTGGAATGCATGGAACTAATTTTCTGGCAACCATATAAGCTATATTTATTAATGACTTATTATCTTTAGGTGAGAGTTTTTTGATTTTTCTTTTTATTTTTCTAACAAAGTTATTAAAAGTCTTAACACCAGCACCAGACTTCAATTTAGCTTTCATAACTTTGTTTACTATCCACGAACTAATCTTTTCCCCTGTTCGAGCATCTTTTGCTTTAAGTCTTTGTTTAGCCATATCTATAAGACGTAAGTCGGCTTTGTGACGGTTAGGTAGGTCTGTGTAGTTTGCGTATGCAATATCGTGATGCATACAAGCTTCGTCTAACTTGTTTACACCTTTATCACCACGTAGTAATCGTTTTGAAAGCTTTGTTCCTGGTCCACAATAGTTATAACCGGGTATGTGTAGTTCGAATGGTAAATGATTAATGATACTGTTTATTAGTCCACCACCTTGCATCGTCCAAAGAATAATGAATATACTTTTAAATTATATACCACTTATATAATTAACTTACTACTATTGCAGTCTTATCAATCCAACTGTTCTCTTTGTTATTTAAACCCAACCATTTTACAAACAGTTTGTTTCCTTTCTTTTTTAATACTTTTTCTATCAAATAGACACCAGGGCAGGACGACTTTTGAAGCTCTTGTTCGTAAAAAGTACCCAATATGACTTGTTTCTGATTATCTTCAATGCGATACGTTATTGGTACAGTGTTATTTATCTTTTTTATAGTAAATAATTCTGTTGACCAGTTAGGAGTGTATCCTTTCTCAAATATATGTTTGTACTTACTAATTCGAACTTTGTCACCAATTATAAACTTTGGACGAGATTTTTGGGTTGCCTTTATCATGAAATTCGTAATATTATTTTTAATGTCCGTTTCATTAAACTTATTGACATTAACAGGTGCAAATTTAATAGTACGATGTTTTGTGTTGTTATATGTCTTCACAACATCGTTCAAGCCACCATCTATCCACTTATAGTGTCCGTTCAAGCTAAAGTATTTGTACAATTTATTTTTAATAGTTTTAATAACTCGTTCTACAATTGAAGCCTTTTTGGTTGAAAATGTAGAGTAGTGATTAATATTATAGTTCTGTAAAAGCTTTTGAAATGTAGAATTATAGAACTCAGTACCCATATCAGTTTGCAGATGAGTTGGTATCCTGTGATTAGTAGAAAGTAATTTTTCAAATGCATGAGAGACATCATGTTTGGATTTAGTTTTTAATGGTTCCACCCAAACGTACTTTGAGAAGCAGTCAATAACTATTAAAATATAGTTATATCCTTTATTAAAGGTTTTTAGGTTTTGCATATCAGCTAAATCTGCTTGCCACAAATCATCAATACCTTTTAAAATTACAGATCGTCGAGGAAAATTTTTTCGTGCTGCTTTATGTATTTCATTGACGATTTGTTGTTTTGTCATTTTAACAAAATTTAAGGTCTATGTTTTTCGATCTTTTAATATAGATTGAATTGCGTCTTGAACTAGTCTATCAACTGCTTTCCTTGTGTAAAATTTGCTTTCCAAATGAGTCTCTATCTCAGACATTATTGTTTTTAAAGCTTTCTCTATGTGGTTTTGAACACTATTTGGAATAGAACTTTGCAATTTTCGTAAGTCATTGATTAGTACACCTTTCAATTCATCTACATAGGCTTTATTTACTGCATCGTCTGCGTCTTGTGGAGGTTTGACACCTTTTAGCCTCGATGTCTTCAAGTCATAATCTCCATAATCAGATTTTATTAATGCGTTATCATTAAAATCAAGTATTTCCGATATACGCATTCGCTTATGAATATAATGTCCAAATTTGTCTACATTCATATTAAAGGTGTGTTATGTTGAACGGTATATAGTAAAATGACACACATATAATATTAGTTGATTTATTTATTTAATAATTTTGCTTTCACGTAGTTCTTCAATGATAGATATTATTTCATTATCTAGTCCTGTGTTACCAGCATCTCGAGAAGCAATTAATAACTTTAATCTATCAACCAATTCATTGGGATCATCCCAATATACAAAATCTGTGTTTTTTTTCCACATTTTTGTTAAAGGTAATCCTTTTCCTACTTTCTGTCTACAACTTGGACTTCTACTTTCTTGATCGAAAAGTGGTTTAATAACTTGCAAATATTTTTGTCCTTTATTACTTTTAATTGGTTTTTTTGAATCGAAATCACGACGATGTGCATTCGTTACAAGTAACATTGCCTTATAATTTTGCTTGTCATGCTCATTAACCAAGCTCAGATCAATGTCTTTTTTTAACAGTAACTCTCGCAACCCAGGTGTACTTTCGTACTTGCGTCCGGCTACAGTAATAACTTTATCCCCAATAGTTATGTTAGAGGAACCCAACATTAACTTTCCACGTTCATTTCTTATACCAAATGGTACATCTGATAGTACTTGTGAAGATAACGACCAAGATGATGCATCTGGATTAGTACCGACTAATGACTGAAATGAAGAGTCCGATGAGGGTTCCGATTCATTACTAGCAATACTGCTATCATCTGTTTCTTTCATATCTTGGTCTTGTGGTAATTGGGGTTCTACTTTTTCCTCCTTTTTTGTTAGAGCTAAGTAGTTATTAGTGTTGGCTATTAAATTGAGAGAGTCTGTAACAGGCTTAAAAACTGTATCAAGAGCATACTTATTACTATCTTCAAAATCCTTCATTTTACGTATTTTTTTCTTGACAGCTTCTGTCGCATCAACAATTTGTTTTTTCAATGATTTATCCATTATGTAAAATATGTGGTAATCGAATAAGAACCAATTACAGAATAACAATAAAGTGACTGCAGTCTACTTAAATATTCAAATATCATCTAATAATACAAAAGTGTCAAACGTTTTTCTATAGCAACCGTTGTTTCTAGAACAATCTTTATTAATTACCACATAATCAAAAGGCTCTTTCCATATTAGGGAACACATTTCTCGAAATTTCAACCATGACATATCGGTGTTAACATGTTCTTCGTAAACATGTTTCAAATTAACTTCATCTTGCTTAAAAAGCACAATTAAGTTAGCATTATCTCTTACAAGTTGTTTAGGTATTTTGGTGTAAGTTTGATTTAAATAAAAACTGTCAATTAATTTATGTCTTCCCATGGCAAAATAATCACGCATATTACTTTGATTTTCACATGCTACATCATCAAAAATAATCACAGAATTAGGTTTTGCATCTGCAACCTTTAAAACGTCATCATTTGCTTGGTATGTCTGGAGAGTGATACCTGGTACTCGTCGTAAAACCTTTTCTAAAAAGATGTACTTTGGTTGAAGTAGCGTTTTAGAATATACATAAACATTCTGAAATGTCAATCCATTTTCGTGCAATAGAAGACCAATTAATAAGTTAGTTTTTCCACAATTTGATGGTCCGCATATGATGCAGCGTACTGTATTTGGTAATAATTCTCCATTGCGTAACTTATTTTTTGTTAAATCGTCACAGATTGTATTGACCTGCAACGATTGTGTTTGTTTAACGAATTTCATGTTTGCTATGCAATACTGATCGACTCGTAATGAAAAGATGAATTTATAACATAAATATTTATAACTACAAGTAGTCGAACCAAACTGGTTACAGAAAACCTGTAGGTTATAAAGGAACGGAAGGTGGTGAAAATGCGACTGTAATAAATCGAATTTCAATCGAAAGTCATAAACGCGTTATACGGAGTGAACGGTAAGTCATTTTATGATATTGGGCACGCTAGATCACTTTTGTGACGAAGACGAACGAAGTGAGTCGTAGGAACGATAAAAGTGGTCTAGAATGGCACAAAATAATACACTACTTACATACTGACTGAATAGATGGGATTGGGTGTTAAGGGATCCAGAAAGTCTATCATGATGGATCATTATTAGAATACTATATTGAATAGTTGAATGGTTGGGAATTAGTGGTTTATGGATCTCCTCTGATCCAGAAACCCTAATTCCCAACTACTGAATTTTACGCTAAACAAACAGCTCTCTGGTCTAAGCTGTACACTTCTTTCTTTTACGGGCACTTGTACTTCGAGATGCATCGTATTTTCATAAGTTTTATGTACCAAGAAGAAAAATGAAATATTCTAAACGTTATACATTCCATTAAAAAGAACGAGAATTTAGTTGAATAGTCTATGAAAGTTATGACTTAGATTATGCTTTAACTTGGCACTTTCAAAACGTATACCGTCGTTGCGCCTGACAAGTTCCATATGTGCATTTTTTCGATTTTTGCATATTTATAATCTCCGTCTAAATCTACACATGCTAGTAAAATCCGTTGTGTAATATTTAGCTTAGATCCAATTTTGCAAAATTCCGTAAGAGTTTTAAGCTTTGGAAAAAAACGTTATGTGCACACACGCACATATCGAATATCGTCGTTGCGCCTGACAAGTTCCAGATGTGATTTTTACAAGGTTTTGGGAAACTCAAAAAAACATGTTTTTTCAAAAAGTGTGTTAGTAATCAAAAATCTGTAAATGCAGTATTATGAACATTCATTTTTTACATATGTAAGATATACATTTGAAATGCAATGTTGCATATGTTTGAAGATTTTATTATTTTTTTCTGTAAATCTGCACATACCTGTTTTGGCACTGTGCATACAAATTATTCATGTGCCATTTTCATGCACATAAGGGATAATGTTAACACTTTTTTCTCAAAAAGTAGTCTATTATGTGACATTTCGGTATTAAACATTAAGTGTACTACTTTCATTTTCACAATTATTGGTCGGTCTTTTTATAATGTATTAGCATTAATCAAAACTTCTGTTCTTAATCCTAAAAGTTAAATTAAAAGTATGTTAAAATACCTAAAAGTCACATATAAACTCCTCTATAAAGTCGTTAATCCACTTACATGAGTCCAATGCAAAGTGCAGAACAAAATAGATGGAGCTTAAACTTTTGAATAATTACGTACGATCTTATGTCTGTAGAAACCGTGCTCAGTTTTATGTCTATTCTTAACTAGCTGAGCCCGCAACTTCGTTTACGTCACATAAGGTGTATGAAAGGAAAGGTCTTTCTTCATCAGAATCATCAAGCAGCGTCTGAAACTGCCCTGTTTGCTTAATCATAAAAGAGCTTAATGATTAAGTCTATTTTAAAACAATTCTTACTCTTTTATGATTAAGCCAACACGCCAGTTTAGGTTCACTCACATTCAAAGAAACCCCTACAATTAAAATTTTCAAAATATCTGATTCTTAAGAGTGTTATAACTCTTTTATTTCTAAACCGATTTACATAAAACAAACGCTAAATGTTAACTGAAGCAAACCTCAACACAATAAAAAAAACCGCATTGCAATCGGTTAAGCGGTTACTGAGATTAGCGTGCACAACCGTACAGACAAACAGAAATACAGACATACAGACAAACAGACAAAAAATCTAAAAATCATTGTTTTGGGTTCTATTGCGTTCATAAAGCCCCCCGATAATATTTTTTCTTATTTATCTTCCATGTACAGACAGCGACCTGTTACGATTTTATTATATGTATTGATTGATATTGATTGATTAGGTAATCCAATTCAGGCAATCCAATACTGGACATAGGCCTCGCCCAAATTACACCGAAACATACGGTCCTACGTCTTCCGCATTCAGTCACACTCTGTGACCTTTTCAGGGGGTCAAGCCATCAGGAGGGGGATCGTCCCATCCTACGTTCATCAAGCTCGGCTATCGTTTCTTTTATAGATGTGTACCTACCATCAAAACGCATGCTCTGAGAGCTATGTCGACAACGATGGTATTCTGATGGATAACATCGTTTCAAATCAGGTTTAAAGGTAAGTAGACTCCTGGGCAACCACAAACCTCAATCTTTCGACTACGATTAGTCCCTGCTACGTCGTTTCTTTACGGTGAGGCAAATGTTTTTTCCACTGTGTCGGTTTTATCGTTGTCAGTGGTTTCTAGCAAATCGAAACGATTTCGAAGTTTCAATTGAAACCTTTCGGATCCCAATTCTATGTGGCGCGTAGTAGGTCGAAGAAAAGGCTTTATAACCTGGGCTCTTTCTGAAAATACTGGGACAAGTCAGTGATCACAACCGGCATTAAACCACCTGACAGTCACAAGGTCATTACTTTTGTCCGTTATGATAAATACTTTCTCATTAATTGTGACTTTCTCGGGGCTTCACCAAATCTACTTTCTATGGGGTCTCATATTAAAGAAAGAATTCACCAAGATGTGACCCTGAGATTGAATGGAAAATCAAAAAGTAGGTATGTGCCCCAGTCATTCGCCGTATCACGGTTTTGCGATCACCTTATACCCTACAGTTTGGCGTTGAAAATTCCCATTAACATTGAAGGTGGCAGTGCCTTGTAATATCTTAGCTATGGCGTCGTACACAGCCTCGATTGCCTCTTTCGTGCTTCTCGAGGTAGTGGCAAACACCTGTATCACATTCAGGGAGTTCCAGTTCTAGTATATGATATGCTACACGAGCCGATACACTGTTGACTTCCACACCACTGCTAATAAGGTAAATTTTCACCATAAAATCGACACCACCGTCGGAGGACCTTCCATCACTTTGCTAAAAATAGAGCGTTTCATCTGGTCTGAGGGTTAGCGTGTTCTTGTGTTCCTTGATTGAAGTGTGTGAGTGAAGATACCCTTTATTCGGACTTCACACAAGTCTAGTATGTGTTTGCGACTCAGTTCTAGCTCGAGTTTGATAAGATGCTCGTTCAGCTATGGAGTGTACCTAAAGTGCGTCGTTAAATGGAGCCAGGATCAGTCGTGAACGTGAATGGTAGCCTGTCTTAGCCCGTAAATTCTTTGCACTTTCCTCCCGCCATTGTTGCGACCGCTACCGCGACCGGAACAGCGGAAGTGCAGGGAACTGGGGGCCGTTTATTTTTATAAGCTTTCATATTGGTTGGGGTTTGGGCCTTATTGTACGACGTTGAGCAGACGGCTAAGTAGTGCGTTAGTAGTGCGTAGTGCTTTATTTTTTTTGTTTTTCTCTTCGTCATGTCCTCAGCCGTTAATCAGGTGAGACCCGAAAGTGGCCCCTATATTGTGGGACTCTATCCATATATAACAAAACTTATCAAATAATGATAATAAATGAATAAAAAGCACATTACTTACGAATTTCGACACACTTTTCTTTTCAATACTAATTAAAATGATGGTTAATGACACCTTAGACCATGTTTGTCGCCATAATGTTACATATTATTTGTCATGTTTTCCGCGCGATATTGGCAAGATCTCATATTCCATATGTGCGTGTGTGCACATAACGTTTTTTTCCAAAGCTTAAAACACATACGGAAAATTGCAAAATTGGTTCTAAGCTAAATATTACACAACGGATTTTACTAGCATGTGTAGATTTAGACGGAGATTATAAATACGCAAAAAATCGAAAAATCGAAAAAATGCACATAAGGAACTTGTCAGGCGCAACGACGATATGCGATCTTGCCAATATCGCGCGGAAAACATGATAAATATGTAGTATTATGGCGACAAACATGGTCTAAGGTGTCGTTAACCATCATTTTAATTAGTATTGAAAAGAAAAGTGTGTCGAAATTCGTAAGAAATGTGCTTTTTATTTATTTACTAACATTATTTTGATAAGTTTTGTTATGGATAGAGTTATAGGGGGGAGTTATAGGATGTATAATATAGGGGCCACTTTCGGGTCTCACCTGCGAGTGGTGCTCCTGCTGATTAACCGATGAGGTCATGACGAAGAGAAAAACAAACAAAATAAAGCATTACGCACTACTAACGCACTACTTAGCAGTCTGCTCAACGTCGTACAATAAGGCCCAAACCCCTGCCAATATGAAAGCTTATAAAATAAACGGCCCCCAGTTCCCTGCACTTCCGCTGTTCCGGTCGCGGTAGCGGTCGCAACAATGGCGGGAGGGAAGTGCAAAGAATTTACGGGCTATTTATTTACTAACATTATTTTGATAAGTTTTGTTATGGATAGAGTTATAGGGGGGAGTTATAGGATATATAATATAGGGGCCACTTTCGGGTCTCACCTGCGAGTAGTGCTCCTGCTGATTAACCGATGAGGTCATGACGAAGAGAAAAACAAACAAAATAAAGCATTACGCACTACTAACGCACTACTTAGCAGTCTGCTCAACGTGTGAGACCTATAATTATCACGGATTAATTAGCCTACATGGCCTTGTAATGATGGCCACAGGGTTCCATTAACGCACCAATGTACCAGATATCGATCAGAGCTATCTTCGGGCTCTTGAGCAACTCAAAAATAATAAATCCCCTTGAGAGGACGGAATCTTCTGGTCCTTAAAGTGTATTAAATTTCATTTTCCGACTGGAACAGACGGCTAAAGTGGAGAGAGGGAGTGTGGTGACTCTGATCTTTAGAAAAAGGTGACAAGACCTGCCCCATGTCACTTGTGCGCGAGCTTGTGTGTTTACAAGTTGTTCTCGAGAATAGTGTCACAAATTGCCTCTCACAAAAGGAAACGACGTAGCAGGGACTAATCCTAGTCGAAAGATTGAGGTTTGTGGTTGCCCAGGAGTCTACTTACCTTAAAACCTGATTTGAAACGATGTTATCCATCAAAATACCATCGTTGTCGACATAGCTCTCAGAGCAAGCGTTTTGATCGTAGGTACACATCTATAAAAGAAACGATGGCCGAGCTTGATGAACGTAGGATAGGACGATCCCCCTCCTGATGGCTCGACCGCCTGAAAAGGTCACAGAGAGTGACTGAATGCGGAAGACGTAGGACCGTATGTTCTAGCGTAATTTGGGTGAGACCTATGTCCAGTACTGGATTGCCTGAATTTGATTACCTAATTAAGAATAGGCATAAAACTGAGCACGGTTTTCTACAGACATAAGATTGTACTTAATTATTCAAAAGTTTAAGCTCCTTCTATTTTGTTCTGCACTCTGCATATGACTCGTGTAAATGGATTAATGACTTTATAGAGGTGTTTATATTGTGACATTTAGGTATTTTAACATACTTTTAATTTAACTTTTAGGATTAAGAACAGAAGTTTTAATTAATACTAATACATTATAAAAAGACCGACCAATAATTGTGAAAATGAAAGTAGTAAACTGAATGTTTAATACCGAAATGTCACATAATAAACTAGTTTTTGAGAAAACAGTGTTAACATTATCCCTTATGTGCATGAAAATGGCACATGAATAATTTGCATGCACAGTGCCAAAACAGGTATGTGCAGATTTACAGAAAAATTTAATAAAAGCTTCTAATATATGCAACATTTCATTTCAAATGTATATCTTACATATGTAAAAAATGAATGTTCATAATACTGCATTTACAGATTTATGATTACTTACACACTTTTTGAAAAAACATGTTTTTTTGAGTTTCCCAAAACTTTGTAAAAATCACATCTGGAACTTGTCAGGCGCAACGACGATACGTAGAAACGACAAAACATGGGAAAAAAGAGGAATATCTCACCGTGACAATAAAAACATTCAAGATGTAAGACTCCTTTTGAAGAGTCCCGCTACATTCTTATAGCGTCTGCTACAGGCTTGTAATCCACCACCCGAACCAGAGTGACCTTACTTGTTGCTAAACATGTAGCCGGCAAATTTAAGGGGAGTGGTTGACAAAGTTTGCGAAAAAGAGGTGCAAATAAAGACGTTCTTCTCGGTATTAGTATACGAAAAATGACAGCCAAAAGTAGATTTTAAATCTAAAAGATGTGTGTCAAAAGATGGTTTTATCAGAAATTGTGTATTTATTATAAATAATTAGTAAAACATCATTGAAATAGCCCATATTTTTTTTAGAAGAAGACGTTTTATGACATCTATTTATTAATGAATGATAATAAAATTTATATCAGAGACTAAAGAAAACATAGACCTCTAAAATGGTTTTCTTCAATTTTGATTTAGTATAAGTTCTAACTAATTATACCTAATAATGTATTCAATGAATACATTACATTGCTTGCTTCCCCGCGCTCGCCCGAAAATCTAGTGCGGGGGGAGTCGTGTTGCTAGACGGACGTGTGTCGCTCTGGCCTGCAAAATATTCTCGTAAAATGTTATATTTTCATTCATGTACAGAGTAATGCGTATAACAGACAGCCCGAGTTACACAATGCATACTGCATTACATGAGAATATAATGCATTTGAACTTATTTTATGTATTGTTTTATTAAATTACTTCGAAAGGTAGTCATGCTAATATTGTAAGCGGTACTTAATCATTTCAAAACAAATAAATGAAGAAATATTCGTGGACATTCCCACACAACTTAAGCTATTATAGCTTTGTGCTAAGGGATATAGACAACTTACTGATGAAAATACTTATATTACAGTTATTATTAACGCACTGCTTTTCTTGAAACACTGCTCTCAACTTGACTGCCTCTGTGGCGCAGTCGGAAGTGATACCGCCTGCGGCGCTGGAGGTTGTGGGTTCGATTCCCACCGGAGACAAATCTTTGTGTGACCCATAAATGTTTGTCTCAAGAGTCTGGGTGTTTCTATGTATAATATGTATGTATTAAAAGTATATAAGTACATATTATTATCTGTGGTCTTATACCCATAACACAAGCAGGTCATTCCTAGCTTACTTTGGGATTAGATAGCATTGTGTGAAATGTCCGTGAATATATTTATTTATTTATTTTAACCGTCAATTTTTTCAGCTTATTACGTCTTGGGGTGACGTAGGCACCATCTACCGGCAACTTGGTTAAGGTAATAAAGTGAAAGAATTGAAGGTCGAGAGCAGTGTCTCGTTGGTCCAATGGTGAGGCCGTCTGGTCCGGCAAACCAGAAGACGCAGGTTCGAATCCTGCTCGGGACCAAAAATTTTTTTCAATTATTTGCTTGACAAGTAAGTCTGGAAATGATCTGCTGGCTCTGTTGGATTCTCAAACAATTTGTTATGATTTTTTAAGTCTATATTACAGTAAGCAGAGCACTAAAAAGAATAGCCCGCCGAGTTTCTTGCTAGTCTATATCTATACATAATAATAAAACTGTTGAGGGTCGAGAGTCTGAACATGGAAGCTATTTAAAAAAGAAGAACGCGTTCTCTAATCGATACCTACTTAAGTCAAAATGAAATTTAAAATTTTCATGTCCGTCTGTATTCCGAATACGTATCACGCCGAAACTACTTATTTGAATGAAAATTGATCCGAGGAAGTTCAGGAGTTAGAGACATCTCAACTTCTCAAAACCTAGAATTCAAGAGTTCCTTTGAATGTGAGTGTAAATCTAAACCGGCGTGTTGGCTTTATCATATAAGAGAAGAGCTTAATGATTAAGCCCAGAGTTAAATATTTCGTCAGGCGCGCCCTCGACGAGTACGTTCTTTTATGATAATGCAAACAGGGCAGTTTTACTCACCACTTGCTGAGTCTGATGAAGAAATACCTCCCCTTTCATACACCTTAAGCGTCGTAAACGAAGTTGTGAGGGTCAGCTAGTTACATACATACATAATTTACATATTTATGTATGTATTTATGTATGTATCTGCCTACCCCTTCGGGTTAACCCCGAAGGGGTAGGCAGAGGCATATTATTATGTCCCCACATTTCACTTCACATTTCACTTTTTAGAATTTGTCCCACGTAATAGGTGGTGAGCTGTATTGCCGTGTTGAGATAGACAGGCGCAGGTTGTGACTGCCTGCTGTTGAAATTATTCAAGCCGCCAAAAAGGCCTTCTACTTGGCTTAATGACTGCGTTGTTGCTTAACGTGCCTTCCGAAACACGGAAACGACACGAACAAATAACTGTCACAAAGTGGTCACATGGATGGTCACCCATCCAAGGACTGGCCATAGTGAATGAGCTTACTACAGTGATCGTTTACAGAACACTGAGTCCGCGGTGCCACGAGCGCTTCTTATTTATACATAACTAGCTGACCTTCGCAACTGCGTTTACGACTATTTTTGTTTGTTATAATAAAATAAAATGAAATTTTGTTCCAAAAGTAACAAAAATTGTAAGCGAGTGGAAGGCCCCTCTTGTCTGGATTTGTAATAATTTAAGTAAAACAATGAATATATGAACATTCGTCTTTGTGAATTCGTCACATTTAATTTTTACGTAATAATCAATCACATTTTTGCAGTGTATTTTTACATACATACATACATACATATGGTCACGCCTTTATCCCAGAAGGGGTAGGCAGAGGCATATTATATGCCCACATTTCACCTTTGTATAATTTGTCCCACGTAATAGGTGGTGAGCCGTATTGCCGTGTTTAAATGGACAGGCGCAGGTTGTGACTGCCTGCTGTTGAAATAAAGCCTTCAACTTAGCTTATCGACTGCCATTTTACTTAGTATTTTTACTACACTTAAAAACAAAGGAAAATTGAAAAACAAACGTTCCTTTGTTTTTTAATTTATTTTCGCCTCTCTATAAAATAGAGTGCAGAGGGGCTTATGGCGAGACTTTGTCTGTAGTCTGTGACTCTGTTGCATTAAACTACGTCATTAGGTCACGTGGATCATCTGTTCAAAGTTTGAAATAAAACAAAAATGACAACGTCAATCGGATTGAACTCTCACAATAAACGTTTTAGAGAGGGGCAGTCGAGTGAGACCGTCTCACAGCTTCTTGTTTATTTGGTGAAGCGAGGAACGCATTTCCGCTACTATTTGTCTTCTTCTTCCGTAGTGCTTTTACTCTGATGTCTCTGTAGTTGCGCTACTCTATGTTGGCGAGTCATATCGCCCATATGCTCAAGGTCGTTAGCCCTGGGTATGGCCTTAATTCAAATTATTTGTTACTAGTGGACGTTCCGCGGTTTCACCCGCGTAGTTCCCGTTTCCGTGGGAATACGGGAATAAAATATAGGCTATGTTCACCGCAAAGAGTGTAGCTTTCCAACAGTGAAAGAATTTTTCTAATCAGTCCAGTAGTTCCGGAGCCTATTTGTTACAAACAAACAAACAAACAAAAAACAAAAAAACAAATCGTTCCTCTTTATAATATTATATTACATAATTAGTATATTAGTATAGATAGATGATTTGCATAGTCCTTTGTGAGACTAATCAAAAGTCACCTCTATTGGGTTGTTGAATTACAGTCGTGTGGCAGACGCTTTTCGCAATGAAACTCTATTAAAAAAAACCGGCCAAGTGCGAGTTGGACTCGCCCATGAAGGGTTTCGTAGCAGCAAGTAACATAATATAAAAGTTCTTATAGTTCGTTGTAACTTTGATTGATGTTTTAACACGTTCGCTGTGGTAGTGATTTTTCTAACCGAAAATTGCGGTTTATGACGTATTAAAAAAAAACTACCAGCTCTATCTCGTTCGAACCAATTTTCGTTGGTAGTTTTTATGGCAATATACATCATATCTTCTTTTTAGATTTATCATTTTCTTAGTTTAGAAGTTAGAGGGGGGGGGACACACATTTTTCCACTTTGGAAGTGTCTCTTGCGTAAACTATTCAGTTTACAAAAATATGATGTTAGATACCTCAATAGCATTTTTGAAGACCTATCTATAGATACCCTACACGTATGGTTTTGATGAAAAAATAAAATTTGAGTTTCAGTTCTGAGTATGGGGACCCCCAAAATTTACTGCTCTTTTTCTAGTTTTACATAAGAATCTTAATGCGGTTCACAGAATACATCTAGTTACCAAGTTTCAATATCATAGGCTTTATAGTTTCGGAGAAAAGTGGCTGTGACACACGGACGGACAGACAGACGGACAGACAGACAGACATGACGAATCTATAAGGGTTCCGTTTTTGCCATTTGGCTACGAAACCCTAATAAATGTCCAAGTAACCATAATGTTCAGCTAGTCGTTTCATACTCATTTTACGTAGGTACATAGCTCAAACTGTCCTTTAGCGTATTGATTTCAATAAACGTATTCCTAGTTCCATTTAAATTATTTGTAACTTAATACCAATAGCTATCGAATCAATTTCAAGAATTTTTATGCCTGTTATTACCTATTTTGTAAGAAACGAATCGGTTTTCAGTGTAGCTGAAATAATACAGAAATTATTCTAGCTTAACTGCATAGCATTCCAAAAAAAATACACAGCGTTGTTACGAAGTCTCGTCAAAGCGGCTTTTAGATTTACGTTCTCACATTTCTTTTTTCGATAAAACCATTTTACAATCAATGTTTTGATCCTTTTTCAATTGCGAGCTGAAACGTGCAGCTGTGGGCGGCCTATGAGTTTTCATTTTTCGTATGCTACAGACGCAGTGTCCGGGTTTCAATTCATTTCATGTATTACACTCTGTATTTGAAATTTTGAAAACTGCTGGTTCGAAAGTAAACTGCATAGTGTGTAACTTTTCGATGACAGATATTTAGTGAACCGTCGCGATAGGAACTACTCACATACGCACGAAAAATTTGGTGGCGGTACACTTATAGCAGTTAGACGTGAGCTTGCTACCATAAACAGGCCTGAGTGGAGCTCTTCAGCAGAGGACATTTGGGTCACGGTTACTTATACTCCTAGGGGGTGTCCTTCACGTAAAATGCATCTGTGTACTTTATATCTATGCTCTGAAAATTGTGGTAACTCATTTAATAGTCAGCTTAGTAATTTCACGGATCAACTTTCAACCATTGTAAACTCTTGTCCCGACGATATATTTATAATAACAGGCGATTTCAACCTTACAAACGTCACTTGGTCAAATGGTGTTGATGGTCTTGAGCCCTCGGGTATATCCGGTGTTTCACAGGTTTACTTTCTCGAGTCAATTTAATTCTATTCCTAACAGAAATAATAGATATTTAGATTTAATACTGTGTAATACTGACCTATCCGTTAATGTTTGTGACTGTCCTTTGGTACCGGAAAATGTGCACCATAAAGCATTGAGTTTAGAACTGAACTTAGCTGATGTTAAATACTTGAAAGGTGATCCTAGAATGAAGTATTTTTACGAGCGTGGCGATTATGAAAATATTAAAGCTACTTTAGATGTTATCAAGTGGAAGGATAGTTTGACTTTGGGTACTTTAGAGGCTGCCACAGAATGTTTCTATGCACATCTTTATTACCTGCGAGATAAATTTATACCCCATAAACTGCATTACTCCTCTAACTTTCCTCCCTGGTATAATTCTTCCTTGAAAAACATTCTTAAAGAAAAATATAAGTATTTAAAAAAAATACAAAACGTATGGTAATGCCGAAGCTTATGCCACCTTCAGCTTGCTTCGAGAGAGAGCAAAGAGAGTGGAGGACGATTGCTACCGCTCTTATATCAAAAATGCTGAACAGTCGATCATAAATAACCCCAAATTATTTTGGACTTTTATTAAGTCTAATAAAAAGGGCGGCAACATTTATCCATGTCGTATAATGGTACGTCAGTCACTTCCAACTTAGAAACATGCAATTTGTTTGCGACTTATTTCCAGTCAAATTTTCTCCCCCCTTCACCACTTCCGCAAACCTTAATTTTAAGTAACCAGAATAACTCAGACTGTGCTCATGGCATAAGTAACATAGAAATTAGCCCAGAAGCTGTTCTTAAGTTGCTTAAATCTGTGGACCTTACTAAGGGACCGGGGCCCGATAACATTGTGCCAAGGTTCATAGTCCACTGCGCTGAACAATTGACTGTACCCCTCACCATCTTATACCAACGATCAATTAGGGAGGGCGTTGTGCCCAGTATTTGGAAATCTGCATTCATCACTCCTATTCACAAAAGCGGTAACAAGGGCGATGTATCCAATTATAGACCCATTTCTAAGCTGTGTATTTTTGCAAAAATTCTAGAGCGGCTGGTCTATGATCAGGTATACAGTGCACTCTCGAGCTCAATTATCCCCGAACAACATGGGTAAGGGATTTGTAAAATACAAATCAACTACTACCAACCTTCTTACGTTCGTTGATTTTATAACCTCTAAAATGGAGGGAGGGGGGCAAGTAGATACCATATACACGGATTACAGTAAAGCCTTTGATCGTATTGATCACAAGATGCTTTTTCAAAAACTTTTACAAGCTGGAGTTCATGGTAACTTGTACCGGTGGTTCATTTCTTACATCAAAAATAGGTCTCATGCAGTTGCACTTAATGGTTCCATTTCAAATTGGCACACAGTACCCTCTGGCGTTCCCCAAGGATCCTTGTTGGGTCCTTTATTGTTTAACCTGTTTGTAAATGACATTGCATCCTGCTTTATACATTCAGAATTTCTGATGTACGCAGATGACATGAAAATCTTTAAGCAGATTAAAACTGTACACGATTATCATCTTTTACAGCAGGACCTCTCTAGATTTGAGGAATATTGTCAGTTGAACAAATTAGATATCAACGCCAACAAGTGTTGCGTTATTAGCTTTACACGTAAGCCAACCCCACTCGACCTCATTTACACCCTTAAAGGTATCATGCTTAAGCGAGTTCAGGAAATCCGTGACTTGGGGGTGACACACGATGCAAAGCTCACGTATGAAAAACATATCGACATTGTTACCACTAGGGCTTACGGGATGCTTGGATTCGTTTTCAGATCTTGTTCTCAATTTTCTAATATTAAAGTGCTCAAAATTCTTTATTGCTCTTATGTTCGTAGCATCCTGGAGTACTGCTCGCAGATTTGGAACCCGCATTACGATGTACATATCGAGAGATTAGATTACATTCAACATAAATTCACAAAATTTTTACGATATAGGTGCAACCAACTTGATAATGGTTATGAGACAAGCTGTAGGAGACACCATTTACTGCCCCTTCATATGAGACGGAGACTCGCGGATGTAGGTTTGCTACTAAAAATAGCTCAATCCAATGTGGATTCCCCATATCTCCTCTCACAGATACATTTGAAGGTCCCTACCAGATCAGTAAGAATACCTGTTCTTCTCCATATACCTCGCAGTCTTACCAATTATAGAAGCAACTCATTTTTGCGTAGATCAGCTACCTTTGCGAACAAGGAGTTGTCGGAACATCCCGAATTAGATCTATTCTCTACTAAATCAATTAATTACAGACGTATTGTTAGTAATCGCTGGTTTGAATGTGGTTCTCTAGTTGTTCAATAGGCCTGGGTTTCTACTTTTTTCCATAAGTGTGTTTTTGTTTTTACTTTTATATAAAATCATCAAGTACTTGTTATCTAAATGTGAAAACATGTTAATGGTGTATAGTAATGTAAGTAGTTTTATAATTAGACTAAAAACTGTTTGTTTTCCAAATAAAATATAATAAAATAAAAATAAAAATACCTATTGCTGAAATTGAAAATTGGTCTATTCGTTCAACAGTAGGATATTATTTGAAAATTCTTATTTACCTCTTGAAATGGACTTGGCTCCCTTGTGACAGTAAATATTCCGACCCTCTTGCAAGTTTTGAATGATTTGCGTGAAGCTAAAGGTGAAACGAAACGATATTTCGTAATAATATTAGACTGAAATGAAGCGGAAAAGGGTTAATTACGCAATCTATAACGACTATTTTGTATTGTAGGTATTTGAATATAATACCTATGTATTTCAGGAAGCTGTTTACGTAATGGCATGTTTTGAAAACCCATACATAAGCCGTATTTTCTTTCATATACTGTACTACTTTATTTATCCATGTTTGAAATAATATATGCACTTATCTATGAAATGTAATCAATTTCATCAGAATCAGTGTAGGGGTTTAGGTGTAAAAGCGTCAGACAGAGGGAGTTACTAACTTGTAAGTAGAGATTAATGATATAATTTTGTGCGACTGGACCATGTAACAATGACTTTAAAGATCTGCAAGGAGTGCCTAGTATAAGTTTCTGCAAGCACCTATCGTAATTTACGTTGTAGCACGTATACGTGAATTAGTATGGAGTCAAGACAAGGTTCCGCGTTTAAAGATAGGTGGCGGTGACTCGATTCGACACGAAAAGGATGAAAAATGATTCGTTGTCAATTCTGTTACCAACACTAAAAAACACGTTATGTTTGTACAGTACGTATCTTGAATGTGTGTGTGTTAAGCAAAAATGTTCCCTCAAATACCGTTCAATTATAATGACAGCTGTAACTATTAATTATCTTGGCAAAAAACCTGCCGGCACACGTGTTTCCCTCATCTTACAATCCTGAGTTCTTCAAACAAAGCGTGAAGAGGCACATCATAGGGCCGCCAACTTGAGGACCACTGCCAGAAGTGGCCCCCAATCGCTAGATGCGCCAGGGCTTTCCATCAGGCTAGTGGCGACGTCAATTCGAATAGCTAAATATATTAAAAAAAAGAAACTCGCACTACGCACTCAGCCTATTGCATATGAATCACATGTAGAGCATACATGAATCTTATGAGGGTAAAAGGGTAACTATGAGGGAAAAATAAGGAAAAAATGAGGTAGGTACTTATTATAAAGACAACGCTTGGATTCTATACGTACGCTTGAAGACAAATAAAGATAATTGTCTGAAATTTTTTTCAGGATTTTAAGACGAACAAAAGATCAGAAAATCATTAATTCCTTGAAATAACAACTCCTCGACGACCAAGAATTAATAAGCCTCTGTGATTTCTCAAGTGCCTTGTTATCCCATTTTATATTTTGGTACGATACTGAGAAAGAAGGATTACTCGTATACGTTCTTGTCTGTGACCATGGCAACCTAAGCTTTCATTATTATATTTTTATTTTATTAGAAACACAAAATACCCGTTGCAGAGATGTGTTAAGTAGGTAGATAGTGTCTGAACGACAGCAAAGCGTCCAAAATTTTAAGCGCTAACTGTTGGCGGATAAGTGCCGATCCGCCATTTAGTGCACATTCTGTTGTCAAGGGATAAGCTTGTGTCACGTGACCAAATTTTATTGTTTAAAATGTCGAATTGTGCAATAAAAGTGTGTCGAAATTACAGAAAATATCAGGAATGTCTGTAAGTAACTTGAAGCTTATCATAATTTAATGAAATCTATTTATTTACGCATGTCTAATTTATTCAACTCCATCTTGACATTTTTGTTGGTGTTGCCAGTTTCTAATTCAGAATTCCCCAAATGTAATTCTACCTATGTAATCCTACCTACCTATGTAATTCTTTACTTATTTAAGTAAAGAATTGCATAGGCTGGTATGGAACTAAATTATTAGGGACACGTAAAATAAATATTTTGGAAACGGTCAAGTGTGAGTCGAGAATAGTGAAAATCGACCTATACAATTGTTCGGACTCAGTAACCAGAAACTTGGCATACTTTAAATTAAGTGAGAGTGCTGAGTACGAATCACATGATAATTTTGCATTCCGATATGGACGCCGCGCCGTAATCACAAAATTTCATGATGGGTATCGTTTAAGGGGGTTTTTGGTATGCTGAATACGAATCACATGATACTTTTGCAATCCAATATGGCCGCCGCGCCGTAATCACAAAATTTCATGATGGGTATCGTTTAAGGGAGTTTTTGGTATGCTGAGTACGAATCACATGATAAATTTGCAATCCGATATGGCCGCCGCGCCGTGATCACAAAATTTCATGATGGGTATCGTTTAAGGGGGTTTTTGGTATGCTGAGTACGAATCACATGATAATTTTGCAATCCAATATGGCCGCCGCGCCGAAATCATAAAATTTCATAATGGGTATCGTTTAAGAGGGTTTCTAGTATGCTGAATACGAATCACATGATAATTTTGCAATCCAATATGGCCACCGCACCGAAATCACAAAATTTCATGATGGGTATCGTTTAAGGGGGTTTTTGTTATGCTGAGTACGAATCAAATGATAATTTTGCAATCCAATATGGCCACCACGCCGAAATCACAAAATTTCATAATGGGTATCGTTTACGGGGGTTTTTGGTATGCTGAGTACGAATCACATGATAATTTTTCAATCCAATATGACTGCCACGCCGTAATCTTAAAATTTCATGATGAGTATCGTTTAAGGGGGTTTTTCGTATGCTGAGTACCATTTTCGCCTCAGTAGTAGTTTCGAGAAATTGCTACGGCGAACGGACGAATACATTCCTTGTTCCACGCCTTTTCAATTCTTTGTCTACCTCCATGCGAGGTTTAATAAATGAGAGGAATATTAAATATAAGCTGAATTCGTGTTTTTTGGCGGAATTGTAGGTAGAATGCCTACCTTATTCAGTTAATTGGATTGGATTGCAGACTTTGACCGCTTTAAAATGAGAACCTTATAATATCTTTATAAGGTTCTCATTTTAAAGCGGTCTGTTTCTCCATCCATCTGTTTTTTTTTCGTTCTCTGTCTGTTTGTTTTTTTATATTTAAATGTACCTACCCATATATAATCTATATACAGGGTGAATTTTTGAAAAGGGCTTGGATGGCCAAATCCGAAACTATAAGGTATATCTAAAAATGCTCAAAGGAGTCACGAGCCCGATTTTGATAAAACTTAAAACCTCATCATTAGATTTTCGAAAAACCAATTATCTTAGCCGGGAATCGAATCCATTGATTTTGAAAAAAAAAGACACCCTTTATTATTACACCATACGATAGTGTCGCTGATAAGGATCAAATTCTGCGAAGTAATGATATACGGCAAATTTAAGGAAAGTTTAGAATTTTGATAGAATTCATATTTCATGAACGTAAATTTTGTATCATAATTTGTTTCGTTCGAAATCCCAGAATAGATCGTAACT
Organism: Miltochrista miniata; assembly: GCA_933228765.1. Lineage (NCBI taxonomy): Eukaryota > Metazoa > Arthropoda > Insecta > Lepidoptera > Erebidae > Miltochrista > Miltochrista miniata. The sequence goes on along the minus strand of OW121759.1, from coordinate 15,712,446 downwards.
ATTCCGTGTTTTCAATCATGCTCAGAATGATTCTTTAGAGAATATTCTAAACGGAATCAATAATATTGAATGCAGTACGATCCTTGAGGTCTCGAATCTAGCTATGTATTGAAAACAATGGTCTATATTTTGAACAATTAATCAGTTAACGTAAGACAAATAAATAGTATTTGTTAAAGATGAGCACTTTCCTTTAGTTTGCCGTATATCATTACTTCCCAGAATAAGATCCTTAATAGCAACACTATCGTATAGTGTAATAATATAGGGTGTGTTTTGTTTTTCAAAATCAATGGGTTCGATTCCCAGCTAGGATCATTGGTTTTTCAAAAATCTAATGATAAGGTTTTAAGTTTCATCGAAATCGGGCTCGTGACTCCTTTGAGCATTTTTCGCTATTCCTTATAGTTTCGGATTTGGCCATCCAATCCCTTTTGAAAAATTCACCCTGTATATAAAAACAAGAACTGTCTGACTGACGATCAACGCACAGCCTAAACCGCTGGGTCTAGAACCATGAAATTTCGCACAGATGCTCCTTATGTGACGTAGGCGAGCAATAAGAAGGGATTTTTGAAAATTCAACTCCTAAGGGGGTAAACAAGGGTTGCAAACTTTGTATGGGACAACGTGATTCCTTGTTCCGATCTTTTTCAAATTTGGCAAAAAACGTCTTTAACTGAATTGATAGGGGACGTGTTTTGTATTTTATTGGAATTTGTCTTTTATCATGGTTAAAACGGGGTAGAAAAATATTTTGGAAGGAATTGCCCCATAGTTCATATTAATACTTCTTATTCGGTACTTTTTGTTTTTTTTTTGACACATGTCATGTTTGAAAGCTCAATTCAAATTAAAAAAGATGGTCTTAACTTTTGATAAGTAAATGTCAAAAAAAATCAAATAATAATTTTATTAAAACTCTTCATTTATTGATTTTTGCCCTTCAATATGCGGAATTGCCTTCATATTTTGTATGTCAAAAATACATTGATCACAGAGATGGAAAACGTGTACATGTCTGGCTAGGAATTATGAAAGAACAAATTCTAGGTAAGGTGTACACGGTTCCGATTATCACAGAGTATTTATTACCATCTTCGCTTACTTTCTTATTATATACACTTATACAGGGATAATACAAACGATCAGAGGCGTTATAGATGAACATTTAGCAGATGAAATCTACAGTAAATGTCTGGTTACATACATCTTTCCTTAATCTTAATCACGCCTTTATCCCCGAATGGGTTTTTTTTTTTGATGTGAGGGAAAATCCTCGTAGGATGCTATGCCGGACTCTAACCCTCAGGAAGGATGTCCCGTGACATCCCCGAAGGGGTAGGCAGAGGCATAGTATACGCCCACATATAGTTTTATGTCCCACGTAAGAGAGCTGAAATTTAAGACGATATATTTCTGTAGCCACTATGACAACAAATACCTACTAACGTCAGAAAAAGGGGGGGATTAAGGGGGGCTCCCATCCAACAAACGTGATGTTTTGCTGTTTTTTTGGTACAGAACCCTCTGTGCGGGATTCCGCTTCGCACTTGACCGGTTTCTTATACTACCAAGATGGCAGACAAGCTTACGGTCCACCTGATGGTTGGCGCTGCTGCATGTCGACCCATATTTCCCTTGGCACTACCACTAGAGTCACGGGAAAGTAAAATATTCCGTCACCCAACTGATAGTGCTAAGGGTAGTGTACCTACTTTTACCTTGACACTACCCTTTGCCAGTAGTAGTAGTAGCATAGTAGTTTTAGTAGTGTCCGTATGAATTAAGGAGCTACCTCACCTTTTTCGAGACTTGAAGGTATGTATGTATGAATGTATGTCCATTTCTTTGTCACGTCCTACAGCCTGAACGGCTTGACGGATTTTGACATGCGAGGTGTCATTTGATTCGTCGTGTTTGTGTGAGTGACACCAGGTACATAAATATTTCAAAAAAATAGAAATAGCAGACTTTTGGTGCTAAAATGTAAACCATGAAAATTTTTCTTGGACGCTCTACAGTCTGAACGGCTTGATGGATTTTGAAATACAAATTGTCATTTGATTCGTTGTGATTGTGTGAGTTACAACAGGTACCTATAATAAAATTCCTAAAAAAATCTAAATGGCGGTTTATTGGCGTTATACTTATTTGACTGCGATGGACGCAAAAACTACTGAACCGTTTTGATGCGGTATTATTTGTTTATAAGGTCTTGGTCAGACTTCAAATCTTACATTTATTTGATTGCAATCGAGTGAGTAACCGGAAATATGACCGAAAATATAATAATTAAGTTTACTTCCGTATTTAGTAGACAAGCATAAAAGATCTAGGCCAATTTTTTTTGGAATATGTAGGCCAATAGATAAAAAGTTCTATTTATGTCAGAGTGGCTCTGCTACAGATATCAGAAAGACTTTTTTCTGGTTTCTGTGGGTTCCGCAATCATAACATCTGGATTAAGGAGTTTCTTGAATCTCATAACGAAGCTGATATAATTTTAATGTCTTTATTTTGTATCATTTTGTAGGCATTACGTAGGGTAACTACTAACGATCTCCGTTCTATCCTACTCGAATTCAAGAAGTTACGAAGAGTTTAATTTGGCTCCTCAATCTTCGAAATAGGTTCGTTTACAATTACAATAACCATTTTAATGAAAATCCAATTTGTGATAAGTAATCCAATGTGTAACCACGCGATAAGAATAGAAGCGACGGGGAACCTTTATATGTCTCTCTCTCTCTCTCGCTCTCTTACGCAAACGAATTTGCGCGGGTCAGGTAGTGTATAATATATAAAAGTTATATTTTTCTTCATTTTCTTTGTGTTTTGATAAACTTATGCATGTATGTACTTGAAGTGAGATCGTTCTGTATCACACACAAGCTTCAGTAGCTTTAGTGGTACATTTAGGCTAAGTTTTTGTTTGTATGTGATCTAATAAATAAATTTAAAAAAAAATAGTAAATTTTAATGATTTGCTTATTAAGTTTATGCTTTCTAAACTAACAATGAGAAAATAATATGACAACTGGTCCTTATTGTAAAATTAAGGCCTATTACATTAAAATGGTACTCAGCCTACGAATAAAGTCCTTAAACGATACCCATTATGAAATTTTGTGATTACGACGTTAGGGCGCGGTGGCCATATTGAATCGCTAAATTGTCATTTAATTCGTACTCAGTATACCAAAAAACCCCTTATACGACATCCAACATGAAATTTCTTAATAGTGGCACGGCGGCCATTTTGGATTGCAATATTATCCCGAAATTCGTACTCAGCATACCAAAAAACCCCTTATACGATATCCAACATTAAATTTCACAACAGTGGCACGGCGGCCATTTTGGATTTCAAAATTAACCCAAAATTCATACTCAGCATACCAAGAAACCAATTATACGGTATCCAACATGAAATTTTACAAGGGTGGCGCGGCGGCCATCTTGAATTGCAAAATTAACCCGAAACTCGTACTCAGCATACCAAAATACCACTTATACGGTATCCAACATGAAATTTTACAACTGTGGCGCGGCGGCCATCTTGGATTGCAAAATTAACCCGAAATTCATACTTAGCATACCAAAAAACCCCTTATACGATATCCAACATGAAATTTTACAACGGTGGCGCGGCGGCCATCTTGGACTGCAAAATTAACCCAAAATTCGTACTCAGCCTACCAAAAACCCCCTCATACGATATAGAACATGAAATTTCACAACAGCGGCACGGCGGCCATTGTGGATTGCAAAATAACCCGAAATTCGTACTCAGGCCATTATACCCATACCTCAGAAAAATATCCAACATGACATTATATCTGCTAAGTCACTAGGTCACGTGGATCATCTGTTCAAAGTTTGAAATAAAACAAATATGACAACGTCAATCGGATTGAACTTTCACAGTTACCGTTTTTTCCCCTCGGGGTTTAGGGGATATGCGTTACTTCTCATGGAGCTAACGTTACACCCTGAGGGTACAGTAGTGGCTTCTTCAATGAGATCCCTAAGATTCAATATCTTAGGGATTAACGAAAAAGCCCACATTAGGAGGAAGGGCATAACGGTACTCCGTTCGTTGAGCAGCCCGCCTGGGGCAGTACCTCCGCCCTGCTGAAGACCGCGGTAATAGTAACCTGACTCCGGTTGGGTTATGTTCTCCGTCGGTTAGCAGGGATCCAGAGCTCATTGGGGCGACTTTGTGCCGGTGACGGTGAGACCAGAGGCTTACCTGGCTCCATTGGCGGATAGAGGCGCGGAGTATTGGTACGGCGGTCAGGGAGACCCGGTGAAACGGTTGACCGCTGACCGCCCGCAGGCTGTACGGAACCCGAACCTGGGGATCACTTAATCTCCGCCCCAGGAGGCTGAACCAGCAGCCTGTGTAAAGTCCCTGGTGCTGTGGTCGTGCCGGAGGAGGATACCGGAGTGGACGCGGCCACTGCATTGGGGGGGGACCGGGGGCCCTTCCGTACGCCGTGCCAATCTTCCGCATTACCTTTGTCTGCCTTTGGTGAGTTGGAGCCTCGCTTAGTCTCCTGCGCCAGCGGCACACAGGCGCCCCCTCAACCTTCTTAATTCCCCTTTTTAAAAAAAAACAACCATGGCAGCAAAAAGGAAAAATAAAAGGGTATCCACAGCGGCATCGGCGTCCACACTTCAAGTGGACTTTTGCAACATCAGAGGCATGCGCGCGAACATCAACGTAGTCCACCACCATCTTGAAACTGCGAAGCCGACCCTTTTTTTCTTGACGGAGACGCAGATCTCATGCCCGGAAGATGCATCTGACTTAATGTACCCTGGCTTTTTTTTTTTTTTGTTTAACGTGAGGGAAAATCCTCATAGGATGTTATGCCGGACTCTTACCGACTAAAAAACCTCACGCCACGCCTAACAGCCTATGGTTGAGAGCCCCGGGTAAGCCCTCAGGAAGGATGTCCCGTGACTCCCAACAGACCTACGGCCGCCACTGCGGCCTCGCCCAGGGGGTGGTTCGGGTGCAATCCCGCGTCTATGGGGGGTTTCGGGTGTGACCCCGCTTCTAAGGGGGGGCGTGCGTGAGTTGCTCACGTCACGCTGCCGTCATGGGCCTGCTTCTGTAAGGACGGTGAGCGGCCCTCTCACCGTCCTCAGACCCCCGGTCATGGAGGCCGATAGTCTTCAGCGAAGACACGTCGGCGGCGCCCAGGGCGCCGACTGCGGAACTCGGGTGGGAGAGTTCTCTCCCGTACCCGGCCCGCCGCCTCCTTCGCGAGCATAACCTGCTCGCAGAAAGAGGCGGCGTAGTCCCACTTACTCCCGCTGGAGAGCATGGCTCGCACCATGGACTCGAGCGAGAGAGTGTCCACGCCCAGACCCACTACGAGGACCTGTCGCTGTTGTGCCCACGCCGTGCACTCCACCAGCGTGTGGAGCGCTGTGTCATCGCTGCGGTCCTCGCAGTGCTGACACTCGGCCGTGGTTTCCCGGTGTTTTCGCCACAGATACCTACCGAAGCTACCGTGCCCAGCAAGCATCTGTGTCAACCGGTAGGAGAGAGCACCGTGTCTTCTCTCCAGCCACTCGTCCATGACCGGTCTGACGGCCGCGATTGTGGCGAATCCCCCCTTTGGTTGCTCAAGTCGCACCTTCCATGTCTCCACGGTTTCCTGGTGGAGCAGGGTCCGCTGGGCCTCGATTTCTCGAGACGCAGGCGTTTGGCCCCGCTCCAGCGCCTCCTTGCGCCATCTGAACAGTGACGCAAGGGCTCTCGCTTCCAGGTCCCATGGAGGGGTCCCGGCTAGGAGACATGCCGCCTCACCGGAGATCGTGCGGTATCCTCTTATCACCCTGACGGCCATCATTCTCTGCGGGCTCAGCAGTCTAGCCTCATTGCTGGCCGTCAGGGTCTCCGCCCATACGGGAGCCCCGTACAGGGCCATGCTTCGCACGATCCCCAGGTACAGCCTCCTGTAGGGAGCGTTGGGTCCCCTGATGTTGGGCATCAGCCGCGCGAGTGCGGCCGATGCTCCCCTCAGTTTTGGGACCAAACTTCGGAAGTGATGTCCGAAGTTCCACCGGCCATCGAGTACGAGCCCCAGATACTTCATCGAGGGCTCGATGCCGATGCTGACAATGTACCCTGGCTACAAGCTGGAGTACCACTTTAGGCGGAAAGCCGGGGTGTGTATGTACGTCCGGGATGATGTCTGCTGTCGCCGTCTTACAAGCCTCGAAGACAGGGACCTGTCTACGTTATGGGCGCGCGTGGATCACGGGGGCCACACCCGGATCTACGCGTGCGTGTACAGGTCTCACAGCGGTAACACGGACACAGTTCGCCTTTATGACCACCTGCAGCAGTCGACTGACAGGGTGATTGAGCAGTGTCCCTCCGCGGAGATAGTGATTTTGGGAGATTTCAACGGTCATCATGTTGACTGGTTGGGCTCCCGGACCACCGACTTTGCGGGAAAAGCTGCTCACGAATTTGCCTTGACCTATGGGTTCTCCCAGCTGGTTAAATCCCATACAAGGATACCAGACAGGGAGAACGAGCATAGTGCATTGCTGGACCTCCTGCTGACAACGCGTCCGGACGGATACAGTGTTTCAGTGGATGCTCCGCTAGGATCGTCGGACCACTGTGTCGTTCGGACGCATGTGCCTCTCGCAAGGCCTGAACCACCTCGGCCCAAGGAGTGGCGACATGTGTGGCACTACAAGTCAGCAGACTGGGATGGACTGCGAGAGTTCTATGCGTCGTACCCGTGGTGGCGGCTTTGTTTTGCCTCAGAGGATCTGGATTCTTGTGCTATAGCAGTCGCTGAGGGGATCTTGGAGGGTATGGAATGCTACATTCCCAACCGCTGGATCCCTGTAGGTGCAAAAAAGCGACCGTGGTTCAATCGGCTCTGCAGAGAAGCTCTAATGCAGAAAGAATCTGCCTACAGAGCTTGGACCACGGCTCGTGCAAATTCAGATCCAAACATCTCTGAGGTAAAACGCAAATTAAATGCCGCCTCGAGGTACAGTAAAAGAGCAATTGTCAAGGCCAAGTTCGATTTCGTCGGCAGAATTGGCGAACGGCTAGCAGGCTACCCTTCAGGAAGTCGTGAATTTTGGTCGCTTGCCAAAGCTGCCGAGGGAAACTTCTGTCGGTCAGGATTACCACCCTTGCTTAAACCCGACGGTAGTTTGGCCCAGAGTGCCAAGGAGAAAGCCGACCTTTTGGGTAATCTCTTTGCCTCTAACTCGACCATGAGCGACGGGGGTGCAATACCGCCGTGCATTCCGAGTTGTGGCACTTCCATGCCGGAAGTTAAATTTACACAGCGGAATGTCCGGCGGGAGCTTCAATCCCTGGACGTTCATAAGTCGAGTGGGCCAGACGGCATTCCCGCGGTGGTACTAAAGCATTGTGGTCCAGAGTTGTGTCCGGTACTTACACGTCTTTTCGCACTTTCCTATTCCATGCGACAAGTCCCGGCGTCGTGGAAGATCGCGTATGTACATCCTGTACCCAAGAAGGGTGACAGGACCGACCCGGCCAATTACAGGCCTATAGCCGTCACCTCCCTTTTATCCAAGGTGATGGAGCGTGTAATTAATACACAGCTCCTGGGGTACCTTGAGGAACACGACCTGCTCAGCGACCGGCAGTACGGTTTCCGTCACGGTCGCTCGACGGGCGATCTTCTTGTGTACCTAACACACCGATGGGCGGCGGCTATCGAGAGTAAGGGTGAGGCTCTAGCAGTGAGCCTCGACATCTCTAAAGCCTTTGACCGGGTCTGGCACCGTGGTCTTCTTACGAAATTGCCCTCATATGGACTACCTGAGAGATTATGCGGATGGGTGTCCAGCTTCTTGGCCGGTAGAAGCATCAGGGCCGTCGTTGACGGCAGCTGTTAGACTGCATGGCCATAAACGCTGGAGTCCCGCAAGGCTCAGTGTTGTCCCCTACTCTGTTTCTGCTGCATATCAATGACATGTTGTCTATTGATGGCATTCATTGTTATGCGGACGACAGTACGGGGGACACTTGTTACACGGGCCGCCCCGGTATCTCTCGGGACACAGTAGAGGAAAATCGTGAACAGCTTGTGTCTGAAATCGAGGCTACTCTTACTAGAGTGTCCGATTGGGGTGGACAAAATCTTGTCCAGTTCAACCCTTCCAAGACACAAGCGTGTTTTTTCACCGCTAAGCAAACCCCAATTACTGTAGCGCCGCAATTTCAGGGCACATCTCTTTCCATCGCCAAAAGTATAGGGATCCTTGGCGTTGACATCTCCAGTGACGTTCAGTTCCGTAGTCATTTGGAGGACAAGGCTAAGCTGGCGTCCAAGAAGCTAGGTGTGCTCAACAGGGCGCGGCGGTACTTCACTGCGGCGCAAACACTGCTTCTCTATAAATCGCAAGTGCGGCCGCATATGGAGTACTGCTGTCACCTCTGGGCGGGAGCACCTGAATATCAGCTTCGTCCATTTGGCTCGGTGCAATGACGAGCTGTAAGAATTGTCAACGATCCTGTACTTACAGCTGGTGTGGAACCTCTTCGCGACAGGAGAGACTTTGCCTCCTTATGCGTGTTCTACCGCCTGTACAATGGTATGTGCTCTGAGGAATTGTTTGATATGATGCCCACGGCTACGTTCTATCATCGCACCGCTCGCCACAGACAGGGAGTTCATCCTCACACTCTGCGTCCGGTGCGTTCCAGCACGGTTAGATCCGATAGGTGTTTTCTTCCACGCACGCTTAGGTTGTGGAATGACCTCCCTGCCTCGGTTTTCCCAAACGCCTACAGTATGGGGTTCTTCAAAAGGGGTCTTAGAAGGTTTTTACAGGGTCGGCAGCGCGAGTGTGGCACCTCTGGTGTTGCAAACGTTCATAGGCTGCGGTGACCACCGGTCCTTCTGGTGGGCCGTATGCTTGTCTGCCACCTTAGTGGTATAAAAAAAAAAAAAAAAAAAAAAAAGAGAGCGGCAGTCGGGTGAGACCGGCTCACGGCTTCTACCTATCCAAATGTTTTTTCCCAATAGCATTTGTCATCTTAGATCGTATGTCCACCTATTTTAATATCCGGACCAGTGTGCGGCCGGCCAGCCGCAACAAAAAAGCGCATTGATCTTACAAGTTGTATCAAAACATTACACATTGTATCATTACAAGGTGCGCAACGCGCATTGATGTTACAAGTTGTATCCAAACATTACACATTGTATCATTACAAGGCGCGCATTGTAATGCTCGGTTCTCCTCCTTCACTGATGTAACCTCGTCATGTATCATTACAAGGTGCGCATTGCAATGCTCGGTTCTCCTCCCTCACTGCTGTAATGCTCGACTCTGTAATGTTATATTACACGCGAATGCACCCTGTGAGGAAGCACCTAGGTTTATTTGTTGGTTTGATATCTTTTCACCACCAAACTTTTGAACGAATCGTCAAAAAGGGTCCATGCCGCCAGTGTCATCAGCAAGCAGTTTCATTGAAGAGAATGATTTCATTGTATTTTTTTTTTCAAATTCATATATCTCGAAAACAGTGGGCAATAAACTTTAGGAAAACCTCCAACCATAAGACGCTAAACACTTTGATAAGTAACCCTCGCCCACTCCCTCCTCCCTGTTTTGTAAAGCGGGAATGCATACATGATGTCATTCATAAGAACTTTATGCAGATAGAATAAGGCTTTAGCATGAATAGTTTCCTGAAAAAAGTGGGAAGTGTCTTCAGCCGGCGTCACTACACACTGACGCAGGGCGTGTGTAAGACAGATCGATCACGCACACAATCATGCGTTATTACGGCAGTTTTTGATGCAGTGATCACGAGGCGAGACGGTTTCTAGGTTAGTCCGTATTCTTAGACCCGTTGTTCGGTAACCGAAAATTATAGCTACGAATAAATTGAAAATTAATATATTTCGGAGACCAGTTTGGAGTCGTGCGTAGGAGGTGTCGAATTAATAATTCTTTATTGTCTTTCCAGTCGTATTCAGTTTTATTTTCGAAGTTGTCAAGTGTTACTTGGAGTATCTACGAGTGACGTTGCTATTTACCTAGCAATTTGCGAGGACAGTAAAATATTGTTAGTGCCATAATGTGCAGGTTTATTGACCCAACAAATGGTTTGACGCGCCGCCATCGAAGCCACGGGGCAGCTGCGATCGTGTGTGGGACTCTTTTCCCCGAAAAGTGACCAATACTACTCACGAAACCTCGCGTTGTTCCTCCTCGACTTATAGATGGGCCGAAGGATATCTAAAGGTTTATAATTATTTTCTGGAGTCTATTCGTACTACATACGCGAAAAAGACCCGAAAATAATTATGAATTGTACAAGTCGTGTGAGTTTGATTGAAAACACTATCTTATGATTATTTACGATAACCCGGCAAGGGCCCCACATCACCCGCACGTCCGGGGCTCTCCTCGGGGAAGCCAGATGGGCCTCATTAGTGCAGTTAGGATAGATGCTACACTTACTAAATTAGGTATGGTTGTGTATTGTTTTTTTTCAAGAAAAAAATTATCACACCTTAAACAATATATTAATTTATTTTATATTTACGAACACAAGTCAAAAAACCTATCAAATGAATCGAAGTATTTACTGAAAATCTTGTAGGTGGTACAATTGCTAATTTTTACCACTGATACCTATCATTGTTACCTTAGGACGTTTACAACACCAGAGGTGCTACACTCGTGCTACGACTCTGGTACTCCTTGTTTAAACCACAGTATTTATACGACATAAAACGATACTTCTTCATTAACACAACAATTTTGTTTCGTCTAAGTGTGCTTTGTTTACTCAGATTTATTCATTCTACCCCACCCAGTTATTGTATAATAATCATAAATTAAACTGTGTAATTCATTGTGTTGGAATTTTTTACAAACTGAATTACTTTCTTTTGCTGACATTCTTGCAAAAGATAAAAAGTCGTTTATTCAGCACGCCTATTGTAATTACGTATTTTGGTAAAATGTCGTTCTTAGTTTCGATATTAATTTTATTTTCACGATATTTTATACATTACATATGTAAAAACATTTTTATTTTGTTACATATGTTATAATCATCATTAATCGTAGACTTTGTGGACGATCACAAGGACTGCGCGTCAATTTCGTGAAGTTGCTTTACTTAAAAGATATAGCTTTTTATCGAAAACCAATTTTAATCTAAAATATTTTGTATGCCCGTCAATAGTCAGCTCTAGACAGAACATGTGATGCTAATGAAATAGCTAACATAAAAATCCGTTCCCCACTTCAACGAGAAATTTTCAGATTTGGGTTGCATGCATTGTCAACTATGTAGGAAAATGAACATTAGTCTCTGTTTTCACTTGATATGTTTGTTTTGAGCTCAATTTGATGCGTATATACACTCGAGAGCAATGAATCCGGGTCACTTAAAGAATGTTAAAAATCTCGGAAACTAAAAATGATAGGTTAATGCAATAAATTGTATTTAATAGACAATGTAATACTCCTTAAATGAAAGTAAAAAAAATATGAGTCACCATACATTTTATTAACACAAAATTACATAAAGAAAAAACTGCCGATCTCTCCTTAAAACAAAAATAGGAAACATGAAATTTTTGAACTTTATTACGATTTTCTTGAATTTTAATACTTCGTATTGCCTCCTCGTGCTTCCATTACTGCGTTTACGCGGTTTGGCATGCTGTACACCAAGTTCCTTATACGATTTTGGGGAATATTCTCCCATTCCTCTGTGAGAGCAATTTTGAGCTCACGAAGCGTGATTGGGGGAGGGTTTCGTTGTTTTACGCATCTGCCTAGCTCCTCCCAAGCATGCTCGATCGGGTTGATATCCGGGCTGCGCGCTGGCCACTCCATACGAGTAATGTTCATCTCTTGAAGGTAGTCATTCACAATCCTACCTGTATGAGGTCGGGCATTGTCATGCATAAATATAGCATCCTCACCTAAATTGACCATAAATGGACCAACGTGATCATTGAGGATTTCTTCCACATATCTTACGCTAGTTAAAGAGCCGTTTTCTATGATCACCAGCTCTGTGCGACTTTCAGAAGAAATTCCGGCCCACACAAGTACAGACCCACCACCGTAGGCTACTTTTTCTTCGATGCATGCTTGCTTGAATCTTTCCCCTGGTCTTCGATACACTCTGTGTCTTCCATCGTGCTTGTAGAGCATAAATTTTGATTCGTCGGAGAACATAACTTTTGACCAATCTTCAATACTCCAATTTACGTGGCTCTGGGCATACCTTAGTCTCGAAATACGATGCCCACGCTCCAGTTTAGGGCCGTTTGCAGGTCTAAGGGGTTTTAAGTTAGATTCAGCAAGCCGACGTCTTACTGTCCATGCACTTGGGTTACTTCCTCCGAGGCGTCGAAACTGATTGGTGAGTTCAGTTCCTGTGAGAAAGCGATTTCGAAGCATGGTGTTCACCAAGTATCGGTCTTCTCGTGCTGTGGTACACCTGGTTCTGCCCGTTCCTGGTCTGCGTAGGTTAGAACCAGTTTCTTCGTAACGTCGGAGAACTCTTTGTACTGTTGACAGCGACACACCGACAGTCCTGGCTGTATCGCGCTGACTCCGGCCGGTTTCCAGCATTGTAAGTATTCTGGTGCATTCTTCAGGCGTAAGCGACATAATTTCAGCTTGATTAATGAATATAGAGCACTATCAACATGGTTTATGTACCCACATAAATGACAGATTACAAACAAAAGCAACACCAAATGCTGTAATTTCGTAGTTCCATCTTCGAAAGTGGCCCTTTTTCAAATTTGATTTTTTTATGATATAACTTTACAATAACTAAGAAGTTTTAATACCTTCATTTAAGGAGTATTACATTGTCTATTAAATACAATTTATTGCATTAACCTAGCATTTTTAGTTTCCGAGATTTTTAGGATTCTTTAAGTGACCCGGATTCATTGCTCTCGAGTGTATTTAAACTTTCATGATCTTTCAGTTTATTAATGAGTTAGAAATATTTAAACACTGTTGCAAGCGTCATCGGCATGTTTTTGATTTGAAGTACTGCCGGTTAAATCTAAAACTTTTAAGAGCGCATAAGTATAATCAATCTATCCTTCTTGGCTATATTTTGTAATACCACTAGGGTTAGTTTCACTTTTAATTTCACTACAAACTCGAACAATGTTTACAGAACTTCGAGTTCTTGTCTTGAAGAACTCGAAGTTTATCGATTATGGGATACCTAGGCGTCGCGTGATGTTGATTTGATAAATGGGCAGAGTTGCTGACAGATGTCAAACCAGCGCGGCTGTTCAAAATTGAAACACAGTAATTCATGATTTCAAAATTGTTCAGGAGACGCAAAAAACAGCGATCAAAGTGATCATTGATCGCTTGCCTTAACTAAACTATCAAAGTTAGACGTTATAGAATCATTTACGATCGGTAATAATTTAAATTGCAATAAAATGAATAGTACAAATTAAAACTCGTTTACTTTAAAATAATTTGTTTATTGTTAACAATTTATAAGTAATAATCAAAAACAAAACACAGTAAGTTTAGTTGTTAGGTTTTAAATTTGTCAAAAATGTAAAGTTTAAAAATCTAAAACTATATAAAAATATAGCTCCTCATGTGAAATTGGGCACAACGGAACCCAGTATCATTGAAAACCAGTATTTCTGGTCAAATTAGGTCACCATATAGAAGGTTTTAGTGGAAATAAAAAAATAATGTTAATATAATTATTATGAAAATCTTATACCTATATTATTATCTAAAGTTTTACACGTCTCGTAGCGTCGTGGGCAATATTAATGAGGAGAGAACATTTTAAATAAAATAAATACCTATATAAAAAAAATATAAACGGAATGTTGCAAATCAAAAGAAATTAAAGCAGCCTGCTTAAGTAACTTTCATTTTAATCATTATAGATCACCTGCCCGTCAGAAATTAAGTCAGCAGATTGGTCATTTGTAGGTAGATTAACCCAAAATTCTCTTCGACTAATCGGCATAAGCGGCACCAGTTTGGAAACTATGCCATCTTTTTTTGAAGACTTCACTCCACGTGGCATGGTGTCTGCAACAGGAGGAAGTGTCGATATGTCGAACTGCTTAATTAGAAAGTTAAGCTCTAAATAAGGCACTTCAAAATCAGTCTTGTATAAAAGATTACGTGAAAAATTGTTGACGCCTCATTTTAAACTATAAAAAACACGGAGAGACACTAAGTTACGCCGGCGTCCGTCGACTTACTTAATTTGTTGAGAGCATTTAATATGAATAACACAAATTCAAAACAGAGTATCAGGCCGTAACAATTTTAAAACCTAGTAAGTATGCAACTCTTACTAGGTTTTTAAAATTGTTCTCGGATTTACTATGTTTTCAATTTGTACTTTTGATAACACTTTTTACGTAGTTTCAAATTACCTCGACTTGCCAGGTGACTAACTAGAAAACTCGTACAAAAATGGGTGTTTTAAGCAGCCCAATCTATCGAGTATGCCTAGTAAGTCAAAAAATTGAGAAAAAACGTTTTTTTAAAAAAAATTGAGTTACTAGGTTTTAATTTTGAACAGCCGAGCGGTTTAGAGTGACTACATTTCTATTTCCATTTCACACAGTCTTCAGTATGCTTAGTCGTTTTAGGGTTTAGTAGCCAAATGGCAAAAACGGAACCCTTATAGATTCGTCATGTCTGTCTGTCTGTCTGTCCGTCCGTGTGTCACAGCCATTTTTCTCCGAAACTATAAGGCCTATGCTATTGAAACTTGGTAACTAGATGTATTCTGTGAACCGCATTAAGATTCTAATATAAAACTAGGAAAAAAGTAGTACATTTTGGGGGTCAGAACTGAAACTCAATTTTTTTTTTTTCATCAAACCCATACGTGTGAGGTATCTATAGATAGATCTTCAAAAATGCCATTAAGGTTCCTAACATCATTTTTTTCTAATGTGAATACTCTGCGCAAGAGACACTTCCAAAGTGGAAAGATGTGTCCCCCCCCCCCCCCTCTAACTTCTAAACAAGAGAATGTTAAATCTAAAAAAGTTATATGACGTACATTGCCATAAAAACTACCAACGAAAATTGGTTTGAACGAGATAGAGCTAGTAGTTTTTTGTATATTTAATGTACGTACGCACGAATGACAAACTTCATCACGTATTTAACAGGTAACCATTGTTGAGAACTATAGTTTTCGACTGACTGATATACTTTGAAGATATTTTTATAAAAAAGAAAATGTTGTACGTGATATGTATGATCAGTGCTCAGTGACTCTCAGGCTTCATTTCAACAACTTGCGTCCATTACGAATCCACTCAAATTTTGTTTACACAAACAACGAAAATATAAAACTCATCATGAGCCTTAAATTGAATTGTCGAGATTGCGATCCCATTTTTGCGTTCAAATTTCAATTTTATATCGCCGTTTTTCATCATAATGAATTCTAAACTTAATCTAGAAATGAATAATTGTGTTACTTTTGTCACTCTTAAGTTATGCCAAGTTGTTTACAGAACTTGCATTGTGTTGATCGATTTGAATATTAGATTTCGACTAAAAATAAACATTGTGTTGTAGTTAGGAGTCATTACATATTATCATACTTTAAACCAGTTCCAAAAATGCCCAGAAAGCACAGCAGAGGTAAAGTAATCTATCTTAGATCAATATTTACCAACCCAGAGAAAACAAGAATTTCCGTTTTCAAAATACGTTTCAAATTATTTCTTGACGGTAACCCATTCATTAATATTATTAAACTTTAAGCAACTCTTTAATTTATGACCTCATAATCAAATGACTCATCAAAATTCGCTTAAAGCTTAAACGTAATATGATATCACTTAAAATTTTGATCGCCTTCGATTATGGCTCTCATCTAGTTCACCCTCTTAACCCTTTTCTCGTTCCCGTACAATTGGTCGAGCGACCTATAAACGCTTGCATAATGACCAGATTTTCCATAAAATATGATTTATACCTACCTTCGGCTGAAACTGTCCACCTCATACAGGAAGCTGGCTATAATGCACGGCCCAGGTAATGACCAGTCTTTCCATTTAATATGATTTATACATATATACAACTGAAACTGCTTCACCTCAAACAGGATGGTGGGAACCATACCTAATGCACGTTGTTATCGGCGCCACGTCTCTTTGTAACGTAATGAATGGGTTGGTTGGGGCAATTGGTTATATCGGAATTTAATTTTCATTTAGTATTGTTTTATTTTTTGTGTAATTAAATAATAAGGAAGAACTTTGACCAAACCTGGACACAGGTACGCTACTATAAACAAGAAAAAATTGCGTGTACTTAGTGTACACACGTAAGAAGTAAAACTTCTTCAAAAACTTAATTTTCACCTCACCTTAAATTAAGTCAAAAAGTACAAAAGTCCCAAAGTCCCAAAGTCCCAAAGTCCCAAAGTCCCAAAGTCCCAAAGTCCCAAAGTCCCAAAGTCCCAAAGTCCCAAAGTCCCAAAGTCCCAAAGTCCCAAAGTCCCAAAGTCCCAAAGTCCCAAAGTCCCAAAGTCCCAAAGTCCCAAAGTCCCAAAGTCCCAAAGTCCCAAAGTCCCAAAGTCCCAAAGTCCCAAAGTCTAAAAGTCTAAAAGTCCAAAACTCCAAAAGTCCAAAAGTCCCAAAGATCCAAAGTACCAAGGTCCCATCCAAAAGTCCAAAAGCCCAAAAGTCCAAAAGTCCAAAAGTCCAAAAGTCCAAAAGTCCAAAAGTCCCAAAGTCCCAAAGTCCCAAAGTCCCAAAGTACCAAAGTCCCAAAGTCCCAAAGTCCCAAAGTCCCAAAGTCCCAAAGTCCCAAAGTCCCAAAGTCCCAAAGTCCCAAAGTCCCAAAGTCCCAAAGTCCCAAAGTCCCAAAGTCCCAAAGTCCCAAAGTCCCAAAGTCCCAAAGTCCCAAAGTCCCAAAGTCCCAAAGTCCCAAAGTCCCAAAGTCCCAAAGTCCCAAAGTCCCAAAGTCCCAAAGTCCCAAAGTCCCAAAGTCCCAAAGTCCCAAAGTCCCAAAGTCCCAAAGTCCCAAAGTCCCAAAGTCCCAAAGTCCCAAAGTCCCAAAGTCCCAAAGTCCCAAAGTCCCAAAGTCCCAAAGTCCCAAAGTCCCAAAGTCCCAAAGTCCCAAAGTCCCAAAGTCCCAAAGTCCCAAAGTCCCAAAGTCCCAAAGTCCCAAAGTCCCAAAGTCCAAAAGTCCCAAAGTCCCAAAGTCCAAAAGTCCCAAAGTCCCAAAGTCCCAAAGTCCCAAAGTCCCAAAGTCCCAAAGTCCCAAAGTCCCAAAGTCCCAAAGTCCCAAAGTCCCAAAGTCCAAAAGTCCCAAAGTCCCAAAGTCCCAAAGTCCCAAAGTTCCAAAGTCCCAAAGACCCAAAGTACCAATGTCCCATCCAAAAGTCCAAAAGCCCAAAAGTCCAAAAGTCCAAAAACCCTTAAATGACATGCTATCCCTGGATAAAGTACTCTTAATTCGAATCCACCGTGGTGGGGAACAGAACAAAGATGGCGCGTAACCAAAAATCGTGACGTGACGTGACGTGACGTGACGCAAATTTTTTTCCAACGCCGATAAAGAAGTTTCACTTCAATAATATAACTTCTAAATAAATGAAGAAGATTTTTTAGTTCTGTAAAATGAGGAGTCAAAACGGAATAATATATACTAATAAAACACGGAAGACAAAAATTACTTTACTTTAACCATATTCTCAAGCGGAGTAAGCCCCAAAAAGAAAAATATTGCCTCTGCTAACATGTTTTCAAAAACATAAAATTCACAGCTTCATATTTAGGTACCGAAAAATTTACGAAAATAGTTTGTTTTGTGTTCATTTTAATTTTTCAAGCCAACACACCAGTCTATGGCCCTTGTCTGCGGTACTTACGTCAAGCACACACATCTAGGCCAAAAGATACATAGCTTAACGAGAGCGTTTTATACCGTCTGAAAAAGTAAACGTACAAATCCGGACTGTGGACCAATTATGTTTGTCTTTTTGTAGAAGTTGTGTTGTTCGGTAAGTTGATAATTACAGCCGAGGCGTTATTGCTAGCCCGAGCCGCAGGCGAGGGCTACAAGAAAGCAGAGGCTGTAATTATCAAAGCGAACGTGTGTCATACGACGTTTTATAACATATTTGCGAGGAAACAAGGAAATAAATAAAACGGGGACATTCATAAACTAACAAAAAAACGTAGCAAAAAATAGCGATAATAAAGCGCGCGGAATTTTACTTGTTCACAACGCTTTCTTTTTTTCTTATTTCTTAAGAGGCAAAGGCACAAAAACAGCCAGTATTATTAATAAAGTAAATTAATATTGTTTGTATTGGTTTCACATAAATGGTTGTAATTTATTGTCAAAATTAATTAAATTAAACAATTACATGTTTATTTTATTATATTTTATCTCCCAAAGTTAATTTTATTCTTAAAATGTTCACCACTTTTCTGACATAAAAACTCTTTGCTAAGATTTAAAAAAAGTACCGTTCGTTTTAGACGCAATCGTCCGTTTTACTTTACATTACCGGACTAGGCCGTAATGAGATACATTACGTTAGTGAAATGGGTCAAATAAGAGACTTTTTACGAGCAAATGTGTTATAAAAATAATTATTTTGAAGGTAAGAAAAGTTACAAGTTCAAAGCTGTACCAAATCGTCGCAACATTTAATGGACGTCATCTTGAACGTGTTATTATTGTGGGAAAATGTACGCATACTTTTGCAAAATAGCTATCAACTGTTTTCCAACCACCTACCCAATACACTATTCTCCTAGTTGAGGACGCAGTGGCACACAAGGTCTGTTGAGACAGTTGGAGACATTCTTCCGAGGGCTTTCCCGGGGCTCCCAACCGTAGTTTTTTTCGTTTTTTTTTATTTAGTCGGTAAGAATCCGCCATAGCATCCATGACGGATTTTCCACACCTAATGCACTATTACACTAAATGTGCCCATCGGCTTTGTCTGTGATACAATGTGAATCTTTTAATACACATCATGCCTCTATTCACAATAACGCATGAAAAGTCTTCAGATATGCAGATATTGAATATTACTCCTGTGCTCCCTTACACCATGTTACATTAGGATAACGTAGCTTGGCATGGTGACAAAATCCTTGAAATCGTTTCAGTAGCTCCAGAGTTTATTGATTATATCAAACAAACCAATATTTCCTCTAAGAAAGTATAAAATATTTCTACAGATTGGTATTTAAATCATATTTTACTAAAATTGTGGTAGTGCTATATACCGGATTTTATGTATCTCAGGATACGTTCCACAGTATTTCAGAGAACTAGAAAAAGAAACATTCACATTATAGTGACAAGACCAGTTAGTGTTACGCAGATGAGGAATGCTGTCACGTCTTACTATTACAATTGTTTCTAAACATAAAGGTTCAAACATACGAAAACCCATTATCATATCAAACAAACGGATAATCTGATGTCTAGATTTAAAAAAAAGTTAATATAAAATATTTAAGTAAACAAAGTTGCGATGACAAGGTAAATCGAAGCAAGTGACCTGAAAGTCAAATATTTTATACGACTGAGGCCCGATGCCTAGGTGATACCGCACCACATAAAATACATGAGATTTTTTACCTTGAACCCTTCACTGAAGCGTATCGAGGCGAAAAATGTATATTTATGATTTTTTTAAATTTTTTTTATTTAGTCGGTAAGAATCCGCCATAGCATCCATGACGGATTTTCCACACCTAATGCACTATTACACTAAATGTGCCCATCGGCTTTGTCTGTGATACAATGTGAATCTTTTAATACACATCATGCCTCTATTCACAATAACGCATGAAAAGTCTTCAGATATGCAGATATTGAATATTACTCCTGTGCTCCCTTACACCATGTTACATTAGGATAACGTAGCTTGGCATGGTGACAAAATCCTTGAAATCGTTTCAGTAGCTCCAGAGTTTATTGATTATATCAAACAAACCAATATTTCCTCTAAGAAAGTATAAAATATTTCTACAGATTGGTATTTAAATCATATTTTACTAAAATTGTGGTAGTGCTATATACCGGATTTTATGTATCTCAGGATACGTTCCACAGTATTTCAGAGAACTAGAAAAAGAAACATTCACATTATAGTGACAAGACCAGTTAGTGTTACGCAGATGAGGAATGCTGTCACGTCTTACTATTACAATTGTTTCTAAACATAAAGGTTCAAACATACGAAAACCCATTATCATATCAAACAAACGGATAATCTGATGTCTAGATTTAAAAAAAAGTTAAAATAAAATATTTAAGTAAACAAAGTTGCGATGACAAGGTAAATCGAAGCAAGTGACCTGAAAGTCAAATATTTTATACGACTGAGGCCCGATGCCTAGGTGATACCGCACCACATAAAATACATGAGATTTTTTACCTTGAACCCTTCACTGAAGCGTATCGAGGCGAAAAATGTATATTTATGATTTTTTTAAATTTTTTTTATTTAGTCGGTAAGAATCCGCCATAGCATCCATGACGGATTTTCCACACCTAATGCACTATTACACTAAATGTGCCCATCGGCTTTGTCTGTGATACAATGTGAATCTTTTAATACACATCATGCCTCTATTCACAATAACGCATGAAAAGTCTTCAGATATGCAGATATTGAATATTACTCCTGTGCTCCCTTACACCATGTTACATTAGGATAACGTAGCTTGGCATGGTGACAAAATCCTTGAAATCGTTTCAGTAGCTCCAGAGTTTATTGATTATATCAAACAAACCAATATTTCCTCTAAGAAAGTATAAAATATTTCTACAGATTGGTATTTAAATCATATTTTACTAAAATTGTGGTAGTGCTATATACCGGATTTTATGTATCTCAGGATACGTTCCACAGTATTTCAGAGAACTAGAAAAAGAAACATTCACATTATAGTGACAAGACCAGTTAGTGTTACGCAGATGAGGAATGCTGTCACGTCTTACTATTACAATTGTTTCTAAACATAAAGGTTCAAACATACGAAAACCCATTATCATATCAAACAAACGGATAATCTGATGTCTAGATTTAAAAAAAAGTTAATATAAAATATTTAAGTAAACAAAGTTGCGATGACAAGGTAAATCGAAGCAAGTGACCTGAAAGTCAAATATTTTATACGACTGAGGCCCGATGCCTAGGTGATACCGCACCACATAAAATACATGAGATTTTTTACCTTGAACCCTTCACTGAAGCGTATCG
This sequence comes from Miltochrista miniata, assembly GCA_933228765.1. NCBI lineage: Eukaryota > Metazoa > Arthropoda > Insecta > Lepidoptera > Erebidae > Miltochrista > Miltochrista miniata. The sequence continues at coordinate 15,691,157 of OW121759.1, read as the reverse complement.
AGGCGAAAAATGTATATTTATGATTTTTTTAAATTTTTGAACAAGTACTTAAATAGAAGGTATTTGAGTTTCAGTTGGTGGCTATTGTTTAATAATGTGTTTTGGGTTCAGTTGTCATCTTTACTAGTCTTGCGAATGTCGTGAGGTGAAACTTGTCAGGTTTACAAAGAAAATATTAGGGAATCGTATAAGTTGCGTTATTCAGTAGGTACTTTCTTAGTAAGATATCTGTGAATCGGAGCAGTAATTTCCGAGAATATTGCGAACCTAAAGTTGGGAGGCTAACAACAGCCTATTGCAGTCCCTTGCTGAACATTGCGTAGGCCTCCCACTTCGATTGTTTATCGAAGGCTTCCCTCTATCTATTTACCTAAATCGGTACAGAAGTTTTCAACTTAAAGACAGACTGTTTCTCAAAAAGTTAGCCCGTAGTTTTATAAGGCGAAAATAGACCTCAAGCGTTTCAAGAGTATTAAAAGTACTTGACCGTAATTCGAAGCTTATATAATGAGAGATAGGCATATCCGTTACCCGTAGGCTTATCTTACTCATGTTTGATGACGTATTTCCGTCGACTCAGCAGGCAGGGAGCGCCACCTGTGAACTTATAAATGCAAATGGCGTCCATTTTATCCTCATTGGCGTTTTGATTCCCGTAGCAAAAGGTTATAGCAGGAACACCTGCTAGTGCATTTATTTTTTCTAGTTACTAGTTATATACCTAGTAAAGTTATAAAAAGTGACTTGGGATGAAGTAAGTGAATTAACAGAAATAATTATTTAACGGCTTTGCCGTTCGTTTGAATATACAGTGAATCTAAAACAAGTGACTTGTGATTGAAGTAAGTGAACCTACAGACATATTTAACGGTTTGACCGTTCGTTTAAGTCTCAGGTATGTTTTTACTTCATATTTTTACGATCACATATGAGTGTGATACGTCATAACGTGAAATAACCTATTATTTTAAAATAGCACGTAAACCTTTCGAGGTTGCAGTTTCTTTTATTTAATATCTTTAGTTACAGCTAATATCAAACTGATTTTATAGATTGTATTCATAGGTAATAATACTTTTTTTTTTAGATATTATTTGCTTCGTGTATGTACAGCGTCAGTACCGCCGAATATAGAAAATATTTTCAAAATATTTTTATACCTACCCACATAAAGGCACATTAATTACTAGATGTTCCTATACATGTAAAAATATGGCCTATTATGGGTTAAATCGTAATCATCCCAAGTTTCTGAATACGTACGAGTGTGTCAAAGTAATAACTAAATGTTCACCATGAAAGTAGTACTTAAATTTTAGGTACCTAAAATAATACTATTTCTTTTAGTTTGGTTTCTTGATAGAAATGAATCCTCCATCCTTAGAAAGTAAGCTAATTCCAAGTGGAGTATTTCAGAAGCGCGCTCTGAGCTCCAGTTACTGTATTAGGTACGTCAAATAGCTACAGTTCCAGCTCATTTAGCTCGAACTTCAAATAAGGGCGATCGCGACGCCACGTGCATTGTCGTAAGTGGAGTAAAAGAAGCCGTTCCACTAAACCGGATAAGGATGATGGAAATAGGTGAGTTATTTCTCATTTACCTAACACTGGTCCTGACCAAGTGTAAATTTCTTCACAGATCAGAGGTTAATTTACGAGGATGATAGAAACAGCCAATCATCCTTGCTTCGTATTTTATATAGGGACAGCATTAAAAGAGATTTCGGTTACCTAAGATCCTAAGACACAGTATAACCAAAGAGGTTGATAGACACGTTTTGGCGACAAATTGCCTAGATAAGATAATATGCTGATACCCACTATTGTAAAATCATAGTCCTGGGTTCGTCAACCTAGACAAAAACGGGGAGATCCGACGATTCGAATCCTTGCTACATTTTGAAAAAGCTGACAAGGCTCTTTCTGTCAAAAGGCTTTTGCTGCCAAAACCTGTTGTATTTTGAAACTTTTGAAAAACTTAAGTTTCTTCGAAAATATTTATGACAAAATTGAAGACCTACTTTAATAATAGGATAAATTTTTTATCAATTTATTACAAATGGCCTGCGGCCATAGATCTGATTTCATATACTCAGAATTGTAAAAGACCCAATTCTTAAAAATGAACCTTGATAAAATATCGCCTTCAAACACATACATTTTCGAGGCTGAAGCCTTTTCAACGGCACTCTGGAAGGCATGCATTTTGGTCTTCGATCTCCAAAAAGGATGACCCTGAAAAAAGTTCATCCAAATCATTACGCCAGCCTTCGAGAGGATCAGGCGTCAAGATCAGATCTTCATCGAATGGAGTCCAGATTCCATTGTACCAAGAGCCTTTTTAGGCCTGTATTACAGTTACCACTCTCGAGGGGTGTGTACAATATCTATAATATTTGGGCATACGACAGTAAATGTCCCTTCAATTAAGAAATTTCTGAGCTTTAGGCTCTCAAAGAGACTGAGAAGTTTAATATCCTCTGCCCATACCAGCAAAGGAAACACTAACCAGTTACCACCCTCGAGGGGTATGTATAATATCTATAATAATTGGGTATACGATAGTAACCAGACGTACGATAACATACTAAGTAACCATGCAAGGATGTCCCTTCCATTACGAAATTTCCGAGCTCGAGGCTCTCAAAGAGACGAGGAGAGGTCTAACATCCTCTGGCCACACCAGCAAAGGAAACACTAAATGATATGACCCTGTCATTCTATGTCGGTCAGTTAACTCTGTACAAAATACGTTGGTAAGGAACGAGAGTACCAAAAAGTTTTAAATTTATAAAAGGGTACCGCATTCCCTTTATCCAGAAACTCCAATCCGTCCTGCACGGTATTCGAGAGGACGCAGGTTCGAATCCTGCTCAAAACTGATAACCTTCCCACATTTAAATTTACACCGAACTCTGTTCAAGTCCCGTCCTGACAAAGTTGTAAAATTTTCACTTTATGTTAAAATGCTATGGAAAACTTGACTAAGGTGGAATACTGATTGCTTTAAATACTTAAGAATCCATACAACGAACTCTTTTTAAAAAGGTTTCCTTTTTAACTGAAATGACCACATTGTGCAATGGTTCAAAAGATGAATGCTCAAGGCACTCTAAAGCTAGTTTCTTTGTCACCAAGTTTGGTTTCTCCACTTTTCCTAACTTCAAATAGCGATGGGTCATCCGCCCAGAATTCAGTTTTAGGACATTGTACGCCTTTGTGAAACAGAATAGTTCTATCTTTCAGCATGTTCCGTTTACCAGATTTCCTCCAACCACGAGATTGGATGTGCAAAATACATCTCAGTCAAGCTTATTTTCATGGTAAAGCTGATGTAGTGTACATTATTCTTTCTCAGAGCACATTCTTGTCTTCCGCTCGGGTAAACCGCACCCAAAACATTTTCGTTTCTCACCATCTGGGTGCCTCGGATTTCTATAGAATAAGAGTATTCAAATTCTCGTCTACCTACACAAAATCTCATTTTGCGCATCAAAATCCTGTTACTCTTCACAGACACGTACAAATAGCCTTGAAAACTCTTCAAACCCAGGGATGGTTAGACAATTGGGAGAAAACAATAATAGGTTCCTAAAGAAACCTCTCATATCGTTATGCGATAGACATAGAACTACCTGAAAGTCCAATACCAAACGAAAAGATATCAGACATAAAAGGAAGATTTATTTAATTTCAAATCAAAGAAACTTAATTCTTTTAAAGAAAATTCAAACTTGGTGGGTCTTTTGAATTTTTACCACTTTCGCAGTGCCTAGAGGTAGCTTTACCTCAGCGTCACATTCGGTCAATCCCCTAACCGACAACCCACTGAAGAAAATAGTAGTGCACGGAGTGGTACAAGTGGAACCCCAATAGTGGGTCCGCAATTACCGGTTCTCGACAATTTTACAAGCTTTCCATCCGAGATGCTTTCTTACCACGGACGCGTCAGATTTCGCTTGGGAGCCCAGCTAGAAAACATTTCTCTAACAGGCTCGAGGGCCCAGAATAACAAAGATTGCACTGCATCGAAGAGAGATGTTGACAATCTTACACATGATTCGAAATCATATACCGGTACTGTGTTACAGTCTGTACTCATTCAAAGCAGTTGTAGTCCACCCCCGCAGAGGAACGAGACCAAATCAATTGCCTTGACGAACTTAACTCGTCAGCGTGCGTGTAATTGTCCGACATCAAATTGACTTCACCATACACTGCATTCCGAGCCGATACCATAATTATGTATCAGCTCCTCCGGGTATTTTTCGTGAGCATCCTTGCTTCAAACACCACTAAGGCAAGATTGCCTACAAACAATATTCCTATTATGAAATGGAGAACACTACATGATAGGCCTGTTTGTAATGTGTGGATATTACTTCCACCACCATTCTTAATACCCAAGATGCTGTCACACCTTAATCGGTCAACAGGATTGTTTGTTTGTTGTGCCGCGATGGCACGAGGTACTAATAGAGGGCAGTCTCAAAGAGAGAGCTCTGTAAGTTCCATTCTGTCTGCAGAACCTGCAAAAGAACCTAATAAATATTATTTCTTTCCTTCTAATAAACACCTCGACAGGTCTCCCACCACCTCACATAGAGAATCTGTGGAGTAGTGAAATGTGGGGGGGGGGGGGCGAAGAGGTAAATAACAGAGACCTACCTTTTAAGATACTTATAAATTTTACAGTTTTAACCGACTTGCATTTTATTCATGATTATTATATAATACGATTCTGTTACATAAATCTGTTGTTGCTGTACTTGATAATACAGAAACCGCTAGTCAACCTTACATAGTTCGCATGTTTTGGTTAAACATATCTTGGTCGATCTCTTTGAAAAATTAAAAGAAAATTAAGTCACATATTGATTGATATTGGGATTGATGACTTAGTTAAATATTACCAAGTATTGATACACAGAACATTTTTCAAGTATCTCGTCATAGTGATTTTATGCTTAGGTCGCCGCATCCACGATCTAACTTTGCTCGATTGTTTTAACTCACGTCATAGGTACTACTTTAGGCCCGAATCAGAGTCCGAAACTGATCATTTTCATTTCAGACAATCTGGTTGGAAAACTATTGTAAACAAAGATAATACCTACGACTAATCAATTGAATCCTTTATTCTAGATAGAAATTAGGTTAATCAGAGTAACCGATATGAGACTACACAGTCAAATAGTTTACTTATGACTGTGAGAGGTACTCCAACAATTCTAGCCCCGGCACTACCCGGTCAGCAGCAGCTTCTAAGAATTGGTGGTAGTGGTAAGATTAAATTAATCCTAACACGAAGTAATTGACGATGGGTTGGTAATAATGTCAGCAACTACCACCAATCAAATATTATAATAATACGCAATTATTTAATCCTGTCAATAGAAGGAAACTTACTACTCCTTATATAAGATTCCTTATTTAGTCTATTTAAGATAACATATTAAGTTGTTCAATGTGGTAAAGATTATAAATCTAGATACCATACATACAACATTCTGTAATATTATTTTCCCAAAAATAAATTAGAATCACATTGGCGTTTCCGTCACTCACCAGGCGAAAACAAACATTTCTCATTATATAAGCTTCGAATTACGGTCAAGTACTTTTAATAGCGGCGTTTTCCCTGAAAGAAAACGCATATTAAAATACTTACCTAATTCGAAGCTTACTTTTTAAATCTGCCTGGTGAATAAAAGCCAATGAGGACAAAATGGACGCCATCTGCATTATCCATTGTACTTACTGAGTTAAAAATTGATTATGTTTTCCATTTCCTGCCTGGCTTTCTTGCCGAAGTTGTCCATTAAGTAATGAAATGTTTCTTAGCAACCATTACAAGAGCAGCACAATTTGAAAAAGTTTGATTCATAATAAATGTTCAGGAATAGAAAACTACACAATTTTTTTTTTTAAATTGGCGCCTACCGCCTTTTGACTTTTTATAGAAGATTAAAAAAAATTTTTTCAGTAAAAATAAAACCGACTTCAAACAAATCCTGAAAAATAAAATTTACTTAGCACAAATTAATATGTATTTTGATTTATCAGATTTTATTCAATATCATATTGAAGTCGGCGCCAAGTAAACCCATAGGTTTATGTAGGTATTATTCATGGCACCAACTTCAATACTATATTGAATAAAATCTGATAAATCAAAATACATATTAATTTGTGCTAAGTAAATTTTATTTTTCAGGATTTGTTTGAAGTCGGTTTTATTTTTTATTGAAATTTTTTTTTTCATTATTTTAAGTGGCGGGTGAACCGAAAAATATCTATCTAGGTAAAAGTTTTCATCAATACAAATCAATCAAGTCCAAACATAAGGTAGGTAGCTGCTGTAAATCGTTAAGGATTTCCCTCGACTGTCTTTCGGTTCCATCATCAGATCGAATCCAAACATTAATTAAATTGTAGTACATTAAAGCACTGAATTAAAAAGTTAACAAACGCACTGGTAGTCCCTACAATTTTCGGTGGTTGCCCTCGATTTCTCCTGGAACCCATCATCAGATCCTAATATGGTTAAAATGGGACCACCTCAGAAGTAAACCCTATTCAAGAAAGAAAAAAAATTAAATCCGTCTATAATTGACGGAAATATCGGTGAACATACATAAAACATTGAGAACTTCCTTTTTTTTGAAGGCGGATCTATCAATCTAGGTGTAAAGTTCTCATCAATAAATGCCGTCCCGCCGAAGGGATGGAGGGGAACGAACTGTGCAGGACATGATCACCCTGCTGAAACAAACCAACCCTGACGACGTGCCCGATCTCGTCGCGAAGGAGCTGCACATGCTGCTACCGGTGGGATTCGATCACGTCGACGTGACAAGACTTCTCAAGGACATCACGTTTCTGAAGTCTAGCCTTGCCGTTGTATTGGCTAAATTGGAGGCATCTGATAAAACTATTAGTGGGCTGCAAGCTGAATTATTGTTACTTCGTAGTAATAATTCAATTAGTAGGTCAGCCTCCGATAATGTCAATGTACGGCGAGGCGCGCAAAACGCGTTGTTGTGCAGTTTTGAGTCAGTGCAATTTGATGCGCCCGAGTGTCCAGTGGCCGTAGCGTGTGCCTCGAACGTGAGCGCGCCACCCCCGCCGCTACCTCTTCCCCCGCGAAGATGCCGACTACTGTCACGTAGCCACCTCCTCAGCCATGTGACTACGCAGCTGCAACGGCCAGCACCCCCACAGCCGCTCAAACAAAGGGGAGGAAGCAGAGCTGCGTCACTCAACGCAGCACTGCGCCCGTCAAGGCGTCGCAAAAGGAGCCCTGTGATGCGGAGTGTTTCACGTTGGTATTGAAGAAAAAGAAGACGAAACCCTCCTGCAAAAACCAGTGCGGAACTGCTTCAAGATCTATAGAGCAGCGCTTCCGCGCAGAGGTTCCATCTACGATGGTCTACGTGTCCCGTGTACACTTCAGCGTGAAGGTTCTGGACGTGGTAGACTATCTGCGGAAGAAAACCGAATTGGGTTTGAGGGTGGAGAAGCTGGACTCTCATCGTAACGTGAGCTTCAACTCGTTAGTGGTGAGGGTGCCTAAAGATCGCATCTCCACGTTCATGGATCCTGAGTTCTGGCCAAGAGTGGTGAAGTACCGGCGCTTCAGAGGACGTCTGCCGACACGGAACCCCACGTCACGCGACACGTCGACGTCATTACGTGTCAATTAGGTTAAGATATTTATTGTATGTATTTTAGTTTTAAGGTATTTATCTATGGGCCGTAGAATAAGTTAACACCAACTGTAACTTTCTAATGTTGCCTGACAATAAAGAGTGTCAACAGAATATAGTTTCAATTCGTTTCCAGTAATATTCCCCATTTCCACGTAATGAGTGTAAAACGTGCGCTCAGTAGTTGTCAGGTCTAGAAGTAGGTCAGAGCAGATATGTCTGTCCCTTGGGCCGACAAGTGGAGAATTTTTAATTGCATTGCACGACTCCTAGACTAAACATTAAAATTCATTCTGTTTTTATTAAAATAACGACAGCGCACAAATTTTAAAAACCTAATTTTGTTAAAAAACAAAATTAGGTTTTTAAAATTTGTACGCGTACTCGCAAAGTAAATTGTACGCATAAAGTTCTTCCAGGCGCGAAAAACTTTTTGTTATAAATGTGTTTTTATAAAATATCATAAAAACACAATGTATAACAAAAAGTTTTTCGCGCCTGGAAGAATTAAATAAAAAATAATTCTCATGCACATAAATTATTCGAGAATCAATTTTCGCAATGTCGGTTGTCGTCTCAACTCACTATCAAGAAATTGTGGAATGAACCGCTAAACTTTTTCAATAATTTCAACAAGGAAATTGTATTATGAACTTGATCTACAAATCGAAGAAACTGCTGCATTTGGTATCATGATAAAATTAAGTGAATAAACTTATCTGAAGTAAATCGGTGGGGGTTTTCTTGGTGCCTAAAGAGTGGTCAGCGCACCTTTGATACTTTAATATGTTTTAATGTGTGGAAATGCGTCATGGATGCTATCTTGGGCTCGTACCGCCTAAACTCACACGAGGCCCTACTACTGCCTACGGCCGGGCGCTCCGGGTAACCCCTCAGAGGAAGTCCCAGGATTCTAGAGAGACTTTGGCTATCGCTGTGGCCTCACCTTAGGGGGTTGCGTGAAACTCTATTTACGTCACGCTGCCGTTTATTACCTGCTTTTTTTTAACGTAAGGACAAATCCTCATGGATGCTATGCCGGACTCCTACCGACTAAAAAACCTTACGTTACGCCCAACAGCCTATGGTTGGGAGTCCCGGATAAGCCCTCGGAAGGATGTCCAGGACTCCCAACAGACCCACGGCTGCCACTGCGGCCTCGCCTAGGGGGTGGTTCGGGTGCTATACCGCGTCTTTGGGGGGTTTCGGGTGTGATACCGCTTCTAAGGGGGGACATGCGTGAATTCCTCACGTCACGCTGCCGTCATAGGACTGCTTCTGTAAGGACGGCGAGTAGACAAGAACTCTTTTCCGAATCTGAGCGTCTATCCCGTGACCCGATTGAGATAAGATTGAACATCGCGATAGTTCAGTGGGTAGTCTGGCATTCTGGGATAGGCAATCACACACAAAGCCGTTCTGATGCTCTCTTAACAGGGCAGCGGAGGTAGAGGTAGTACGTAAATGAATGCCCAACTTCAACAACAAAAAACAATATTCATAAATGTCTGATTAATCAAAAAAAAACAAAATCAAAAATTTTGAAAAGACCCACGACTGTTAAAAGTAATTGAAAAAAGGATAAAATAATTTAAAAACGCCACGGACTTTAAAATTTAAAAACCCCCCGACGTGAAAAATTCCTCCAAAAAGTTATAATAGCGTTGTCGTGTCGGAGGACCTGGGATCGTTCCTATAACATGTGGGAGTGCTTTACAAGTTAGAGGTCCCCCGACACAACAACGTTATCAGTCGTGGGTCTTTTCAAAATTTTTGTTTTTTTTTTAACTTTTTATAGAGCAATATTATTTATAACTATTTGGAGGCATTTTTTATGCTGGCGGTTTTACAATTTTAAGTCGGGGGGGGTTCTTAAATTATTTTATCCTTTTTTCAATTACATGTGTACCGTCGTGAGTTTTTTCAAAATTTTAATTTCATTTTAATTGTCGTCACCGCTGGTAAGTAGTCACCCTAACACCTATCTAATAACAAGCACCAATCAAACCTGAACACATAACTGAAAACTGCATTAAAATCCGACTAGTAGTTTCATAGAAAAATAACAATATTTATTTGCAGAAACAAGTAAACAAATAAACATCCTATCACTAGAAACAAAAACGCATATTATACCGTCTTTGTTTCGTCGTGGGTAAATGAAAACAGCATCAAAATTGATTTTCATCACAAATAATGTTAGCTGCAGTGCCCCCTGGTGAGTTGTCACCGTAACATCTATCTAAGAACATGTACCAACCAATTCCAGGCCCATAACCGTAAACTGCATTAAAATTGGACTAGTAGTTTAGGAGAAAAGTGGCAACATTAATTTTTCATCACGAATATTGCTTGCTGCAGCGACCCCTGGTGAGTTGTCATTGTAACAACTATCTAAGAACATGCACCAATCAAACCCAAATCCATAAATAAATAAATAAATATTCACGGACATTTCACACAACGCTATCTGATCCCAAAGTAGGCTAGAAATAACCTGCTTGTGTTATGGGTATCAGACCGCGGATATTAATACTTATATACTTTTAAATACATACATATTATACATAGAACACCCAGTCTCTTGAGACAAACATTTATGGGTCACACCATACATGAGGATTTTCCCCCACGTTAAAAAAAAAAGAAAAGAATGGTATACCCAATCAGAGGAAACTGTACAGGTCAAACATCTGAACGGACCGTTTTTGCATGACAGTGATGATCAGTGTTACTCACCAACTAGCGCGAGGTAGCTATGCAGAGAACTCTTTCCCAGGGCGCCTTACTACAGAGATTCCAGTGTGCGTGCAAGGGTAGGCCAGGGCTCTGACGAAAACAGTCAGGTAGGGTGTACACACATATATTTATATAACACAGAGATACACAGAGACACACAGAGAGCTTATTCACTGATAGACACAAATATCACAGGTACACAGAAGTATAGTCACGGCTTAGGTACTAATATTACTCAATAGACCACTGCCGCGTGAGCAGGTTAAACTGGTAAGCAGCTAACTACGCTTATAATTGGGTGACAATTACTGGCCTTGAGTGAAGCTGAGAGCAGCACAGCACGAGAATGCCACGTGGAGGCGGCTGGTTCCCCTCAAAACCCCTCGCTCGTGCAGTCCACGTGTCTTTGGATGTGGCTCTGCCAACCGTGGACGGGCCGCTTTCTCCGTAGTAAAAAAACCCTGTTATGACAAGTAAACGACAAATGAAATAACTGACATCGCGACCGACGAAATTCGAACCGCTTTGCAAACAAGAAATGACACTTACCGGTATCCCGGGTGTAGGTTGAAACAGAAACTTATTCTTTGTGAGGAAAGTAGAACCTAGGCTATATTCTTCAACAAGTCCTCAGGTTTGTACAGTGCCTGCGTCAAACTATAACCTCGCAACACATGAGGTGCGCTAAATCATCAGAGCTCAACGTTAACCAAGATGTGAATCGTATTGGCTAGATGTTAGAAGAGAGCTTGTGACCTCATGGCAGGGCTATTTATACCCTGACTATGCACTCCACCAGAAAATTCCTTCAAAACCCGTTTTATATTGTAGTTCCTGTCTGACAACGCAAAAAACCAGCGACTAGGTATCGACTCCTTACCAGAGAGATGTTGCCAAAGCCAAAAAAAACAATGAATTGAATAAGGCGCTTTGACACGCTCAATGATGATTGTCAAGCCGAAAACTTGACAATACTACACATACAATATAAATGTTACAACCACCCCCCCCCTTAATAGTATTTCCTGCGGATATGACACGCTGGAAATACCCAATAAAGAAAACAGAAAAGTACTGACTAATAAACAAAGACAACCAGCTAGGTCCTTCAACCCCAAGCTGACTGCTACCATTACAATAACAAAGAAAGATCCTCCTATACACCTAACTAGACACTGACTCGTGTACCGGATAGGCTTAGTAACTAGAGTCTAATGCCCTTCATAGAAAGCGAATGCTCCCTTTACTGGCTGCTGATACCCTAACACTACACAAGCTCTCAGGATATTGTAGAGCGAATGAGAGAAAAAGCTCGGTGCGGTGCATAGAAGAAACTACAACGTGACAATTTGAAGTCACGTACACACATAGAAATACAAACAAAAGATTAAATAGTCTTACATAATGATCACATAGCACTGGTTTAATAAACTAGAGAAACAGTGCTATGTAGTTACGTTAGGTATTGGAGACGGCTCCTCCTGATACTTCAGGATGTCCTTGATATGGTACTCCCCAAGATCCTTACCGTCCAGATCTGATAGCCTATATACTAAAGGGGATCGTTTAGCAGTCACCACACATTTAAGGAACTTAGGGGCTAGCTTAGAAGTAAAATTCTTGGCCTTGTTGGACAGGTAGAACGTGCGTTTGTAAACTATCTGTCCCACTTTCAGCTCTACATGCCTTTTTCTGAGGTTGTAATACTTTTCATTACGCTGGTGGGCAACGTTCAAATGTTTCCTCACCTGGTCGTAAATGCGTTGTATTTCTCTCAGCTTGACACCGAAGGCTGATAGATCGTCTACAGAGACTGAAGTAGGATGGCACGCGATATCTGTCTGCCTGTATAACACTCCATCTCCAATAAATTCCCTACCATGTACCAAAAAGTAAGGGGTGAAACGAGTTGCTTCGTTAACTGCAGTGTTTAAAGCACACTGTATCTCAACCAAGAACTGATCCCAAGACTTGTGTTGTGACTTCACATAGCATGAGATCGCTTGAACCACATTACGAATAGCTCGTTCCGCCTGATTAGTTTGGGCATGATACCTAGGGTTATAATATATATTAGGTACATTGTATTTAGCTAACATATCTTTAAATGGCTTACTCACAAACTGAGGGCCATTATCCATGTAAATAGTCTTGCAGACTCCGTGCACGAGAAACACACTCTTCTCTATAAACCTCGCGACTACAGCGCCTGTGGCAACCCGAACAGGGCACAACATGACATATTTGCTAAAGTAGTCGGAGACCACGATCAGGTGTACGTTTCTATTGCTCGAAGTGGGAAAGGGACCAAGCAGATCGACAGAGATAGCTTCGAATGGCTTCGAAACCCGCTTCGGGCTACCCATTAGGCCGGTACGAGACGTATTTACGGGTTTGTACTGCTTACAGATTTCGCAATTCCCAACATATTCTTTGACGTCCTCGTACATCTTGGGCCAGTAATAATTTAGGGCTAACCTTTTATGCGTCTTCCAAACGCCACCATGGGCACTTAGTGTATCATCGTGGTACTTAGAGAGCAGGGGCAAGCGATCCTCCTGAGGTACCACCAGCTTCCAGTCAAAGTCTGAAGTCAGAGAATATTTATTTTTAGTTAACCTATATAAAAGGTTGTCACGAATGTCAAAGTTTGGTGACTTCCTCGGGTTCTTCCGAACACTATTCATGGTGTGGTCATACCACGGGTCTTTAGTGGGTACTGCATCGAGGGACTCAATCTTGATACGAGACAGAGCATCAGGTACAACGTGGTCTTTACCTTTTCGATGCTCTATGTCAAAATCGAATTGACTGAGCCTCATGCTCCAACGTGCTAGACGACCCATGGGATTTTTTAGTTTATGGAACCACAGAAGAGATGAATGGTCCGTGACGACCGTACATTTTTGGCCTTCGACGTACTGTCGAAATTGTTCCAAAGCGAAAATCACGGCCAGAAGTTCTCGCTCAGTTGTGCTGTAGTTCACCTCGTTCTTGTTGAGAGAACGGTTACAATAGGCGATAGGGTGCTCAACACCATCGTGAGTTTGTGTCAGTACAGCAGCAACTGAGTAAGCTGACGCGTCACTAAGAATGCGGAAGGGCAGCTCAAAGTTAGGCATTTTTAATATAGGGGCAGAGACCAAGGCTGACTTTAGCAGGTTAAAGGCCTGTTCAGCCTCAGGGGTCCATTCAAACTTAAAGTTTTTAGATGTCAGTTTGCACAGAGGTTTACTAATCTTAGAGAAGTTGTTAACAAAGCGACGATACCAGCCGGCCATTCCCAGAAATCTCTTAACCTCCTTAGGGTTAGAAGGGGTGGGATAGTTGAGGATAACCTCAACTTTACCCGGGTCTGTCCGTAGGCCATGTTTGTCCACATAATACCCCAGGTATTTGAGTTCACTCCGACAAAAGTGAGATTTTTTCATGTTGATGGTTAGGCCAGCATCCTTGAGTTGCTGATAGACTCTATGTAAGAGCTCTACATGCTCCTCAAAGGTGCTGGACACACAGACTATGTCGTCCTGAAACGCAAATACCTTATTGTCGAACTCGGGGCCAAACAGACGGTCCATCAGGCGTTGCATCGTGGCACTAGCCCCGACAAGACCGAAGCACATCGAATTGTATTGGAATAATCCTCTCCGGGGAACCGTAAAAGCAGTCTTCTCAGCAGACTGGGGTGAGTCAAATGGAATCTGCCAGTAAGCCGCACTCAAATCTACAGAAGTTAAATACTTAGCGTTATTAAGGTGGTCCAAGATTTGATTGATATAGGGTAAGGGGTAGGCGTCACTCTTTGACACAGAGTTCAGCTTGCGAGAGTCCAAGCACAATCTGAGGTCACCGTTTGCCTTCTCCACCATGACCACTGGAGAGTTCCACGCGGACTGAGACGGGGACACTACTCCCATCTCCAGCATTCGGTCCAACTCGGCTTCCAGGGCCTTCTGTTTAAGGGGAGAGAGCGGATAATAACGCTGCTTTATCGGCTTGCTGTCACCAGTGTCAATGACATGATGTACAAGTGAGGTCCGACCTAAGCCCACCTTATCCGTGTTCAATGAGTCAAATTTCTCAATGACCCCGTTGATTACACACCTTTGTTTAGCAGTCAAGTTGTTGTAATCCTCGAGGCCACCGTTAAGGGACACAGACTCTATAGGATTATTATCACTAAAGCTATCAAGACTAATATTTTGTAAAATTAACTTATCACTTAACTTAAATTGTTGCCAGAAATCCACACCAAATATCATGGAGGTGGTTATGCCTGGGACAACATAGAACTTGACAACTCGGACAACCGAATTGTACTCAATTGGCAAAGAGATACAACCCAGACATTGCAAGTGAGAGCTGTCTGCAGTTGTAATACGAAAAGTAGGATTGATACTCTCAAGATCAAAACCCAGTTCCAAGAAGATGCGGTGCGCTCCCTTACCTAATATAGAGCAGGAGGCACCGGAATCAAGAAGGCCTAAGACATTTAAATTTAAAACCTTAACAACTAGATACGGTCTAATGTCACTATCCCGTTTAGGAAACAGGACCTTATCAGAAATAGACTCAGATACAGAGTAATGCACAGAGTTCCTAATAAGGCCCTGGCCTACGCGTTTTTTGACTTGCTAGTACAGTGTGAGCAGTCTGGGGTCTTGACTCCTTTGAGACCACACCGGAAACACACCAGCTCCCTTGACTGTGTGCAGCTGTATGCAGTGTGACCGCCCCCGCCGCAACGAAAGCATTTGCGATCGTGGGGGGTAACCGGCGTCTCCACTGCAGACACCTGCTTAGCGGGCTTTTGTACACCTTTGTTCTTAAGCTGGTGTAAGTCAGATGTAATCTCAAACTTGTCAAGAGCAGGCTCATGGAAAGCGTCTGCCCTAGTACGCGCAAGCTCCAAGCGCTTACCCAAACGTCTCAAGTCATCTACAGAGTTGACATCATGCAAGGCCTGTTCCTTCATGTAGTCAGGTCTAATGTTGTGCATGAGAATGTCCAGCTGTTCCTCACTGGGCATCTTACATGACAACCTTGAGAACATGGCTTGCATTGTACATACAGGGTGTGGCGTAAATAGTGGTCCAACCGTCAGGGTGTCATAGAACAGGTGCCCCACTATAACGTACTACAATATCATCCAAATTTACCCAAGGGTCTCAGAAAAAAATAACTTTTTTTGAAAAATCGTCCCTTTTTTGTAAAGTTGCCTGTAGATTATAGGAAAACAGCTATTTCTGATTTCTGTTTTTTCTCTCTTAAAGCTAAATACATAAGCTATCAAAAAATCATATTGTTAATAAAATTCCACAACAAACGTTTGAAATACATATAAGTTCATCTCAATTTTCTCTCTAATTTTCAGGTATTATGAAAATTGTTCAACGTTTTTTATAAAAAATATGTACTACACTGATGCTATCCAAACGTTTAAAAATATGCTTATGTAATATTGATTTCAAAATGATACCATGAAAGGATTTCGCATAAACAGAAACTAGTAATTTTTACTGTTAAAGTTCAAAACGGGTTAAGAAAAATGACCAAAATCAACTTACATACATCACACTTATAACGTTTTTTTCATAGTAATAGTTCATAGTCGACATTATTATTATTTATTTAAAATCTTATAACCTAGATAGCGCCCGCGGCTCCACCCACGTGGGATTTTGTAACTATTCTCGCTTTTATGATCCCACCGGAAGTGGGAATAGTAACAAAATTCATCGCGGGTGAAACCGCAGGCAACATCAAGGTCGCGGTTGAACGCCCGAAACGTCGGTGAATGTAAGTAAATAGTATTTCGCGTGAAGTGTTAAAAACTGCGATAGTTTAAAAAAATCATAACCGTGATGGCGCCCGCAGTTCCACGCGCTAGGAATTTGTCATGGAATGGGAACAGAATTTCAGATAGAAAATAAATAAAAGCGAGAATAGTTACAAAATCCCACGCGGGTGGAGCCGCGGGCGCTATCTAGGTTATAAGATTTTAAATAAATAATAATAATGTCGACTATGAACTATTACTATGAAAAAAACATTATAAGTGAGATGTATGTAAGTTGATTTTGGTAATTTTTCTTAACCCGTTTTGAACTTTTACAGTAAAAATTACTAGTTTCTGTTTATGCGAAATCCTTACATGGTATCATTTTGAAATCAGTATTACATAAGCATATTTTTAAACGTTTGGGTAGCATCAGTGTAGTACCACCTTAGATCATCTAACCACAGGATGCGCCTTACTTAAGCATTGTTTTCTGCCATTGCACATGACCATTTGGTCTTTTGGCTTTATAAAAAGCCTGTACATCAGTACATCATTTTATATGATTAAACTAGTACATTTCATTGTAGTTAACTGTACAATAACAATTAACACACAACAGCCATTACGCGTTTGTCGATTAATACATTTTTAAATGCAATGAAATTTAATATGTCTTTGTGTTTCCCCCTTCACTTGTATGAAAACTGGCAGAATATTTTTGTATGCGGTGGTTCGCAAAGGCTAGTCCCGTGATATATGGTCTAAGAGTACCACAGATAATATAATATATCATATTTTTTATAAAAAACGTTGAACAATTTTCATGATACCTGAAAATTAGAGAGAAAATTGAGATGAACTTATATTTATTTCAAACGTTTGTTGTGGAATTCTATTAACAATATTATTTTTTGATAGCTTATGTATTTAGCTTTAAGAGAGAAAAAACAGAAATCAGAAATAGCGGTTTTCCTATAATCTACAGGCAACTTTACAAAAAAGGGATGATTTTTCAAAAAAAGTTATTTTTTTCTGAGACCCTTGGGTAAATTTGGATGATATTGTAGTATATTATAGTGGGGCACCTGGTCTATCACACCCTGACGGTTGGACCACTATTTACGCCACACCCTGTATATAGTTAACCAAGGACTCAGAGCGGGCTTGTGTACGCTGTCTTATCTCATTCCTGAGGCGGTAATCATAATCAGGAATATCAAAGGTATCTCTAAGCTCACTAATAAGATCCTCATATGAGATGAAGTTAGCTTTGTTTGTACGGAACCAAGACAAAGCCGGTCCATCCAACAGGTCGGAGAAAGCCATAAGGAGTCTAGGCTTAGTAACCTCCCGAGCACATCTAAGTTCCTCTAATCTCTCTAAAAACACACGTACACAAGTAGAACCATCATATTTTAAATTAAATGAACATAAGTTAAGGGGACGTTCTTTATACACTATGTTACATGTAGAACTATTCCTACTTGAACTAGCTCGCACCGAGCGGTCCTCTCTCACTACTGGTGAAGTATATTCTACCTGGTCACGACCCGAAGGATCCTCACCATCATCATCCGAACCTTCGGATTCAGAATCACTACTGGGTTCAGCCCTAGCGATGATCTTCACTAGCCTACCACGAATATCCACCAGGTCGGGGCAATCCAGACCACAACGAGCTAACCTACTCAATAAGTAGTTGGCCCTGATAGACACCCTAAGACGACTACCCTTATTAATGAAGATGTCACCTGACTGAATAGCCTCCTCCAGCTCGGAGATCTTTGGGAGGCAGATTGAGAGCTCAGCCGATGCATCAGCGGGTACCGGAGCACTCGCTTTGATGCTACCTCGACGGACGAGTCGGTGTGCCGTTCTTAGCTCACTCCGAAGGCCAGACACTGTCGTTTCCGGTTCCACTGAAATACCCATGTGGGACAGCTCGTTAGCAAGTTCATCCTTTCTTAAATAATTAATATATTTTTTCATCTGTGCCATTATGTAAAAATTTACTTACAACAATCTATACTTATAATAAAACTGTTGAGGGTCGAGAGTCTGTACATGGAAGATATTTTGAAAATTTTAATTGTAGGGTGTTCTCTAATCGATACAGAAGCCGAAAATGTAATTTAAAATTTTCATGTCTGTCTGTCTGTCTGTCTGTATCCCGAATAAGTATCACGCCGAAACTACTGATTGTATGTATACCGATTTGAATGATACTTGGTACATTCCGAGCTTATAGTCCGAGGAAGGATCTAGGATACTTTTGATCTCGATATTTTGCGTGGTTCCTGTGGGAGAGGGGATGAAAGACAAAATGGTTTTTCAGTTGTAATTTCTCAATGTGTGATCCGATTTCAAATATTGTTTTAATGTTGGAAAGGGAGTACTTAAAGGATCATTCCACACAAGTTTCAATATAGAGGGTTTTGTAGTCCAGAAATTAGAGAGATCTCAACTTTCGCTAAACCTATAATTCAAGGGTTCCTTTGAATGTAAGGGTCATTCTAAACTGGCGTGTTTGCTTAGTCATAAAAGAACTTAAAGATTAAGGGTATTGTAAAACAATTCAGTCCACGCCGAAGGCGGGGACTGAAATGGTTTAGAATAGACTTAATCTTTAAGTTCTTTTCTGATTAAGCAAACAGGGCTGTTTCACATACTCCTAGGAATCTGATTAAGATATACCTCTCTTCTCATAGACCTTATGTGACGTAAACGAAGTTGCGAGGATCAGCTAGTTATAAAGATAAAATGGCACAGATAGGGATCAATTACAAAGTAAAAATGTAAATTGAGTTACAACAAAGTGTACTAAGTTAGGTAATTATGTTTCAAATTGACTTTTAGAATTTAACAAAGATTAAGGGTATACTAAGAGAGAAAAGTTTCTAAATTTTCTGATAACACAGTTCAGGTTAATAATTAAAATTACAAGGTATCAACATACCTTCAAAAAAAAATTTATAATTACACAGAGTGAAATTCACTAAGTTAACACAGAGGTGAAGCTATAGAATAATATATGTAATATATTAATCTATGCTAATATAATATTACAATAAATATATGTGTGCACCATAAAAAGGAACATAACAAAGAAAAGAAACACAATAAGAAAAGAAGTGGGTATGCCAAATAAAATCAAAAAGTTTTTTCCAAAATCACAGCTATTTTAAATTTTTGAATTTAGAATTTTGTGTCTTTTCCAGCCAAAGATGTAGGAAGCTGGAAGAAGACGAAAGGGAAGGTTTTGAGCTTAGCTGCTAGCACCACCAATTAACGTCCTGGAGCGTCTCGGACGATACACCAGGATGGTTTCGCCAGAGGTAACCACCTATGCACACACACTAGACTGAGGCTACCGCAGAGTAGACCCAGAGATTTGCCCCACGTTGGGCGCCAATTTGTAACACAGTGATGATCAGTGTTACTCACCAACTAGCGCGAGGTAGCTATGCAGAGAACTCTTTCCCAGGGCGCCTTACTACAGAGATTCCAGTGTGCGTGCAAGGGTAGGCCAGGGCTCTGACGAAAACAGTCAGGTAGGGTGTACACACATATATTTATATAACACAGAGATACACAGAGACACACAGAGAGCTTATTCACTGATAGACACAAATATCACAGGTACACAGAAGTATAGTCACGGCTTAGGTACTAATATTACTCAATAGACCACTGCCGCGTGAGCAGGTAAAACTGGTAAGCAGCTAACTACGCTTATAATTGGGTGACAATTACTGGCCTTGAGTGAAGCTGAGAGCAGCACAGCACGAGAATGCCACGTGGAGGCGGCTGGTTCCCCTCAAAACCCCTCGCTCGTGCAGTCCACGTGTCTTTGGATGTGGCTCTGCCAACCGTGGACGGGCCGCTTTCTCCGTAGTAAAAAAACCCTGTTATGACAAGTAAACGACAAATGAAATAACTGACATCGCGACCGACGAAATTCGAACCGCTTTGCAAACAAGAAATGACACTTACCGGTATCCCGGGTGTAGGTTGAAACAGAAACTTATTCTTTGTGAGGAAAGTAGAACCTAGGCTATATTCCTCAACAAGTCCTCAGGTTTGTACAGTGCCTGCGTCAAACTATAACCTCGCAACACATGAGGTGCGCTAAATCATCAGAGCTCAACGTTAACCAAGATGTGAATCGTATTGGCTAGATGTTAGAAGAGAGCTTGTGACCTCATGGCAGGGCTATTTATACCCTGACTATGCACTCCACCAGAAAATTCCTTCAAAACCCGTTTTATATTGTAGTTCCTGTCTGACAACGCAAAAAACCAGCGACTAGGTATCGACTCCTTACCAGAGAG
Organism: Miltochrista miniata; assembly: GCA_933228765.1. NCBI lineage: Eukaryota > Metazoa > Arthropoda > Insecta > Lepidoptera > Erebidae > Miltochrista > Miltochrista miniata. The sequence continues at coordinate 15,670,596 of OW121759.1, read as the reverse complement.
ATGTTGCCAAAGCCAAAAAAAACAATGAATTGAATAAGGCGCTTTGACACGCTCAATGATGATTGTCAAGCCGAAAACTTGACAATACTACACATACAATATAAATGTTACACATGTTTAATATAATTATTATATTCATTTGACATTAATTTATTTAATAAAAAATAGCATAAGTATTATGTGATATGATAAATAAATATAATTATTATATATGCAAAAATGTGCCATTCAAGTTTGAGATTTGACCTGTACTTACAGTTTCTTTTTATTTTGTCTCATTATTATTAAATAATCCGATGTATTAACGAAAAGAAATATTACAGTAGTGGGTCTTTGTGGTAAATATTTTACACATTAAACTATCGCGGATTTTTACATTCATATTTATAGAATTCGGGACTTCACGCGGATCTTATAATACATTGATGCGTGAATCAAAAACTGACCTGCGTGATCAGATTTACCTAAAGTTTGACACAATTAAAGTGTATACTTATGAAAAAGCACAATACGTCACTTTTTTATGAATTACTGTCGAATTTTGACTGCAAAGGGGTCTCTAGTAGACATAAATTATGGCTAAGTTTTTTGAAAACTTTTATCTTAAAAATGTAATAATGAAGTTAATTTTTTTGCAAAACCACGGTCCTTGTCCCGACCTACATAGTCAAAAGTAGCTCAGTCTGTCTGTTACGCTTTCAGGCCTAAATCACTGAATCTTATGAAATAAGTATTCTCTTAAACTTTGTTAAACTACTTCAAGAATTTGCGTTCATGGCATATTAGAAGTGAATTTGTGGTCAAAACTTTAACCACTCGATGATACCCAAGCTCGCCATCCTTTTATAACCACATAAACCTATGAAGAATATTATACTTCGGATGCCAGCAGCAGGGCGACTTCGTATGGGACTCCAAGACCTTGGCGAGAGGCCAGACTACCCGCTTACGGCTAACCTATAATGCTGTTCCTAGTCGAGGATTTTATTTAACTTTTTTATCTATTTAAATAGTTTTTTCTTGCAAAAATACTAGCTATTTGTGCGATAAAAAATAACTTGACAAATTCAAGAGAAGCACGAAAGCAATTTTTGAAACCGCTATCAATTCCGATTGGCGTCCCAATATCAGTTTTCTTATTTCAGTCACGTCCATGGCCCTGTGAAAAAGGAACGTTTTTTGATACCTTTATTAGATATCAACGTAATAAGAAATGTATTTGTTAACACAAGTATGTGGTTCATAATAAAGCCCATATTTACCTGTACCGTAGTAAACAGGACAGATCATGATTACCTGAGTCAAGTGTCCGCTGCAGGTCCCCCTACCACATAAATGGTTGATTTCAGATACGAAACCGTACACACAGCCAAACAAAACAATACACTGTTTGTATGTGGTGTTTATTCACTACTATAAGTCAACTCGCTGTAGCATTGTGCGTATGACACTTGTCGATCGCGTTTCGTTTCACTGTTGAAAGTTGCCGCAAATTACAATTATGAACTTAGTATTTCAGCTGCATCACATTCATAATATATTATATGGTTAATCACTGTAGTAAATAAAATTAAACTCAACGAGAATATTCGAGTCTTCAAATAAAATGAAATCGGAAGAAAAATTAAACAAATTGTTGAGTATAATGTAACACCAAAGATGTCTTTAGTGATGGGATATACAGCTACGATGGATAGTCGATACTTTGATAAAACAAAACGTATATTGTGCGTAGTTCCAACTTTTATTGTTAAAAAGTATATTGAGTTATTATTATTATTCTTTTGTCTCTTCTCGGTTACCTTCTTTTTCTTCTTGCGAAGATACCCGGTCTTTTGATAGGTTTGCATGAGAGCATAAATCGTCCCACACGCATAAGGCCTATGGATTTTTAATGTAGGAAATAGGACCCCCACTGCAGACAATGCACCTAGGCAAATAGGCCTGTAAGGCGACAGAGGGCAACACCGGTGTGAGTGGCTAGGGGTGACGAGCGATGCGTCGCCGGTTATGCCCTAGAAAATGACAGTTCCACCCCCGAGTATAAAGCTCTGGCTTTTTTAATGCGGTTTACAGAATACATCTACTTACCAAGTTTTTACAGCATAGGCCTTATAGTTACGGAGAAACGTGGCTGTGACATACGGACGGACGGACCGACAGACAGACAGACATGACGAATTTATACGGTTTCCGTTTTTGCCATTTGGCTACGGAACACTAAAAACGGGCCCTATTCATGAGAATTCGCCGTCAGTCTGTTTGTCCGACACGAGGCTGTAACTCATGAACGGTGATAGCTAGAGGGATGAAATTGTCGCAGATTATGTGTTTCTGTTGCCGCTATAATAACAAATTCTAAAAACAAAAAAATAATATTTAAGAAACATAAAAATAAAACGACAAAAATACAACAAACGTAATTTTTGTCGTTTTTCGGTATGGAGACCTCCGCGCACTTGGCCGGTATTTTGAACTGTTTAGTTAATTTAAAAATAAATTTTTCATAACAATAGTAAACAGAACGTAATTTATGTCGTTTATCGTAGGCGATAAAGATGAATTGCATAACACCACATCCCTAGTCAAGTGGTACTGATAGCTTTCAACGTCATACTGCTAACTGCCATACGCACCTTGTTACAGCGAGGCGACTTATAGTACTGTATTGTATAAACAGTACTCTCACATAATCTAACTGATTAATCCAAAAATGAACTTAGTACAGGTTAGTAGGTCATAGAAATCTGTACATGAACTTTTAGTTTCAGAAATCTATGCCTAGCCAACGTTCTATTAATACCTGGTTTGTTTGCTACTATATTAATTTTCGGACAATTTTATACATACATATGGTCACGCCTTTATCCCCGAAGGGGTAGGCAGAGGCATATTATACGCCCACATTTCACCTTTGTATAATTTTTGTTCCACGTAATAGGTGGTGAGCCGTATTGCCGTGTTTAAATGGACAGGCGCAGGTTGTGACTGCCTGCTGTTGAAATAAAGCCTTCAACTTAGCTTAAGGGGCGGTTAACCCGCACAAGTAGGCATTTGGCGCTCCCCTCGCCCCGGGCGCAAGACACACCGCGCGCCGGCAGCGGCAGTCAACTCTCATGCCACAGTATACAGTGTAGTAGAAAGAAACAGCATGTTAACTTTGTTTGACGTAGTAAATGCAGCTAACTTTATTAAGTGTAGTGGTCTAAGAGCCAGCGGCCCCCAGGCATTCGTTAAAGTATAAAAGCTGTAAGTTTCTCAATGTATGTCCCCAACACAGGTAAGAACGAACCCCGCCTATGAAACTTGAGTCGCGGTGGCTTTCGCAGGTATCAGGTAGTAAAGGTGTGTAAAATTGTGTGTTAAATTTGGTAAAGTATAAAACTCAGTTTTTACATATTTTACTTATAATAATCCTAAAAGTCACCTTGTCGAAAGCCAGACACTTTGTACGGTTGCAACCCTCTGCCAGACACCCTTAAAGTATATTTAATTATTACTATACTTACGGTATAGTATAAAAGCTGCAATTTATATATGTTATTTGGAGAACTATCAAATGATGTTTTCTCAATAGCCAGACAGTTTCAGTAGTTCCTTTATGTTGCCAGGCACATCAAAAGTCTAATGTAGGTGCGAGCGCGAGGGATATGTGTGTCTGAGGGTGCGAGTGAAATACCGCGTTCGGTCCACTGCAACGTTATACTGCGCATCAGCTATCATTTATTGTGTATAATGAGAACTATTTTCTAGATTTACTATGAAAATTCATTATGTACCATAACTAAGGATCAACGAATAAATGTTTAGAAAATTCTTTTATAAAATTTCTGTGTTTAGGAATCATTAAATTAACAATTAAATAATATATTTAAATAATTATTTTAATAATAGTTATTGGAATAATATAATTAATCTAATACAATAATTAATGGAAAAATATTTCAAAGATATTCTATGAATCGTGGTCGTCAATATCTTGAGTGTCCTCATCACCGCACCCAAAGACGCGAGATAGCACCCGAACCACCCCCTGGGCCATAGGTCCGTAGGGAGTCCTGGGACATCCTTCCGAGGGCTTACCCTGGGCTCCCAACCATAGGCTGCTGGACGTTACGTGAGGTTTATTAGTCGGTAAGAGTCCCGCATAACATCTGTGAGGACTTTCCCTCACGTTAAAAAAAAGAACCCTCATGGGATTGTTCGATGATTGTATTTTCCATCAAATTTGTGAGATCTTCGCTGTGTTGTAAACATTAATTTGATTTTAGACAAGCATACGGCCCACCAGAAGGTCCGGTGTTCACCGCAGCCTATGAACGTTTGCAACACCAGAGGCGCCACTCTTGCGCTGCCGACCCTGTAAAACCCCCTCACTGTAGGCGTTTGGGAAAACCGAGGCAGGGAGATCGTTCCACAAAGAAAGCCCCTATCGGATCTAACCGTGCTCGAACGCTCCGGACGTAGAGTGTGAGGATGGATTCCCTGGAGGATGGAATGTAGTTGAATAAATCACAGATTTAAGAATAATTAGTACGCAAGCTTTAATACGTCAACCTCCCGTGACGAAACGGTCAAGTATCTGATACCTTTGTTTTTAAGAAGTGAGACGCGCCAAATTTTTCGACGCATACACGTACAAGTGTATAATGCCCGTCTGTCTTTTTATACGCTCCAAAATACCACTAAATATTTAAAAATATAATAAATATGGCCAAATGGAAGACAAAATTCTTAATTCAATAATGTAAAAAAACGATTTTCGCGAAAATGCAGATGTCCGTTTGCTCTTTGCTTCCGTCGATATATCCCTGGCGCTCGCATCTACATTATCTTTTGATGTGCCTGGCAACATAAAGGAACTACTGAAACTGTCTGGCTATTGAGAAAACATCATTTGATAGTTCTCCAAATAACATATATAAATTGCAGCTTTTATACTATACCGTAAGTATAGTAATAATTAAATATACTTTAAGGGTGTCTGGCAGAGGGTTGCAACCGTACAAAGTGTCTGGCTTTCGACAAGGTGACTTTTAGGATTATTATAAGTAAAATATGTAAAAACTGAGTTTTATACTTTACCAAATTTAACACACAATTTTACACACCTTTACTACCTGATACCTGCGAAAGCCACCGCGACTCAAGTTTCATAGGCGGGGTTCGTTCTTACCTGTGTTGGGGACATACATTGAGAAACTTACAGCTTTTATACTTTAACAAATGCCTGGGGGCCGCTGGCTCTTGCTCTATAGTGATTTATTAGTTTCGTAAATAAAAATAAATGAGTTAATCGTAAATAAATTATGTATATTATACTATTATTTTTAAGCTAAAGAGTTTGTTTGTTTGTTTGTTTAGTTGTTCTAACTCTAGAGTCTGCATCTAACTTTATTAAGTGTAGTGATTTATTAGTTTCGTAAATAAAAATAAATGAGTTAATCGTAAATAAATTATGTATATTATACTATTATTTTTAAGCTAACGAGTATGTTTGTTTGTTTGTTCAGTTGTTCTAACTCTAGAGTCTAAGACACTGCTAGTTGAATTTCAAGAGTTTCTTAATAGAATGTCCATTTTTGAAAAATACCAAAATATATAACATCACGCTAAGGCGAATAAGAGCTTAGCAGCAACGAAACATTTTTCGACAACTAGGATATTTCATTTCTTTTGAGAGTTTCCGTTGCGTACGTTTGCTACAGTTGCGTAAAAAATGTAAATTACATAATAGCTGGTCATAAAAATTTCTAAAGTTTTCTAAAGTTGGTATGCTAAGTATGAATCACGGGATCATTGTGCAATCCAAAATGGCCGCCGCGGTGTAATCACAAAATTTCATGATGGGTGTCGTTTAAAGGGTTTTTTGGTATGCTGAGTACGAATCACGTACTAATTTTGCAATCCAATATGGACGCCGCGCCGTAATCACAAAATGTCATGATGGGTATCGTTTAAGGGGTTTCTTGGTATGCTGAGTACGAATCACGTACTAATTTTGCAATCCAATATGGACGCCGCGCCGTAATCACAAAATGTCATGATGGGTATCGTTTAAGGGGTTTCTTGGTATGCTGAGTACGAATCACGTGATAATTTTGCAATCCAATATGGGCGCCGCGCCGTAATCACAAAATTTCATGATGGGTATCGTTTAAGGGGTTTCTTAGTATGCTGAGTACGAATCACGTGATAATTTTGCAATCCAAAATGGCGGCCGCGGTGTAATCACAAAAATTCATGATGGGTATCGTTTAAAGGGTTTATTGGTATGCTGAGTACGAATTACGTACTAATTTTGCAATCCAATATGGCCACCGCGCCGTAATCACACAATTTCATGATGGGTATAGTTTAAGGGAATTCTTGGTATGCTAAGTATGAATCACATGATAATTTTGCAATCCAATATGGCCAACGCGGTGTGATCACAAAATTTCATGATGGGTATCGTTTAAGGGGTTTTTTGGTATGCTGAGTACGAATCACATGATAATTCTGCAATCCAATATGGGCGCCTCGCCGTAATCACAAAATTTCATGATGAGTATCGTTTAAAGGGTTTTTGGTATGCTGAGTACGAATTACGTGATAATTTTGCAATACAATATGGCCGCCGCGCCGAAATCACAAAATATCATGATGGGTATCGTTTAAGGGGTGTATTGGTATGCTGAGTACGAATCACGTGATAATTTTGCAATCCAATATGGCCACCGCGCCTTAATCGCAAAAATCCATGATGGTTATCGTTTAAGGGGTTTTTTGGTATGCTGAGGACGAATCACATGATAATTTTGCAATCCAAAATGGCCACCGCGCCGTAATCACATAATTTCGTAATGAATATCGTTTAATGGGTTTTTTCGAATGCTGAGTACGAATAACATGATCATTTTGGAATTAAATTTGGCCGCCTAAGCTATTTAGGCCCACTTATGCGGAGAGTCGAGTTAAATATATAAATATAGAGTTAGTAAGCTCTGAGTTAAATAAATAACTTCTTAACTCTGACCACGTCTTGCACAGTTGCAAATTGGCACGCGGTTAACTAACTCACAGTAAACCGAACAAGTTTTTTTAGTCTGTGTCGTTCCATGCAATCCAACCACACACAAATGTTAGAACGAATAATGGAACATGTGTCTCTATCTCTTTTACACTACAGTCTGCTACGTATGATTTACGATACTAGCATACTTACGATACTACCATTTACGATACCAATCATAAAATTTTGTGATTACGGCGCGGCGGGCATATTGGATTGCAAAATTATCACGTGATTCGTACTCAGCATACCAAAAAACCCCTTAAACGATACCCATCATGAAATTTTGTGATTACGGCGCGGCGTCCATGTTGTATTGCAAAATTAGTACGCGATTCGTACTCAGCATACCAAAAAACCCCTTAAACGATACCCATCATGAAATTTTGTGATTACGGCGCGGCGGCTATATTCGATTGCAAAATTATCACGTGATTCGTACTCAGCATACCAAAAAACCCCTTAAACGATACCCATCATGAAATTTTGTGATTACGGCGCGGCGGCCATATTGGATTGCAAAATTATCAGGTGATTCGTACTCAGCATACCAAAAAACCCCTTAAACGATACCCATCATGAAATTTTGTGATTTCGACGCGGCGGCCATCTAGTATTGCAAAATTAGTACGCGATTCGTACTCAGCATACCAAAAAACCCCTTAAACGATACCCATCATGAAATTTTGTGATCACGGTGCGGCGGCTATATTCGATTGCAAAATTATCACGTGATTCGTACTCAGCATACCAAAAAACCCCTTAAACGATACCCATCATGAAATTTTGTGATTACGGCGCGGCGGCCATGTTGTATTGCAAAATTAGTACGCGATTCGTACTCAGCATACCAAAAAACCCCTTAAACGATACCCATCATGAAATTTTGTGATTACGGCGCGGCGGCTATATTCGATTGCAAAATTATCACGTGATTCGTACTCAGCATACCAAAAAACCCCTTAAACGATACCCATCATGAAATTTTGTGATTATGGCGCGGCGGCCATATTGGATTGCAAAATTATCACGTGATTCGTACTCAGCATACCAAAAAACCCCTTAAACAATACCCATCATGAAATTTTGTGATTACGGCGCGGCGGCCATCTTGTATTGCAAAATTAGTACGCGATTCGTACTCAGCATACCAAAAAAACCCCTTAAACGATACCCATCATGAAATTTTGTGATTACGGCGCGGCGGCTATATTCGATTGCAAAATTAGCACGTGATTCGTACTCAGAATACCAAAAAACCCCTTAAACGATACCCATCATGAAATTTTGTGATTACGGCGCGGCGGCCATATTGGATTGCAAAATTATCACGTACTTCGTACTCAGCATACCAAAAAACCCCTTAAACGATACCCATCATGAAATTTTGTGATTACGGCGTGGCCGCCATGTTGGATTGCGAAATTATCATGTAATTCGTAGACATTTTAATGCATTAGGTAGCTGGTTACCATGTCGTGAAAAAACATTTAAAAAGTAAAAGATCACCACATTTTTACCATGAGTCACGTATGTATTTGTAACGGTTAATCTAATTACATTTTGCCCATTACTGATATTTTTATACTGTGGCGCGATTTCAACGTAATTTGGCATAATAATTACGAAATAGTTGCGAAAAAAACTGACACAGGTCCTGCCTCCACAAGCGCCAGGGCGAGACTGATCGGGCGTCAGCGGCGCAATTCTATTGCGTTTGGTAGATATTCGTACATGATAACTATGTAAATAGTTGTTTATAGAAAAACGCTCGGAAAATGTGTATAAAAACTAATTACCTTTAATTGAGTGCAAAAAAAATATATAAAATGTTAATAGTTTAGCCACAGTATTGAAAAAACTTTTCTGAGAGAGTCAACTTTGGGATTTTTTTCTATCTAGTGAAATTTATTGGATCGTGTAACGGGCTCGGAATATGTTTAGCTTATATCCTTAACTATTATATATATATGTCGGAGTAGACATGCGGCAGCTGTTTTTAAAAAGCGCAGGCCCGCTGACCTGGAGTAGGTCATCGGGTCTGCTTTATGCTTTATTACACTTATAGATGGATATCTAGTTAAATAACAGTGAAATAAATACTTAGGCGGTATTTATTTCAGAAATACGGTAATAAAAACAAGCAAATGGAACACCAATGAAATAAAATGAAATTAAATGAAACATCTTTATTCATGTAAGTCACAATCTACATTTACTGCCAGATTCGCAACGCAATAGGTAGAGCTGGAGAAAAAAGAACCTGGCAATAAAACTCCGGCCACTCTTTTAACTTCCAGTAGGTTATTACAACATAATTTTTATTCCAAATTAAAACCAACATAGAATCTACTCACAATGTTTTCTCTCCAAATTCCAGCAAAAAAGTGAGTCCTCGGCCACAACCACTGTCTATTTATAAATCCCCGCCACTCAAATTGTTCTCACAAAACACGTGGCTTGATATTTAATGTTTTCTTTTTAAATCAAAGATATATGGTTCAATTTATTTTTGAGAAATAAAGTTATTAATTTAATTAGTCAAACAAACTGATAAATTGAATGAAATCGTTAAAATACAAAGATTAATTCATTCTCAGTAAAATGAACATTGCCGGAACTATAGGAATAACAAAAATCCTGTTTTGATTAAAAACATTTTTAAATGTCGACAATATTCGTAATAATTGTCAATAAGAATTTAACAATAGTTTTTATTGTAGGTTCTTACGAACCTACATAGTCACATAATACTTAGGTAACCTAATTAGTTCACCACTACATTAAGTTATACAAATCAATGTTAATAAATTCTACAACTATTTCTATTCGAACCTTATATCACAAAATAGTAAGGTATCAGTAAAGTTGCTCATTGTAATGGTTTTAATCTATTTATAATCAAATAGATTTTAATTAGTAATTCTCGGTGTGGCGACACGGCCATACTGATCGGCGATGCGTGCTCTGCATCGTGTGTTAAGGTCTAGATCTGCAAAATAAATATTAAAAGCTGAGGCTTGGTAGTTCTACAGTACACGGAACCAGAAAAACTTGGTTAAGCAAATATAATTCCATTGGTCATAACCTTACATCGTGGTAGCATGTAGAGTGTCACCGCTCATAGTTAATGAAGACGGTGAGCTGGTTATGATGCGCTCACTGAATGCTACTACTGCTCGTTCCACATCAATCAATGAATCAAATCAGCCTATATCAGTCCACTGCTGGACGTAGGCCTCTCCCAAATGACGCCACAACACACGGTCCTGCGCACATGTAAATACATGGCAACAGTATTTTTTTTTTTTATACACAGGTAAGGATTTGTAGGGGAGAGGTCGATGCTGTCAAAGACAGGGGCCCTAGGGGATGTTGGTAGGGTCGATGCTGTGCCCTCAGCGGTCTTGTACGCCTTGTTACACAGGGGACCATTATTCTTTCAGGATTGGGATATCCACTCGTAGTGGTTCTTACTGCTCATTCCACATGACAACAGTTTTTTTTTTTTTTATACACGGGTAAGGATGATGTAGGGGAGAGGTCGATGCTGTCAAAGACAGGGGCCCTAGGGGATGTTGGTAGGGTCGATGCTGTGCCCTCAGCGGTCTTGTACGCCTTGTTACACAGGGGACCATTATTCTTTCAGGATTGGGATATCCACTCGTAGTGGTTCTTACTGCTCATTCCACATGACAACAGTTTTTTTTTTTTTTTTTTTTTTTTTTTTTTATACACGGGTAAGGATGATGTAGGGGAGAGGTCGATGCTGTCAAAGACAGGGGCCCTAGGGGATGTTGGTAGGGTCGATGCTGTGCCCTCAGCGGTCTTGTACGCCTTGTTACACAGGGGACCATTATTCTTTCAGGATTGGGATATCCACTCGTAGTGGTTCTTACTGCTCATTCCACATGACAACAGTATTTTTTTTTTTTTTTTTTTTTATATATACGGGTAAGGATATGTAGGGGAGAGGTCGATGCTGTCAAAGACAGGGGCCCTAGGGGATGTTGGTAAGGTCGATGCTGTGCCCTAAGCGGTCTTGTACGCCGTGTTACACAGGGGACCACTATTCTTTCAGGATTGGGATATCCACTTTTTGTGGCTTAATACAAATAATAAATAAATAATATGATTCAGGATAGGGATATTAGTGGCTTATTGGCGACTCCACGCCCCAATAGCATCTTTTCATTTAAATATTTTATTAGCTAATTTGGTGACTCCACGTCCCAATAGCATCATTTGTCTAATAATTCAGCTAGCCTTTTAATACCGATTAGACTGAAGAAACTAAAATGAAAATACCTCACCAGATTTTTCAATTTGTGGTTTCTGAGAATCAAGTACTCGCTGGGTGCGGTGCCGTCAGCGTCAGCGGCAATGCGCCAGATGACCTAACCTAAGCTGTAGCTCACCACGAGGTTTTGGGCGCCCCGCTGTTGATTGTGGGGACCTTTAGCGCCCGTCTATGATGTCCTAATGCTTCCTTTAGAAGACAGCGGCCGTTGTCGAAAACGCTGTAAACTTAAACAAAGATGCCTCTGTAAAAACTATCATTTTTTTTTTTTTTTTTTTTTTGCACGATTCCTGTCAAATCTCGCCTTATCTTTAGTAGATGTCTGTGTCGTTGTTGTACGTGCCGTTTAAGAAGTTTCAAACTAGGTACTTCAGTGGTTGACCAAATTAGGCAATTCCGCTGGTAAACAGTTTTGGCACTGAAATAAGAGGAGCTACGCCTGCAGTTTGGACTATCTGATGCCTGAAGTCTCGTAATCCCTTATCATGATAAGACTATTAGCCCTACTGATACCTGTGGCTACTATACAGGGACATCGTTTATAATCACTTGTTTTGGGGCTAGGAAGAGATGAAATACTTGTTTGGGCCACCAAGGTTCAATGCTTGCCTTTGTAGTTTGTATAGCGTAACAGAACTTACTTTGCATAGGAGTATTTATAAAGAGGGAATCCTACATGAATGCCATGCCGGACTCTTACCGACTAAAAACCACACGTTTCCTACCTAATGTGCCTACGGTTGGGAGCCCCGGGTAAGCTCTCGGAAGGATGACCCCAGGACTCCCGACAGACCTACAGTTACCACTGCTGCCTCACCTAGCGGTGGGGGAATATGCATAGGAGTCTACTGTGAAGGTTACACGTTCCTGTTCATCTGAAGTGCCTGGCTTACGCGGTAAGTCGACGTGTAGGTATAGCTTCGAATGGCACTGTCGGTTTGCTAATAGAGCGCAAGTGAACTTGCGTTGATCTAAAGATTCGAGGTCCTGAAAACGATGCAATTGTCCTAATTTTAACGGTGAAAAAAAATCTTTACTAACGGTGCTAATTTTTTTTCAAAATAGTAACTTCCATAATTTTATGAAGAGTCTTAAGGTATTAATTACTAAAGCTTCTTTGGAAAGATTTAGGTACAACAGTCAACCGTTGTGTACCTACCCAAGATTGGGTCTCGCTTTTCCGATACCTATCTTGACATTTTCTTGCAGATAACATCCCTGGACGGTCTCATCTCAATGGAAACCGTCTATGATAGCACGTTGTACGTCTCTACATCTCGACGTTGTTTACTGTTTATTCAGATGAATAATCATTAATCAAACTGTTATTCAAGACTTTGCCTGTTAAAGGTATTTCAGTTTAACAATATCGGCATGCTGCATCCGCTCGCCCTTCCTGTATTTATTTCAAATTCAAATTTTTGCGAATATACCATTATGGATGTGAGACAGCAAGTCTTCCTTGTGCTTCGAGGCTTAAAGCGCGTCGCAGTCGGGATACCGTATAATCATCTTGAAATGGCGTCCATACAAGTAATAGTTAAAACGTTTGACCGCTCGTACTACCACCAAAATCTCGAGTTCGCTCGAGTGATACTTATCTAGTTTCTACATCGCATCTGTCGTGTGCATACTAAAAAAAAAGCCACTATGTGCTGCCGACCCCTATTGATTTGAATAAGGATTGACCCGAAGTCAAGGCCCAGCCAAGGAAACAATTCGCTAGGTTCTTTTCCTAGAAATATTCTATGCCATGCTTCCTCATGAACATGGGTCCATTGCCACTTAGCGCCTTAGATAGTCACTTCATTAAGAGAAGCCACAGCAGGAGAGATATTTGGTATGAACGAGCGGGAGTATTCAGCGCGACAACTGAATAGACGAATTTGTTTAGCATTTGTCGGTACCAGAGTTTTTAGGCTTAACCTTTTTAGGGCTAGGACGCACTTGACCGTTCTGTACTAAATTTTTAGCATACTCAATTGACCGTTAACAGAAAAGGCATTATTATAAATAAATAATAAATAAATATTCACGGACATCTCACACATTATTCTATGAGGATTGGAAATCCTGGTTTACGGAATGATATTAAGACTAAGCTCAGATTAGTAAATAGTTACTGCTCTAGTGACAGAGCTTGGAGAGAAAACCTATGGTATTTACCACAGATATCAGAAAAATATGTACTGATAACGTCATCTATACAAACCTATGCTATACTACCTTTGTGGTCATTGTCTGAACTAAAGAGGTAATTTTATTTTTCTGGGTGTTTTTAAGTCATCTTCGATATCAAGGTTACCTTATGCTATCTAATAAAAATAGATTTGAACCTACCAACACGTCTGAAGTAATAATCTTGTGAAATGTGACATTCAATTTCTACGTTAATTCTATTATCTAGAATCTAGACAGACTTAAGATGCTCGTAGAAACAACAGGAAACCTATGCCACCAAGTAATTTTGTTGACCACACGTTTTCGGTTTCCGGCAAATTGTATGAGATTGACTCACGAATTAACAAGCACTTAACCCCGCTATCAAAGATGGTATTATTAATAACCTTACCTATCCTCACACGCATTGTGTTCAAGCTGGACTAGTTAAGAACAGAGTTCATATTATAGGTTATGTGCTTTTCGCGGCGATAGCAGGTACCAAATGTGTAAACGGCTTTTGATCAAAATGAATAAAATTCAAGTACCTACTATAAGTTTGTTCGTATAACCGTTGTGTTGGCCGGGTTATTGTTGCATGGGAACACAAGTTTCTTTCAACCGTACGTTTATCCGAATCTGTTGTAGTAGCTTTAAAACGTCACTCACGAGAGGTATGACCGGACTTACTACAAAAATTACAGTAAGAAGCGTTTCCACTATCAATGGAATATTTTAACAGTTTCGGTGGTGGTTGTGATCAATTCGCGTTTGAACGCTTACATAATATAGAAGAGGTAACATAACCTATCATCGCTGCTACTGCATCGCAATTTTGTAACCACTAAGCTGGCAGACTAGCTTATGGTGGCCCCACCGAGGACGCGGTAACTAGCCAGTTGTCAACCTATGTTAGCGCGGCCCTTCAGCAGTCTAGTTATTTTCATACGTATATCGTAGTCACTTGATAACATAGTTCGTTTGAAACAAACAAAAAAAAAAACAACATGATTACATCAATTGCAGTCGCCAACGCGACGTTACCGCCTAGGTCATATGAGGGTAGAAACACATCGGTACTTAATCATAACTTTCTTTTGTTGTTTCGACAGGCGATCACTCATACATTACTTCACTGTGATCATATTAAAATAAAATTCAGGTGGTACATTACCCCTTTGCTGTTGTAGCTGTGTGACGGTGCTGGTGGAAGACTTACTAGCACCAGGATCTCGCACAGCCGCGGAACACGCCGGCGCGCACGTAACCGCGTGCGGCGCGTTGGTAAACTGGTACACAATCTTCGTAGTAAAGATCCTGAAAAATAAATAGTCTCGCACAGTATTTTGTAGGTAGTGATCCCACTTCTGATGTCGGAGTAGACATGCGGCAGCTGTTTTTAAAAAGCGCAGGCCCGCTGACCTGGAGTAGGTCATCGGGTCTGCTTTATGCTTTATTACACTTATAGATGGATATCTAGTTAAATAACAGTGAAATAAATACTTAGGCGGTATTTATTTCAGAAATACGGTAATAAAAACAAGCAAATGGAACACCAATGAAATAAAATGAAATTAAATGAAACATCTTTATTCATGTAAGTCACAATCTACATTTACTGCCAGATTCGCAACGCAATAGGTAGAGCTGGAGAAAAAAGAACCTGGCAATAAAACTCCGGCCACTCTTTTAACTTCCAGTAGGTTATTACAACATAATTTTTATTCCAAATTAAAACCAACATAGAATCTACTCACAATGTTTTCTCTCCAAATTCCAGCAAAAAAGTGAGTCCTCGGCCACAACCACTGTCTATTTATAAATCCCCGCCACTCAAATTGTTCTCACAAAACACGTGGCTTGATATTTAATGTTTTCTTTTTAAATCAAAGAAATATGGTTCAATTTATTTTTGAGAAATAAAGTTATTAATTTAATTAGTCAAACAAACTGATAAATTGAATGAAATCGTTAAAATACAAAGATTAATTCATTCTCAGTAAAATGAACATTGCCGGAACTATAGGAATAACAAAAATCCTGTTTTGATTAAAAACATTTTTAAATGTCGACAATATTCGTAATAATTGTCAATAAGAATTTAACAATAGTTTTTATTGTAGGTTCTTACGAACCTACATAGTCACATAATACTTAGGTAACCTAATTAGTTCACCACTACATTAAGTTATACAAATCAATGTTAATAAATTCTACAACTATTTCTATTCGAACCTTATATCACAAAATAGTAAGGTATCAGTAAAGTTGCTCATTGTAATGGTTTTAATCTATTTATAATCAAATAGATTTTAATTAGTAATTCTCGGTGTGGCGACATATATTTTTCAGATTTAAAAACCCTTTACTTTTTGACTAGGATTGTTTCAAAAAACTCAAAATCTGGCCCACGCGGCCTTAACGACTGCCATTTTACTGGCAACCGGGACCAACGGCTTAACGTGCCTTCCGAAGCACGGAAACGCTCAAATAAATGTCACAAAGTGATCACATGGATGGTCACCCATCCATGAACCGGCCATAGTGAAAGTTGCTTACTGCAGTGATCGTTTACAGAACACTGAGTCCGCGGGGCCACGAGCGCTTTTATAGCTCTAAGAATTCTCTACTAACAATGTTAAATACGAAATTGGTCACAGGTATGGGTTGAATCTTAGCAAACAAAATAGGACACTATTTATCGACAAACAAAGCAGTCAGAGCCGATGGTAGATGCCAGTATATTTATTAAGCAATTTGCACCAAGATATTTGTGCAAATTGTATAATGAATTTACTACGGAATATAAATAATTTACTACGCAAACAGTACCTAAATATATCTCAAAATTAATTATAGCCAAATACAATTATTCCTTAACTAGCTGATGCCCGCAGCTTCGCCTGCGTGAAATTTTGTTCCTAGACTATAACATATCTCTGTAGGCACCAAATTTCAGCCAGACCCGTTCAGCCGCAGCGTAAAAGAGTAACAAACATCCACACTCACAAACATTCGCATTTATAATAATACCTAGTTAGATAGATTTCTGATTAACAAATTCATAATGCATAATATTGAGCCAAATAAATTTATTTATTAAATACATTTCTGAATTCAACGGCTAAACTACTACTTGACACAACTTCTCTTCTAAGCAATTGACATCGTAACTTAGTTCCTTCTTCAGGTAGTCCCAGCCTACGACGTTTAAACAAACCGAACTACTGTAGGCTTTGTCCTCCTAACATTTGTTTTAAACTAACACGCGTTGAACACATATTTTTATACAAAACGGGATTTCGCGTGGCACTATTCTATTATTAATTAATAATTTGTCCTCCTAATACAGATGGTCCTACCAAGACCTGGTACCGTAATAACAATGTAAATTTCATCAGCTGAGCGTTCATGTTCATTGTAATGGCTCTTTTCAGTCCTCTCGAATGTAGTCTTCGTAGAGGCCATTCCTGTATTTTACAAAACTTAGTGAGTCTGTTTCCTGACAGAATGCAGTCAGCACTATATGTAGAATAAAGTTCATGCCTTCCATGATCAATCTGCTACTACCATCTTTGTCGTAAGGATTGAGCGTAGGTAACATGCGGTGTTATTTTATTGACCAATGGATACTACCTGAAGCGTGGTCGTTCATTCTGAATTCATTTCATTTCTGGCTAGCCATTTTAGAATTTTCTTCTTCTTTTCACCGATGTATTTTTGTCACACGAAATTTGAATAAATTTGCAATAATACTTCCGTATAGCATAATTGGTTAATATTATACCAAAATAGCGCTTTTTATTTAACTTAACGGCTTTGTAGTAAAATAATATCTTTGAAGGCTGTAGTAAAACCACATAACATAAATGACAACGCTTTCACAAATGGTGTGTCAAAATAAAAAGTAATTTAAGCATAAAATAAGAGTATTTATGGAGTATTGATATCAACTCCGGAGAAAATCAGCCGCAAAATAATTTACATTCCCTTTTTAGCTCGTTATAGTATAAATTTCAATAAAATACGAAACACGTCTTCCATCAATTATGTTAATAATGCTATATGCCAAATTTTAAGTAGATCGGACCAAGGTATCACATTGTCCCATACAAACTTTACATTCCTTTTTTATACCTTTGGAGGTGGAATTTGCAAAAATGTTAATATTACTTTTTTCAAATTCTAACAAACAACGCTCATGCTTAGTTTCATCATCGTACCATTAACCATTTAAGCAATAATTGATAATACTACCCGTTCGCTCTAACTTTGCCGTTGGCGTAGAGGCGTATACCCGAATTGTTAATTAGACGAAGTAAATTGACAGTAGCTAATGTCACTTCGTCATAGAAAATACGCAACATTGTATGAAGAAGTGACATCAGTTGCTGTCAATTTACTTCGTCTAATTAAAAATTCGACTTTAGTATGGAGCCGAGCGGCGAAGTTAGAGCGAACGAGCAGTAACTTTGGGGCTAGGGATCGAACCGCAAAATTAAGTTTGCTTTGAATTCTATATACTTCTCCGGGATAAAAAGTACCTAGTGTGGTGCCCAGGCTATTAAAGAATAATTATACTAAGTTTCATCGTAATCGAAGCAGTAGTTTTTGCGTGATGCCTGAACAAACAGACAGACAGACAAAAAAATTTTTAATCACATATTTGGGTTCGGTGTCGGTCTAGTTACACCCCCTGCTATTTATTTTTTTAATATTTTGAATGTACAGAATTTTCACTTCTACAGATTTATTATAAGTATAGATTACGTAAAGTCCTCTATTGATCTCCAGAAAACCACAACAGCCGTGAACATAAAGTCAATCAAATACGAGTATTGTACGGATCCCTTTAATTGGATAAATTCAACCGCTTTGTTAAATAGGTACAACCCCAACAATTGTTCGAACAAGATCTGTCGGCTACATTTCTGTATATTGTTATTCAATATACTTACCTATTACATGCCTTTTACACTTGATAATCCGATTATCTCGACTAGTCAAAATAGATAAGTAATGAAAAAGTGTATCTGTCTGTCTGTCACAAAATATAGACGAGCTAAAGCACAAGAAAGAATATAGGGTACCTTTTATTGTGACATAAAGGTTGGAGAGGTTAAAATAGTAATGAAAGCTTTTATTGGGAGACTTCTTTATATAAGGAGGTATCCCCAAAGAATCAGTTAGCTAAAATAAGCCGCCTTAATTTAAGGTATTTTAATGTCCTTTAATTTATTTCCTGCTGAATTCGAGTCAAATAAATTAAACGATATTTGTCAAAGTCAACTCTAAAGAGAAAAACAAATAAGATTATAAGGAGCCACCGCCATCATCCTATTTAAAATTCGACTGGCGTAGGCAAAATGTCAAACGTTGAATCAAACAAATACCCCTTAGAGGCCTAGAGGATGAAACGATGTCGGTTGTACACTTTGGTGAAGTTCTAAGTAATCAGTAGGTTAAATACCAATAGGGAAATGTTTTCAAATTAAGAAATATTGCTATCTACACGGAGAAGATAAGAAATATTTTCTGACTTATTTTCCACGAACTAATGTCTGTACTAATAGCCACTAACTAAGCTAGTCTGGCCAGGGTTGTAACATAAAAGTCACTCTCACTATCTCATGACGACGCAAGTCGGGAAATATGGCCATTAGTGGATTGAAACTAGCAAATTTGGTTGATTGGACTTTACAGAAATACGTACGGAATGTTTCACAATAACTGAACTTGCACAGATATCACAGCCTTAATGCGTTATCGTCATAATACATGAAAGTGCTAGAGACAAGGTGCTATTCCCAGTTGTATCCAAGTCGCTTACTTCGGAGTCCAAGACTTATTTTTTCATTGTACGCCCAATGCCCACACATAAATCGGCCGCCACAAGCTTAATACCGTTACCAGGCACTAAACCAAAACCGTCCTGCAGGGGCGAATTGTCCATACAAGCCGATTCTTGTGGCTTCCCTTTTCAGATCTGGCAGTGACATGTAATATTTACTCATAACTAATAAACACAATAATATATTCTCGAACACTCATTTAAATATAAAAATATTTGCAAATTTACATGGTAAGTCGGCATTTTCGTCTGCTACAAAAGTCATAGAAATCAATTTAAATCTCAAAGTTCAAAGACCCTATCTCTGACATTACGATAAGCCCGGCTTTCTGATCATTTTGTGTCTCTTTCGTTAGTACTACGCAAATATATATATGCGTCCTTTTCTCTCACATTTTTTGAAGATTTGATTCGTCGATTTTGGCGTCTAGGAAGCCGACCAACTCGTAGTTTATAAGCGAGACAGTCATATTAATAGAAAAGGATAACGTAATTCTTTGTTTTGATTGTCGCTGGCGGCTGGCCTTGACAACTCGACCAATTTAAATGCACCTAACGCACGTCGAAACGTTTTCCAGCGAAGTGTGTTTTTAATTTGATGGGTTGTTATTACTTCATTTCCCATGCGTTTCCCGCGAATCAAATCAAACATTGTTTATAGTTTCTAAGATGTTGCTGTTTTTTAGTTAATTATGAATAATTATCTACTTCAAGTACTAAATACATCGTGAAAGTGTGTAAAATTGTTTTTTGTGGTAACAAGTACATTATAAATTACTTAATTATTGTGGTTTCCGTACACATGATTATTGTTTTGGAGTCACATACAATATATTACGGGTTCGATAAAAAATAAAGGTCAGTTTTTTTTATATTTATCAAGTATCTCAGAATACGTTAGTGATATTAGTTCAATGGCTTGGGATAACTTATAATCTTTATTTTGACTGTACGTTTCATTAATAGTTTATAACATAATAAAGCAGTTTTGTTCCATAGAATTACTTTGTCAGATATTTTTGAAAAAATAGGTAAGAAGTATGTTTCATTTCAATTTTGTTTTGTAAAATATCGCGGTTTTTAATACGCTTTTATTAGGTCGTCGTGTATGTAACTAATTAATACTCTATAGGTACTTGAAATCTTACTAATATTATAAATGCGAAAGTTGTGAGTGTGGATGTGGATGTTTGTTACTCTTTCAGGCTCGAACGGTTGAACGGATCGGGCTGAAATTTGGTGCAGATATCCATTGTAGTCTGGAATAACACATAGGCTACGTTTTATCCCGGGAGTAAGTTCCCACGGGAACTAATTTTACTTTGACGAAGCTGCGGGCATTAGATTAAAAACATTAGAAGTACCTACACCTATTTCGTGTCTAAGTCCCAAATTTATGAATTATTTTCAATTAACTTCAATCGAGACAAATTGAAATAGGTAGGTATGAGGTTGCAGAGAGAAGTAGAATAATTTCAAAACATGGTTAGTGTAAATTTGAATATCTTTTTAGTCATCAGTAGATAATTTATGATAGTAGGTAAGGTGGTAAGGACCAAGTCAAATTTGCTTTTTTAAAAGCCAATTTATCGGGCACGTAAGACATTGTTTTAAATTAAGTACATGAATCTTACGAGTACCTATAGTACAGGTGGCAAAAAAAACTCAAAAGGCATTACACCGCCGCGCGCCTAAATACGCTAAATACCTATACTACAGGTGTGACCAACTGGATAATAATTTTTTCACCGGCTTACCTTTTGAAAATATTCAGCCTTCGCCACTGCCGTCCTGTTATCTGAACCAAAATTGCAACATCTAGGAACGATGCTACTACAACACGTTACGCGGCTAGGTCATTCACAAATACGATATCTGTAGTCAGAGCGAAAATATCTCTAGTCTCCACAAAAATGACATTCATTACTACATTATTATTATTGTTACAATAATAAAACCTTGGTAGACTACAGAGGCTTGGTAGACTACAACGACGTTTCACAGACAGCCCATTTCTAACTTTCAAGACACCCTTGAAAGTCGAATAAAAATCTAAAGCTGGGTTGTTTGTATGAAAGTTGAATAGAAATCTTATAAAACATCCTTAGAGAACACCATAGTGACAGGAATTAGGAGTAAACATTCAGTGTTGTAAGTATATGTATCGTACTAAAGTTAAACTTTGCACACAATATCCCCTATCACGGGTAATATGGAAAATAAGAGCCATATTTTTGGTGTAACAGTTTGATTTCATATCATTATTTACAAAAGAAAACAATGTAATCGCTTATTTTCTGTAACTGAGATTCCTTATCGCCACCAAGGTGACCGACAAGCATACAGCTGGTCAAACTGTACTGTAGTCTATGGACATTTGCAACACCAGAGGGATTCCACACGCACTATTAACCCTGACAGTGATTGGTGTACATAGTCTCCACAGTTTGTATCGGTCCTAAATGTTTATGAGCAGCGTCTATGTCTTGAGTAAACCCTTCCGTGAACTGTCCAAAACAGATGTTATCCATATAAATTATTTGCTTCCCAAACTTGTAGCTTTCAAGACTGTTTAAGTTGTTTGCAATCGTTGTCTAATCTAAATTGCTAACCATTTAAATACCAGGTACTAGTATTGTTTAGAATCTTCTCAAAGTCAAATGAATAGAATTCATTTTACGAAGCAAAATTCTAATAGAATCTAGAGGGTTTCGTGTTCATGGTTTATCGTATTTTCTATCCAAGAAATTATTTGAAAAGACTTTAGAGCAGATCAGACTGTCAGAACAGACACAATTACTTTCATTAAAATTGGCAATGGGAGTCGCATGCACTGTCACTAAGTCATCAAAGCTCGTACATTGTTTCAAACAATGTTATCTAGAGGAGCTTTCCAAGCCACTGAAATCCGACTTTTCATAACGTTTAAAAACACCAGCCATTTATTATTTTTCTGTCTAATATATCACCTGCATGACCAACGATCGCGTGTTTAAAACAACTACATTCAGGTCCTACTGTCTTTATAAGCTCTATTGTTATTTACTAAAGCTAGAGCTAAATTTATGACCCGTCGTTGCTACTAATCTAATTAACCACGACAATCCCCACGACCACAACTTCAAAGGTGGTTGCAGCGAAGTCCAAGCGAGCGGTGACGGCAAGAAAGTGAGGTGGACTTCATCGTAACTTTCTGTGGTACAGGTAGATCATTAAGGTGTATTAATAGTCACTAGTTTCATTCATTCACGAAAATCGCTTTAATTCTTAAACAAGTATGTAGTAGTTATATTCCTTTTTTTTGCTGATGTATTATTTGTAGATTCATTTTGTACAAGTGAGTTTTCAATATTGTGCTGCTAACTTAGTATTAGCCAGAGATATGTTAAGTAGCATTGTACTTTCGGCACTAGATATGTACACCATATTGTAAATGTAAAAGTTAGATTGGACATAAGACTGATTATGTACTGATAAGCTGTTGTATATTTCAACATTAATTTCTACAATATGTTGCAATGCAAATAACAATAGGTTACAAGAATACTAATGTAAATACGTAGTGTTGAAATTAACTGACAGTTGATAGTCAATGGTCATTGGTCTTCTTCTTCTTTTAATTAATGGCCCTCCGTTTATTAACGATTTTGCCAGTCTCCAGTAAAATAAATAGATACAAATTAAATCAGTAAAAAATGGCGATACGCCAGTCTCAAGTTCAATCCAACAATCTCGGTCATTGGTCAATATGGTCATAGACTCAATACTAAAGTTTTTTTTTTTTTTTTTTTTTTTTTTATTCTGCATCTATATATTTGTCTTTTAAGACCGGGATGGACAGGTGTGTGTTTTAATGATCCTAATGTTGACACCTTTATTAATGGAATTTATAGAAGATAGACTTTGTGATTAGCTTTATGTAAATTAATACAGCTTATTACATACGAGTAATGTGTGTATAAATGCTAGAGGGGTCAGTAAAGGACACACCATTGTATTACTGTGCCTAGTATTGGTTTTCTATTTCTATAATTTTTAACCTATTCATTGGATTTTCGTGAACTATGTGTGATTATCTGTGCCACTCTTAATAAAATGTATAAGTTCATTTAATCATAAATTGACACTGGCAGATGGGGTTTTGTGTGTGCGATATTGATACAGAGGTATACTTCTGAATCGTATTATATAGTTATACATATTTTTATTTTATACATTTTTTTGTTTTTTATTTTATTGTATAAGTATATATTAATTATATATTTTGTTTTATTATATTATATATTTTATATTATATAATTTAAAGACATAATGTTCTCACCTAATTGCAGTAATGACAGTGATGTTTATTACTCGGCGGATAGTAACTCTAGTTTTGAGGATGTACCTTTACCTAACAATCAAGTACCTTCACTTGCAGAGTTCCTGACGTCTCAGTTTTTGGATGTTATCGGGAATTTCAATGTGGTTCACATAAATGCTCAAAGTATTCCGGCTCACATAACAGAAATGCTGGCGTCTTTTGACTGTACAAATATTCACGCTATACTTGTCTCTGAAACATGGCTGAAACCATGCTTGCCTTCTAATCCTTATATTCTGCCAGGGTTCAACCTCATCCGTAATGATCGTGGTCCGGATGGTTCCGGTGGTGTTGCTATATACTTACGTTCTCAGTTTTCATTTAATGTTGTAAGTACATCACCTCAGCCGCCTCTGCCATATTCGGGGAAGCATCTTTTTCTAGAGGTTGAAGTCTTTCACTGCAAGGTTCTCCTTGGGGTTTATTACGGTCCTTCTTCTAATATAAATTACTTTTCTTCTTTCGAAACCCTTCTGGAAAGCTTTGCTTCAATGTGCAGTCACACCATAATCATGGGTGATTTCAACACATGTCTTCTTAAAAATGACTCCCGCTCTTCCACCTTCCAATCCATAATCCAGTCTAATAACCTGTCGGTTTTACCCTCTGGTGCCACTCATCATTGTGCTAATCACCCTCCGTCACTACTCGATCTAATAATTGTTTCCTCTTCAAGTAGAGTGGCTAAACATGGTCAGCGGAATGCTGATCAGTTTTCTGTTCACGACATGCTCTATCTTTCATATCGTTTTCGTTTGCCTAAGCTCAAACCCCAGCTTCTTGCGCTGCGCAATTTTGCGCAAACGATCTGCGCAGAGACGCCGGTGGCATTGACCGGCATCCGCTGTTGAATTCGGATTGCATTGATGAAAAAGTTCAGCTGCTTACAACTAATTTAATATCGCTGTACGACTTGCACGCTCCAGTTCGCAAAATTAAATTGAAACACCTGCTGTCACCATGGCTCACAGATGAAATAAAGAGACTGATATCCAAAAAAGCCGCAGCAAGGTCAAAATATAATCATCGGCCAACAGCATCGAATTGGGAAAAATATGTCTTTATACGAAATCATTGCGGTAAAGTGTGTAGGAATGCTCAACGCCAACATATTCACACCTCTGTTGAAAATGGAGATCCAGCTAAAGTCTGGAAATTTCTAAGGTCATTGGGAGTGGGAAAGTGTGATCAAGACTCTTTGCCAAAATCTTTGAATCTGAATTTACTCAATCAGCATTTCTCTGCGCCGTCAAATTTTGATAGAATGACAAAAGAAGCAACACTTAATGTTCTTTCATCTATATCCCCTCCCGACTGTTCTCCCTTCAGTTTTATTCAATTATCTGATTGTGATGTGAGGAGGACTATTATGTCGATTGGTTCAAACGCGGTAGGCTCTGACTGTTTAAGCCGTAATATGATTATTCCCATCATCGAAGAAATTCTCCCCATCATCTGTCACATTTTGAATTTTTCAATCACTAAAAGTAAATTTCCAGTGGCGTGGAAAGACGCCCAGATTATTCCCATAGCTAAAAAGAAAAATCCCTCCTCTTTTTCTGATTACCGCCCTATCTCCATTCTCCCTTTTCTCTCTAAGGTTCTCGAACGACTTCTTTCCACTCAGCTCATGAATTACCTTTCTACAAATCAACTCTTGAATCCCTATCAATCTGGTTTCCGTACTGGCCACAGTACAACCTCTACGTTAACTCATATCACGGACGACATCAGAGCCGGTATGGAAAATGGCAACCTCACAGTACTGGCACTGCTTGACTTCAGCAACGCCTTTAATACGGTGGACTTTGACGTTCTACTCGGTATACTAGCCTCCCTTAACATATCTCCAACAGTAATTGATTGGCCGCCGGCAACGTATTAATCTTGAAGACTCCTCTTCGTCTTGGTGCAATACATCAGCTGGTGTGCCGCAGGGTGGCGTTCTATCTCCCTTACTCTTCTCGGTTTTTATCAACTCAATCACTAAGAATTTATCTTCTTCCTACCACCTTTACGCAGATGACCTCCAGATATATTCTCGAGCCCCACTGGACAGGTTGAGCCAAGCTGTTGGCAAATTGAATGACGATCTGCAGATTATTTGTGGATGGAGTGAATCGTATGGCCTAAAGGTGAATCCTTCTAAGACCCAGGTCATGAACGTTGGTGGCTCCACGATGATGCCTAAGATTGACTGGTCACATGTACCTAAAGTAATATGCAACGGCGTTAACATATCATACAGTGATAAGGTAAAGAACTTGGGTATTTACTTGGACTCGCGCTTGTCCTGGGGGCCTCAAATACAAGAAATGAGCCGTAAAATGTATGCTGCGGCGGGGTCTCTGCGCAGGCTGAGAAATTTCCTTCCTATTGCTACTAAGGTTGCGCTTGTGCAATCGCTCCTTTTACCTATCCTTGATTATGCAGACGTCAGTTATCTGGATCTTAATGAGGACCAACTAGATAAACTTGAGAGACTTCAGAACTTCTGTATAAGATTTATATTTGGACTGCGCAAATATGATCATGTTTCTGAATTTCGAAAAAAGCTCAAGTGGTTACCTATTCGCCTTCGCCGGAATACTCATATCCTCTCCTTATTATATAACATACTTTTCTACCCATATACTCCTTCCTACCTCAAAAAACGTTTTGATTTTCTGAGCGTTACCCACAGTAGATTCCTGAGATCATCGGAAAATCTGAGATTGAGGATGCCTAGTCATTCCACTAACTTTATGGACAAATCCTTTTCCGTTCAAGCAGTTCGGTTATGGAATGCGCTGCCAGTATCTATTAAATGTGCGCAAAGTCTAGCAACTTTTAAGACACTTGTAAATAATCACTACTTGAGAGACATCGGCTATGTCTAGTACCTACTTGTTTTCTGCTTGACGGTTTTTCATGGGTATGTATGTATATATGTATGTATGTATGTAGGTATGTATGTATGTATGTATGACATGTAAGTATCTGTTTGTATATATTTATATATTTAGGTATGTATGTATCTGGATGTGTATTTCTGTAAAACACACATTTGAAATGTAATATTTATCTATTTACCAAAGTGCACTCAATTGTAGCACCATTCTGCCCTAAATGTTTGCTTATAACTAAATCTCCATGCTAGGTTGCCTGTAAGAAATTGCCTCTGTGCGATAAGGCCGCCAATTGTAAAACCATTTAAGTTTAAGTTTACCTAAGTTTACAAAATGTATGTTGGTGTTACAATAAAGTATAACTAACTAACCAAGTGGAAGTTGAACTCTGAAATATTATGCTACTCATATGTATGTTTGCAATCACCATTTAAGATTATTCATTTGGATATTCCTGTCCATGGGCTATAATAAAAAAAAATTATTATATCATTGAAACTTCGGCATTTTTTGCTATCACCAATTTAATATCACCTGACACTTGGTTGTTGACACAAATTCAACGATAATAACTTACTAATACTCTGTTCGCTCTTTTCCACGATTTCATAAACATTTTAATTAGGTAAGTACATTCACTTTCAATTACGTTACATACGGAAGTGCAATTTATAAATTTCCTTATGACCAAATTTAAAGTAAAGTTGGCAATGGCCGCATTAGAATACATTTGATATCAATATATCTAGTCTTTAACCAAAAAATGCCACTTGAAAGAGTACTAAAATTCAATAACTGTTGATTTACTGGTAGTAAAACTCATTTTCATTTATGCTTTGTTGACAGGACAAAAATTCGTTATATCTGTGAAATTAATGAACTCAAAGCATACAGCGGCCGAAGGATCACAAATTCTCTTTCAAATCAGTACAGCCTATTAGTATTGTAGGAATGAGTTTTTGAATTGCTAACAAGATACGGAAAGGTCTTTGATTGAATATTCATCCGGGTTCCGTAACAGTAAATTTTGTGTTCAATACGATCTAAGCGTTGTAATTTACTGGAGTCCTAAAGTAAATTACAATCTATTGCTTGAATTTATTTCGACCGCCTTGATGGCGTAGTGGTTTTTTGTTTTCGTGTGGAACATCTGTCATGGATGCTATGCCGGACTCTTACCTACTAAAAACTAACACGTTCCCTACCTACTGCCTACGGTTGGGAGCCCCGGGTAAGCCCTCGGTAGGATATCCCCAGGACGATGGCGTAGAGGTAAATGTATGCGATTGCCGAGCTGAGGATTGTCGGGAGTCGATTGGATGCGAATGAAGATTTGGACAAATATAATTTACGTGATCTTCGTTTGTTTCGGAGTTTTATGTGTAGGAATAATACGTTTGTACCTATTACAGTTTTTACACAATCAACAGGTATTTTTGTATTTTACAAGCAATAAGTTTTTTAACCGACTTCTTAAGATCAAGTGTCGCGATAGTTATATGTTTAAGTTTTAAGAAGAAAAAGATCGGACAGGGTTAGATTACATTATATCGTTGCTGATGTATGTAGATACTTATGTGTTTTAACGTTTCAAATATTAAATCTCAAGCATGGCATTGTTGTAAAACCAAAGAAAATAGCACATAAACTGCTTGTATGCCTAAAAGTGTTTTCACACTGGTGTTTGCAAGCTAGTAAGAAATTACTTTGTGCGATAAGGTCGTCAATCATACAACACTATTACTCATGTCAATACAATACCTAAATATCACACTATTATGAATATGTAAAATCATTTAGCGTTATGCGGCAACAGGCTAATATGTATACCGCCATGCCTCTGCCTACCCCATCGATGAAAAGAGCGTGTTTTTAGGACATGTATGTATTGATTTACAAAGAGTAACAAAATCACCAAAAATCCAAACGTTAAAATAAACACGTCCTGCTTAGCTTTTAAATAAGGCTTTTATTAACCAACCAGAGTGACCAAGGACGTTTTAATTTCGCGTGTTTTCAGAAAAAAAATAAAGGTCAACTTTGAGGCGAGGATCGGCGTTTGAAAGCTCATTAATATATTAAACAGTGGTTAAATTAAACGATTTAAATTGTTTTTAAGGATTTCAATTTGCTCGTTAATGTGGTTCAATTTAATACAGAAAGTAATACATTGTCCTTCCATCTAGACCTTTGAAAATGCTGTGAAGTGAAACCGGTCAGGTTTATAATAATAAATATTGTGGAATAGTACAAGTGTCGTTTTCAATGTGTGCAGCAAGTTCCACCAAGTGCCGTCAATCAACAGTATAAATAATAATACAGAAAGAGTTTTTCAAATCGGATCCACACAAACATTACCTACCTCTTCAATGTATATTGTTTGATTGAGATTGGTAATGCTGTGTTGTCCGTTCAAAATCATCGTCAATTACCTAAGTATATTACAAACAGTTCAAACAACGTAAGTCAATATTAGGATGCAGTGAATCTACAATAGGTATTATACATACTATAATATTCTGTATTATAATATCTGCACGCCAAATCCGAGCGCCACACGGCACGGTCCATACACACCTCACTTGCTTCTTCAACTTTCATTTTTCTTTTCATGCATGCACGTCGGTTCCTTCGGCTCTTGACACCACCTTCAACTAACACACGATTAATTTGGCCGTGATTGGTGTGACGTGGCCTTCCCCGACTCCTATTATACATTATTAGGTATATTAACCTGAATTGTACACGGATGAAAACAATTCAGGTTAATATACCTACCAACAGACAAACATTTGAGCCAACATTTGTGTTTATAACAACTTGGGGAAGTTAAATCTCATGAACGTATAAAACTGTTTGAAAACACATTATAATTAGACATTTGACGTTCATAAGAGAGGAATAAAAAATAATCGTTCATCCGTGGATCAGGTGGGCTTTAACATTTCTGCCGCCTCTGTGGTTTATAAAAAAGCAGTCGATTGTTAACAGAAATGCCACGAACGGTCACCAACTCCAAACTAATCCAAGCGTAAGATGCTTAACGTGGTCATCGTTGATAGAACACATTGGCACTACAAGCGTGCCTCGTTAAAGTACATGTAGGTATGCATTCCGTCGGGACCCCTCCATGGGACCTGGAAGCGAGAGCCCTTGCGTCACTGTTCAGATGGCGCAAGGAGGCGCTGGAGCGGGGCCAAAGGCCTGCGTCTCGAGAAATCGAGGCCCAGCGGACCCTGCTCCACCAGGAAACCGTGGAGACATGGAAGGTGCGACTTGAGCAACCAAAGGGGGGATTCGCCACAATCGCGGCCGTCAGACCGGTCATGGACGAGTGGCTGGAGAGAAGACACGGTGCTCTCTCCTACCGGTTGACACAGATGCTTGCCGGGCACGGTAGCTTCGGTAGGTATCTGTGGCGAAAACACCGGGAAACCACGGCCGAGTGTCAGCACTGCGAGGACCGCAGCGATGACACGGCGCTCCACACGCTGGTGGAGTGCACGGCGTGGGCACAACAGCGACAGGTCCTCGTAGTGGGTCTGGGCGTGGACACTCTCTCGCTTGAGGCCATGGTGCGAGCCATGCTCTCCGGCGGGAGTAAGTGGGACTGCGCCGCCTCTTTCTGCGAGCAGGTCATGCTCGCGAAGGAGGCGGCGGGCCGGGTGCGGGAGAGAACTCTCCCACCCGAGTTCCGCAGTCGGCGCCCTGGGCGCCGCCGACGTGTCTTCGCCGAGGACTATCGGCCTCCATGACCGGGGGTCTGAGGACGGTGAGAGGGTCGCTCACCGTCCTTACAGAAGCAGGCCCATGACGGCAGCGTGACGTGAGCAATCACGAACGCACCCCCTTAGAAGCGGGGTCACACCCGAAATCCCCCATAGACGCGGGATTGCACCCGAACCACCCCCTGGGCGAGGCCGCATTGGCGGCCGTAGGTCTGTTGGGAGTCACGGGACATCCTTCCTGAGGGCTTACCCGGGGCTCTCAACCATAGGCTGTTGGGCGTTACGTGAGGTTTTTTAGTCGGTAAGAGTCCGGCATAGCATCCTACGAGGATTTTCCCTCACGTTAAAAAAAAAAAAAAAAAAAAAAAAAGGTATGCATTCCGTAAATATGTAGATTTACCCAGAAGCTTTTTAACTCATTCGATTTTCATTATTAGTTCATACGCAGGCACACTGGTGCATTTGCATTTGAATAATTAAGTTTTATGAAAACGCCGGGAAACAGCTTTTACAAATATAAAAGCTCGGCAAACCACGACTACCCGTTGTCTACCGCATATAGATAATTTCGTCTGGCAAGTGGAACTTATTACGAATATTAATCCTTCTGTTAATAAAAAAGGTTATGAAATCAGAAGAAAATTAGGAAAAAACAGTTGGTAATCCGAAATGTATATTTTTGAATTCAGTAAATTTATTTATTATCGTGCTGTGTCTTGGGTTAATCTGAGGTACATAGAATTGCGAGAGAATGACCCAACATAAAAAACTTTGTAACCCCCATTAACAAAAGAAGTACTAAAAACAACACTGTCACGAATAATTGTTGGTAGAAAGTTCGCTAAGGTCAATTATAAACCAAACCACAGCACTAAATTAGTGTGCCCCAGTCTGTTTAGCGTATAGAGCAACGCGACCAGGACAAGAGGCATATCATACATATCTCTCTGTCTTATATTGCGAGGGGAAATCGTATTCATATACACCAATGCAAAAGCAATCGGTTTTTACTATGAAACTTACACTAAAGAATTAAAACAATACACTCATGTGGAGACACATACGTATATTTATATTTCTTATACCATTTAGCGCACGCTGAGGGGAACGTTTTAGTAGTGCGCCTCCCCTCCCGATAAAAGTCATAGGCCTTGTTGCTCTATGGTAAAGCGCAGCAGCGAATGTGTGGTTTGACCTAATCAAGGGTAATGGGAGCAGCGCTGCTAAAACTATTTTAAATGAAACCGCTGGTTCTATACAACACTAGTCTAAACTAAAGTAATCAAATCTACTATCTATCCGTGTCTGTAAATAATCTACAATTTTAAACACGTGAGGCGAAATTGTTTTACTCATAAACGTGAAATTCGATACAATTAATGTGCATGGAGAGAATCTTTCGGACCTGTGGGCCACATAATTTGTCTACTAAGATGTTCCACGGTAACTCCTATCACGTTGGTCCAGCTCGGTTTTATACGGTTTTGTACCCCTGGCCCGCCTGAGTATTCCACGGTTTTCCTCTGTCACGTTGGTCCACAAAGATGTTCTAATGTTAAACTATAGTCCTTTCACAGTTATTTGTGTGACAGGTCGTTTTCTGTATGTTGGTATTGCAATAAAGTCGCCCTAAGAGTTCCGGTTTAAGACATTTTACCACATAGTAGCGGAGATTATAAGATTATTTTCATGTAAGTATCAATTAGTCAATATATTTAACTTTATTAAACACGGGGTTATGTTACTATGGGATAGAACTTAAGTTTAATTTTTATCTCTATGAATATTAAGAAGCGCTCGTGGCCCCGCGAACTCAGTGTTCTGTAAACGATCACTGCAGTAAGCAACTTTCACTGTGGCCGGTCCATGGATGGGTTACCATCCATGTGATCACTTTGTGACATTTATTTGAGCGTTTCCGTGCTTCGGAAGGCACGTTAAGCCGTTGGTCCCGGTTGCCAGTAAAATGGCAGTCGTTAAGCTAAGTTGAAGGCTTTATTTCAACAGCAGGCAGTCACAACCTGCGCCAGTCCATTTAAACACGGCAATACGGCTCACCACCTATTACGTGGGACAAATTATACAAAGGTGAAATGTGGGCATATGATATGCCTCTGCCTACCCCTTCGGGGATAAAGGCGTGACCATATGTATGTATGTAATATTAAAAAGACCCTTCGTACTATGACCAAGAAGCTTCCACGGCTGAAATGATTTCCACGCCCTAAAAACGGAAGCAAAAGAAGAAAATGAGTTTCGACTTTTAAGGTTAAAGTACATGGGAGAAAATAAAAACGTATTATCCCCACAATCAAAGAAGCCAACCTCACAGCTAGAGGTAAATAACTGTGAACGTGTGATACATAAAAATATATTTTTTAAAGAAATACTGTGAAATTTTAACGCCAAATTGATTATGAAGACTTTAACAGTTTAGACAGGTGTCAGATAATAACTTTTTTAATGAAGAATTTATATGGAGCAAAGGAATATTTGAAGGAGTAATGCTGTTAAGTATGTTTGCATTTTTCTGGTATTTCAAAAGCTCGGAGTACTTATTAATTGATGAACAAGGATTTAGTGAAGTCTAAGCCAAGTTTTCGTATTACCTCCAGGGGAGTCAATGAGTGCAATACGTCTACAACAGTAAAATAGAATTACTCATAAAAAAACAGAAAAGTAAGTTACACGGTCTAAGCATTCGCTCTAAAAAATATACGATCCGAAACGCAGACCCCATTGTTTCATATAGCAGCGCCCTCACTACCAATATTCACATGTACTACCCGTTCGCTCTAACTTTGCCGCTGGCGTAGAGGCGTATACCCGAATTGTAAATTAGACGAAGTAAATTGACAGTAGCTAATGTCACTTCGTCATAGAAAATACGCAACATTCTATGAAAAAGTGACATTAGTTGCTGTCAATTTACTTCGTCTAATTAAAAATTCGACTTTAGTATGGAGCCGAGCGGCAAAGTTAGAGCGAACGAGCAGTATGTGGAAAATCCTCAATAATCGGCATACATCGCTGTGGCACGACTATCTTTCGTAATATCAAATTCGTTGTAGAATATTGCTTTTGCGGTATCGTCGTGTTTTCTTAGCATATGCGACATTCGGTATGTTGGGGATTATCATATTCATATGTCAAAGCGAGGTATGAGAATAAGACCTTTTTATTGGGAGAACAGCAAACTATATAGTAATACCCGTCTTGGGCGAAGTTTATTGAAAGATTCGTGTTTCGATGCGAGGTAGGTAAATATTTTGAGCCGTTGTGATTTAAATTTAACATAAAACTAGTTTTGGTTCCTGTGAACAGACAGGCGTTTTCTTTTTCGACAACCTAGGCTGCGAATATTTACTGAAAAAGAGAAATATTTCAAATATTTGTTTATGAATGTCCTCCTATTAATTCATGATTGTTCAATGGCTCTAAGTAGGAGTACCTACCTGACTGCAAAACTGAAGGATGTAATTTTGATTTCCAATCTCTTTTGCAAATTGAGCATTTCTATTTGGGTACAAGCGTTGCTTTTCGGAGGCTGGTCTGTAGCATGGTAGTCGTAAAATGAAGTTGAAGTCTTTATGGGCGGTTTGAAAAATTTTAGCAGTTGTCCATTTTCACACACATGTGGAACTGAAATATAACTTGTGAAATGTAAACTGAACGGTTTGTATGGCTATGGCCTGCTATATATTATTATGTAGGTACTAGCAAACCGCACGCAGTGACCTCCGCGTACTTAGTTCCCAATTCCGTTGTTATACGGGAATAAAATATAGCTTATGTAGATAACATAGCATTCTAATGGTGCGAGAACTGTTTAGTAGTCTTAAGTTAATTTGTTACCTACAAAAATGCAAATCTTTCTCTTTACAAAAAAAAATAGTAGGTATAGATATTATTTTAAAGGTAGATGTGTTTTAATGTTGTAATAAAAATAGTAACTTCAAATTCTAAAGATTTAGTTTGAACTTTGGAATTTTGCTTAATTTACCATTAAGCAAAGGCCATAAATTTTACAAATTCCTACCAAATAAACCCGATTAAACGCAAAAGGGTCAATGAAGACACAATGTTCATAAACTGGCTTTGTATAAGATTTACTGGTCTATTAAGAGCATGCCGTCCGTAAATCGACATTAATTAGCCTCACAGTAGAAGTTACGGAACCCTAAGCCCCCGGAGCCCGAGATTAAATGGCGTACGGCCGATGAACTAGTGTTTAAAGTTATAACTAACTATATAGCTGTGCTCCATGGCTTTGTGTGTGACATACTACGGACCTCGTACCATCCTTGTAAACCATAATCAGTATTACAATAACATAGGTATGAGAAATCGCTACATTTTAATTCATTTATAATTACTGCTCAGCCCCTTGGTTACTGCAAGATGATGCAAAAGCGTATGTTACTTCATCAGAATAATTTGATTTATTATAGTGTGAGATTTTTTAAAATAGGTTAAGTAGTTCCTGATTATATCGATTAGAAACAAACAAAAATATCCTCTTTATAATATTAATATAGAGACTACGAGTCTGTAATATCACATGACTTGTTGATTAGACTTTAAGAAGGTAAATTGGTATCTCCCTTAGTGCGCTGTTACCTTTCGTTTGCCATGCTCTACACCAACACTTATTTGCTTCATCGGACCTTCTGCTACAGCCATGAAAAATAATTACCCTGATAAAATGTCTTACAATAATTTACTATTTCATTCCAAGTACCTCTTCCTTCCTTCTAAAATATCTTTTAAAATTCACATCCATAATATTTTCGTCTTCGTTCTGAACGGTAAACATGTTAAATCTACCTGACTAGAGCTCATTTCCCTACTGCACTAGTCAAATAAACTTTTGCATTTATAATGTCATCTTACTCTGCATTTGCTTGTATAATGTGTTTACTTTGAATAAAAATTGTTATTCACGTTAAAAGTTTCTCTAACCTTTTACATTAGAGCACCAAAATATCGTTCCTACATTTTATGTTTGGGTACTAACGCCCTAAGCACACCTCCGCCGCGAAACCAGAACAGCGGAACAGCTAAATGAATTCCGCTGTGATCAAGTGTGGATTGAACAGCGGAACTGGGAAACGGAACCTGACACGAGTTAGTCGATGTGCGCTATCGCAATTTTATCATATTATTTTTATTATCTGGATGACTTAATAAATACATAAATGGTCTATTTCTGATGGCTTGAAGTAGTTTTTCCGTGAACTTCAAGTCCATTTACTGAAAAAATATTAGATTCGCCGTTCCGCTCTGTATTTCTGTCAATTTTGACAAACCGGAGCGTAGACAACGCGGCACCGCAATAACAAGGCGGCCAAAGCGCGGAGGTTTCACTGGCGTAGGAGCAGATTGGCGAAACCGTGCGCAAAGGCCACGCCGAAGGCATGGACTGAATTGTTTTAGAATAGCCTTAATCTTTAAGCTCTTTTATGATTAAGCAAACAGGGCCGTTTCACACGGTGCTTGACGAGGCTGATGAAGAATTACCTCTCCTTTCGTGCACATTATGTGACGTAAACAAAGTTGCGAGGGTCAGCTAGTGTTAATATAAAAGAGATTTCTGAATATAATTTTTCGTCTACTTATTTCGTTTGCACTTCTTTTTCGTCCTTTTTCAGACAGGTCCCTTAAATGTCTTCGGTTCGATATATTATTTTGATACTCCACTTTAGGTTGGTCGTAGTCTATCTATACTTATAATACAACTGTTGAGGGTCGAGAGTCTGTACATGGAAGATATTTTGAAAATTTCAATTGTAGGGCGTTCTATAATCGATTCTGAAGCCGAATATGTAATTTAAAATTTTCATGTCTGTCTGTCTGTCTGTCTGTCTGTATCCCGAATAAGTACCACGCCGAAACTACTGAACCGATTTAAATAATACTTGGTACATTCTGAGCTTATAGTCCGAGGAAGGTTCTTGGATACTTTTGATTCCGATATTTTGCGCGATTCCTGCGGGAGAGGGGATGAAAGATAAAATGGTTTTTCAGCTGTAAGTTTTCACCGCGTGATCCGATTTCAAATATTTTTTTAGTGTCAGAAAGGGAATGCTTTTAGCATTGTTTCACATGAGTTTCATTATTGAGAGTTTCGTTGTTCAGAAATTAGAGGCATCTCAACTTTCGCTAAACCTAGAATTGAAGGGTTTCTTTAAATGTGAGGGTAAATCTAAAGTGGCGTGTTGGCTTAATCATAAAAGAGCTTAATGATTAAGGCTATTGTAAAAAACTGAATCTTTAAGCTCTTTTATGATTAAGCAAACACGGCAGTTTTACTCGCTGATAGGAATCTGATTAAGAAATACCTCTTCTTTCATGGACCATATGTGACGTAAACAAAGTTGCGAGGGTCAGCTAGTTGTAGATAAATGTATAGAATCGGATATAAGAATTTGATTTCAATATTTGGAAATGACACACAAAAAACTCACCAAAAAAACCTGTTTAAAACTATTTTAATTTAGTAGGCACAATTTTTAAGAAAAACTTTGTGAATGATATCTTCGTTTTCTCCCTCTCTATCCTCTTTCATATCCCACCACACACAGAGGGTTTCAAATTAAAATTCGTGACTGTACAAGTCGTGTTTAAATTCAGTGTGTACTAAGTCTTGACACAGCCTGATTGTGTGACTGTTTGTTCAGGTTTCTGGTTTATTTTCTACAAGTTCTTTGTTTGTCTTTTCAAGGTTTAGATTCAGAGTTTCGTTTCGTTGTTTTATTTATTTTAACCCTTCACGCATTTATTTTTAAGGGGTGTTGTACGTTTAACTGTGTTCGAAGGGGTTCAAACTTTTAATGTATAAATTGTAGATTTTATTCGAAAACAGATTTTGAGAGCTGAAGTCTAAGTCATGTATTGTCAAAATTATTTGAGCCGTTTCCTGTTTAGGTTGTATTTCCTTACAGTTAATTAATCAAATCTTACTAAGTTTCTTACTAATATTATAAATGTGAAAGTTTGTGAGTGTGGATGTTTGTTACTCTTTCACGCTCAAACCGCTGAACGGATCGGGCTGAAATTTGGTACAGAGATACATTATAGTCTAGAATAACACATAGGCTACTTTTTATCCCGAGAATAAGTTCCCATGGGAACACATTTTACGCGTGCGAAGCTGCGGGCATCAGCTAAAATTATAATATGTTTACTTTGTAGTGATGGAAGCACTTCATTCGCAGATGAAATCAAAGGCCCACTTACATACTAGACTGTAAATATATCTATCGAATAAATTAACACAAAGAGTTAAACATTTGAGATAATTCATTGGTTACTTAAAATACTTTTTAAATTTTATTTCCTTTGTTTATATATCTGTCTGTCTGTCCGTTATGAGGCTGTATCTCAAGAACCGTGGTCACCCATCCATAACCGGTCATAGTAAAAGTTGCTTACTGCCGTGAACGTTTACAGAACATTGAGTCCGCGGGGCCATGAGTGCTTTAATTCGCATACAGCAAACGTGTTGTTTTGCCCTTTTGGGCCGGTTTTTAACCCTTAACCACCTACCATACGATACGTCTCACAGATCCAGCAGATATTTAAAACGTAAATATATCTGAGACCGAGTCGTTTACGAACTCGTCCGTTCCTGTACCTTTTCCCCGCCCCCTTCAGTGCCGTGCAACTGCTCATCAAGGTCGTACGTGCGTTAATTGTGCGGTAATTGCAAAAATTGCAATAATTGTCGTGAAAAACTATAAGTTTAGGGCTTGCAATTTTTTTTTTTTTTAATTTAATTTTCATCTTTTTGTTTTTTTTTTTGCTGTGGTTGATTATTGAATAAGTAAAAATTTATAAAAGAAGTTACTATCTATATGATTATTTTTTATAGATCTTATTTACCAAATGACTTAGTTTGTAAACTAAAAATAGGAGATATTGTTGATTAATAGTAATTAAGACAAAATGCCTATAAAAATGATTCTCTTGTTCCTTTACTAAAGAGTTTAATACTTTCCTAAGTTGATTATTACTAAAAAAATATACCTCAATAATAAAGATATTACTTTAAAGAACCATTTTACTCATGAGTCTCATAGACGTATGATAGGTGGTTGTGTGACAAAAAGTTATGGTAGGTGCCTAAGGGTTAAATTGAATTATTATTGGACACAGGCCAATATGACCATTTTGGTTCCACTTTCATATCTTCACAAACATACTTTGGTCAAAATCATCTTACTTCAGTAGTCAAGTATTGATATTGACTGCAAAGGTCCCATTCGCTACAAATGAGAAGCAATCAACGGAGTCAGTCGATCGTCACACATTCCTGCACGAGACGAACATCTTCATCGGGTCCATTATTGGAAAATTCCACACAAAATTAACGTACTTACTACCCACATACATTTATAAATTTAAAAGTGTAGATTTTGAGAAAGAACTGGTATTGACAGAACTTTTAAAGTATTTTATGCACGATTGGCATAGGTGACTAACTATTCATCCAACGCCAACGTTTAGTTCCACGGGAAATAAAGTTTGTGAGGTTAAATGATCAAATAAGTATTTTAATATTGAAATCGGTGCTTTTGCTGAGTATTTTCTTGGCATCGACTTGTATTTCCTAAAATTTCCATAATCTTACACTTAGTACAATGTAGTGAGGTATCTTTACGTTCCTTTATTCAAATATTAAATCACAAAAGAAATATAAAATGCCAATATATTTTAATGGAGAGCATTACCTTAAATTGTACAAACTTTTTGAATTATTCGGGGCGTAAATCAGGGATTTCCATTAATATTTAAAGTATTAAAAAGTTTGCCAAATTCATAATGCTACTTGCGTTAATGTCGTGAATTGTAAACTGTTAGCTATTGTTTTTGTTCATTGCGAGAACATCCGAAATTATGAAATGCCTGAGGGATTTTGTGTTCAATTTTACAGTGATGGCAATTATACTAATTGTTTCGATACAAAAATAACAAGAAAGGTTTGATATCAATAGATTTTAATGGCCTCTATACCATTTAATTATATTGAAACAAACATCTACTTGTTATTTCCCCGGGCTCTTTTGGACCGTGTTACAAGCTTTTCATAATAGTTTTTTTTTACTTTTTGAGCCGCATTGATGAAATCTCTGGCCTACCCTGCGGAGCTTTAGAGGCGAGGTAGAACACCAAAAGGCTATGGTAGTTTAGTTGATTGTCTACCAAGTCATTAGAGCTGGGATCCCTATACAAAGCCAGTTCTGCAGTTCTCTCAACCGGGTAGTAACTTTACTGTACATGTGCTAAAATTACATTTATTACCTATTTTACAAGGTAGACACTCGTAGCTTAACTTAGTTTTTGTATAATATTTCTGGATAATGTAGTTTTGCAACTAGGAAAGTCTGTTTTAAATTCAATCGAGTAGATAAAATAATAGATACAAAATCGCCAGAAGTAGGAATTAAAGAGCAATCAGTAACGTACTGTCTCAACAACCGAACTTCAAGGGCTTGTTCAAGCTCTTAAACCTACTTTAATTAATGAAATAGTAACACAACGTTCAGGGTACCCTCGTGGTACATTAGATCGAAGTCCTTGGGTCAAAGTTTTGCACTACTAACTTAGTATTAACCCTAAGGGGCAGTCTACACGAGTGTGAAATTCGCGGCGATATCGTTGTTGTGCAACATTTTTTTAAACACTCTATAAACGCGTCTACATACGCCGATATTACGATGAAAAGAGATTGAATGGAAATACGTGACACGACGATAAGGCGTTGTCCTATGTGAACGACAAACGAAGCAATGCGACGCGATTCGACGCGACGCGAAGATAATCAAGTAGTCGTTGTTATGAATGCACATTGTCTAGCCAGGGGTTCCCAACCTTTTCGTGGTCAGGGACCACTTTTATATTTTTTTTGTTAACTGGGACCACTATAAAGGCAAAATTTAAACAAACTGCGATAATCAATCTGAAACTTAAAAAAACGTAGTAGGAAATTGCATAAACAGGAAACTTTCATATTTTTGTATTAATGTGATTTCTGGCTTGCATCTTCTTCACGAGATCTGCTAACCTAGGACGTATATTGTTACTCGCAAGGCGATTTCTTGGAGTTTCGTATAAGAAATTGCTTTTAAACACCAAACTTTTTGATTTTTTTGTGTTCTTTCTAGATTCCTCCATTAACTTCACCAGCGCCCGTGCTAAAAGGATTACGAAGGGGGGAGGGTACTATTCCACTTCTTCGAGGGGTGAAGAGACCCGCCACCGTCTAGGCCGCCTTCTGTGAAAGAGCGATGAGCAGCCAACTCGCGGCTCTCAGACCCTGGGTCATGGTGGACGTCCGCGCCACCGACTAGGGAACTCGGAATGGAGATTTCTCGCCCGCTGCATTTTTCGCGAGCATGATTTGCTCGCAGAAAGACACAGTTACGTCACACTTTCTCTCGTTGGAGACCAGAGCCCTTAACATGGTCTCCAGCGTGAGAATATTCACGCCCAGGCCCACAACGAGGTCTTGTCGCTGCTATGCCCATGTAGTGCCGTGTACCCGCTGTAGATACTTACCGAAGCACCCGTGCCCGGTAAACATCTGTGACACTCGGTAGGTAAGGCTGCCATAGCGCTCGCCTAATTAGTGGTGAGTCCTCACTTTGGTAGCTCAAGTCGTACCTTCCATGTCTCCATGAGCTTCTGGCGAAACAGGGATCACTATGCCTCTATTTCTTTGGGCACAGGCCTGTGGTCCCGATCCAGCGCCTTCATGCGCCATTGATTCAACGACGCAAGAGCCCTGTTTTCCAGGTCCCATGGAGGGGTCTTGGCTAGGAGACATGCCGCCTCAACGTATATAGTGCGGTACCCTCTCCTGGCGGCCATCGCCTTTAGCGGGCTATGCAGTCTAGCCACGTTGCCGGTCGTCAGGGCCTCCGCCCATACGGGGGTCCCGTATAGTGCCATACTCCGCACGACCCCGAAGGTCTCTTGCGTTTGGTACTGCGTTGTCATTGGGTACTCTTATGTTTGGTTCCAACCGCGAGAGCGCAGCTGTTGCCCCCTCTGTTTTAAGACTTAACTTCGGAAATGGTGTCGCTCTGTAATGATACGCTCAAAGAGCTTGCAAACCTCGACGAGGAACACCATCGGTCGGTACCCCGATGGCGTGTCCACCGTCCGCCCGGCCTTTCGGATCAGAACCAGTTTCCTACACTTTAGGCTTTAGGAAACTGGTCTTGAGCCAGGATCCACGCTCGTCCTGGAAACACATTCAATCGTGGGCAATCGCAGACTTTGTGTTGTCTTTGCTCGCCGAGCCAATGGGCGTACCAACCGCCCCCCCTACCCGCGCTCTTCTTGCTCATTGCACGGCGACTAACGGCTCACCACCCGATAAATTTAAAATCCATCAGGGACCATATTTTCGCTCCTGCGGACCACTGGTGGTCCGCGGACCACTGGTTGGGAACCCCTGGTAGCTGAAACGAGACTCGGTAAGTGTGCGTCGCATTATGTTGCATAGCGACGGGTCTCGCTACATGTCGCGTGCCGTCGCTTACTTAAGACAACGGGTAATGCCCTCGCTGGTGTAGACGGCCCCTTAAAGTTTACAGTTTTAACTTCCATTATCACTGAGTACATACAACGTTTAGATACTCATTACACGAACGAAGTTAGCAACAATCTACTAACTATGATTACATTCTGCTACAAATATGTTTAGCAGTGGTGTTGACAACTTCATACTCATTACTTGTTAATTGAATGGAATAGACTTTATTCTCACACCAACATAAACTTTAATTTATACAGATTACTACGATACGTTTTATACAGAACAAAGAACGTCCTTATTTATTAACTGCCTCGTTGGTCTAGAGGTCGAAATGTGCGACTGCGGATAACGAGATCGTGGGTTCGATTCCCACTGGAGACAAAAATTTGTGTGATCCATATCTTTGTCTCAAGAGTCTGGGTGTTTCTATGTATGATAAGTATGTATTTTAAAGTATATAATGTATTAGTATCCGTGGTCTGATACCCATAACACAAGCAGGTTATTCCTAGCTTACTTTGGGATCAGATAGCGTTGTGTGAAATGTCCGTAAATATTTTTATTTATTGCTAAAAAGATATCGTTCTCTTTTTTTTACGTCTGGAAAATCCGTCATTGATGCTATGATAGACTCTTACCTACCGACGAAAAACCAACACGTCCCCTACCTACTGCCTGCGGTTGGGAGCCCCGGGTAAGCCCCGGGTAAGCCCTCGGAAGAATATCCCTAGGATTATAAGTAATAGCTTACAGACAACTTTTAATGCTCGATTTACAAGACGTCTACTGCTTATTGCAACTTCCTACGAACTACAGAATATAATTTCGTCGGCTGGTGCTAGTTGCTAAATATTGCCTATTTATGGAGGCTTGTTATTAGCAACATATTTACCATAGTTAAGTATCTATATCTGTATTAGTCTGTAAGCCTTCTTCAGCAATAAAAAAATATATGATAATGTATAGCATTATAGTTATGCCATTTTTATAATAGTGGTTCCATCATTCAATGAAAATTTCCAACGTGTTTGTAGAACTTTGTACACGGTCTACGAAATTTCCGTAGCTTACTTGCTACGAAGTACGTAGCCGTAGTCTTTGTCTACATACGAACTTTGACTATACAATAATCAATGAAGTCCATTATCAAGCATACTTGCCACATAAGTAGTACCTAGGAAATTTATGTTAGGAGTGTTGTCGTAAATTGCTGACGAATCAATCAATAAAATCGAAATATACAGTGCACTACTGGACAAAGGTATCTTTCCATCCACGCCACACGTCTCGTATTTCACTGCGACTTTTTCCAAGTTTAAGAGTGTCGGGTCGTTCTACCTCATGCTTGCCGAGTCGCAGTATCCACTTCAGAAACACTCCAGTTTTCCTTACTGGGCATTAATTCAGAAGAATCTGGCATAGGCTGGCCAAATCTGTAGAATAAGATGTGGCCAGCCTATTATCACTTTAATGCACTTACTCTACGAGCAAGGTCAATCACTATATTTTTCCCCTACTGCAAGCATAACACGTTCTTTTGCTGCTCTTTGAAGACATGGACTAGTCCCACCGTAAGTGTTCACGTCTCGTCACACCTAGGTCTTAACTGGTTGAACGCACTGGTTGTAGACTTTTGTCTTCAGGCAGTTTACTGACCAACAGTTGAGATTACATGCATTCAAAAGGTATAACCATTTTCTTTACAATAGCATGTCTAGTTATTTTACGAGTTGATATTCTCATAAAGTTTATCATGTTTGGGCTGTCGACAATTTTAGTGAAATAACCATAAGAATATGAAAACACGAACTAGCGTAAAAGCTTTGAAATCTAAAAACCTTATGTTCTTGTATAGAAAGTGTTTTAAGGGACATTGTTAGAGAGACAATGCTTATAAAGCCACGTTTATATCTTTACAAGAGTCCGCGAGTGACTTGACCCGCCTGAAGAACACATACACTTGACTCCTATAACTCTATCCATTAGTGAAATCGGATCTAGATAGTTTTTCAGTTTGCCATAGTTTACCAGACTGGATGACAGTGATGGGGTATCATGGAGGGCTGTTGATTGAGAATTAAGTAACAAGGTAATATTGATGCAGTTGGGCATTAGCCGGGGTTAAAATTAAGTAGGTACCTACCTAATCTGAAACATATTTTTTTTAATTTAAAGTTCTTTGATATTGTATAGTGTAAGCAACGCGGGTTTATTATCTGAAATGTAGATGAATTCAAAAAAATACAACTTATTAAACACATTTACCTGTCGCACGTATCAAGAGTATTAAGTACATGACTCCATTAGGAACAAGTTCGAAGTTTCCAAGTTAATTACACACTCGAGCTACCGTGTTTGTAAATAAATTAATAAATACGTAATTTTAATATTCCGGCGGATCTTCTCACACAAAGAGCTGTGTACAGTAAGTGTCAGGTGTGAGTCACTCATTAAGGTGAGTGAATGAAACTTTTCTAAGTCCCTAGGCGTATCTTTGGACATAAAGTGGCAAAACTTTACCTAATGGTAAAGTGGGATAAAGAGGCATTTATTTGAATGGCATGTGTGAAGTGAAAATGAGACTTTATCTTATCTTATCTTACATCGGGGGCTGACGAAGTCAGCAACACTTCGACCCAGTGGGATCTTTTGTGTTAGCCCCTACCTTCATGTTTCTTACTCTTTGAAGAAGTGGTCTATTAACGCGGTGATCCCACTAAGAGGAAGAAACCTGTATTCTTCCGGTTTGGGATAAGCATTCCCAAGGAGGCTCATACGCTTCGCTGCTAAGACGTCGCATTCGCACAGGATGTGCTCCATAGTTTCCTTGACATCACCGCAGGCTCTGCAGTCGTTATTTGACGTGATCTTCATTTTAAAAAGCATGTCGTTGGTTCCGTAATGCCCTGTAAGGGCACCAACCACAGCTCGAGCTTTGCTTCTTCCATTATTCAATATAAATTTAGAAGCCTCATTGGTTCTGCTACTTATGAATTTCTTCGAATGTAGTAACCCTTGACTGATATCCCACTCTTGCATCAGCGTTATGATAAGTATGTATTTTAAAGTATATAATGTATTAGTATCCGTGGTCTGATACCCATAA
The DNA here is from genome assembly GCA_933228765.1 of Miltochrista miniata. NCBI lineage: Eukaryota > Metazoa > Arthropoda > Insecta > Lepidoptera > Erebidae > Miltochrista > Miltochrista miniata. The sequence continues at coordinate 15,625,601 of OW121759.1, read as the reverse complement.
CACAAGCAGGTTATTCCTAGCTTACTTTGGGATCAGATAGCGTTGTGTGAAATGTCCGTAAATATTTTTATTTATTGCTAAAAAGATATCGTTCTCTTTTTTTTACGTCTGGAAAATCCGTCATTGATGCTATGATAGACTCTTACCTACCGACGAAAAACCAACACGTCCCCTACCTACTGCCTGCGGTTGGGAGCCCCGGGTAAGCCCCGGGTAAGCCCTCGGAAGAATATCCCTAGGATTATAAGTAATAGCTTACAGACAACTTTTAATGCTCGATTTACAAGACGTCTACTGCTTATTGCAACTTCCTACGAACTACAGAATATAATTTCGTCGGCTGGTGCTAGTTGCTAAATATTGCCTATTTATGGAGGCTTGTTATTAGCAACATATTTACCATAGTTAAGTATCTATATCTGTATTAGTCTGTAAGCCTTCTTCAGCAATAAAAAAATATATGATAATGTATAGCATTATAGTTATGCCATTTTTATAATAGTGGTTCCATCATTCAATGAAAATTTCCAACGTGTTTGTAGAACTTTGTACACGGTCTACGAAATTTCCGTAGCTTACTTGCTACGAAGTACGTAGCCGTAGTCTTTGTCTACATACGAACTTTGACTATACAATAATCAATGAAGTCCATTATCAAGCATACTTGCCACATAAGTAGTACCTAGGAAATTTATGTTAGGAGTGTTGTCGTAAATTGCTGACGAATCAATCAATAAAATCGAAATATACAGTGCACTACTGGACAAAGGTATCTTTCCATCCACGCCACACGTCTCGTATTTCACTGCGACTTTTTCCAAGTTTAAGAGTGTCGGGTCGTTCTACCTCATGCTTGCCGAGTCGCAGTATCCACTTCAGAAACACTCCAGTTTTCCTTACTGGGCATTAATTCAGAAGAATCTGGCATAGGCTGGCCAAATCTGTAGAATAAGATGTGGCCAGCCTATTATCACTTTAATGCACTTACTCTACGAGCAAGGTCAATCACTATATTTTTCCCCTACTGCAAGCATAACACGTTCTTTTGCTGCTCTTTGAAGACATGGACTAGTCCCACCGTAAGTGTTCACGTCTCGTCACACCTAGGTCTTAACTGGTTGAACGCACTGGTTGTAGACTTTTGTCTTCAGGCAGTTTACTGACCAACAGTTGAGATTACATGCATTCAAAAGGTATAACCATTTTCTTTACAATAGCATGTCTAGTTATTTTACGAGTTGATATTCTCATAAAGTTTATCATGTTTGGGCTGTCGACAATTTTAGTGAAATAACCATAAGAATATGAAAACACGAACTAGCGTAAAAGCTTTGAAATCTAAAAACCTTATGTTCTTGTATAGAAAGTGTTTTAAGGGACATTGTTAGAGAGACAATGCTTATAAAGCCACGTTTATATCTTTACAAGAGTCCGCGAGTGACTTGACCCGCCTGAAGAACACATACACTTGACTCCTATAACTCTATCCATTAGTGAAATCGGATCTAGATAGTTTTTCAGTTTGCCATAGTTTACCAGACTGGATGACAGTGATGGGGTATCATGGAGGGCTGTTGATTGAGAATTAAGTAACAAGGTAATATTGATGCAGTTGGGCATTAGCCGGGGTTAAAATTAAGTAGGTACCTACCTAATCTGAAACATATTTTTTTTAATTTAAAGTTCTTTGATATTGTATAGTGTAAGCAACGCGGGTTTATTATCTGAAATGTAGATGAATTCAAAAAAATACAACTTATTAAACACATTTACCTGTCGCACGTATCAAGAGTATTAAGTACATGACTCCATTAGGAACAAGTTCGAAGTTTCCAAGTTAATTACACACTCGAGCTACCGTGTTTGTAAATAAATTAATAAATACGTAATTTTAATATTCCGGCGGATCTTCTCACACAAAGAGCTGTGTACAGTAAGTGTCAGGTGTGAGTCACTCATTAAGGTGAGTGAATGAAACTTTTCTAAGTCCCTAGGCGTATCTTTGGACATAAAGTGGCAAAACTTTACCTAATGGTAAAGTGGGATAAAGAGGCATTTATTTGAATGGCATGTGTGAAGTGAAAATGAGACTTTATCTTATCTTATCTTACATCGGGGGCTGACGAAGTCAGCAACACTTCGACCCAGTGGGATCTTTTGTGTTAGCCCCTACCTTCATGTTTCTTACTCTTTGAAGAAGTGGTCTATTAACGCGGTGATCCCACTAAGAGGAAGAAACCTGTATTCTTCCGGTTTGGGATAAGCATTCCCAAGGAGGCTCATACGCTTCGCTGCTAAGACGTCGCATTCGCACAGGATGTGCTCCATAGTTTCCTTGACATCACCGCAGGCTCTGCAGTCGTTATTTGACGTGATCTTCATTTTAAAAAGCATGTCGTTGGTTCCGTAATGCCCTGTAAGGGCACCAACCACAGCTCGAGCTTTGCTTCTTCCATTATTCAATATAAATTTAGAAGCCTCATTGGTTCTGCTACTTATGAATTTCTTCGAATGTAGTAACCCTTGACTGATATCCCACTCTTGCATCAGCGTAATCCTTAGCGGCCTTTATGAGTGTACATGCTGGTAGGCCCATTCTCATTTCCTTTTATTCCTACATGGCCTGGGACCCAGAGCAGTCGCAGCTTGTTCCTGCGGCCCAGCTTGTTTAGGGTTTTCACCGCATTCAGGACAAGTTTTGAGTTGACCTTGTAGGAATTTAAGGCCTTTAGTGACGCTTGACTGTCGCTAAGAATGTAGATGGTCTTGTTCTCTACACTCCTTTTCAGATTTTCCTCTGCGCATGCTATGATGGCATACATCTCGGCCTGGAAGACCGTGGTGTACTGACCCAGGCTGCTCCAAAGTTGTGAAGATTCTGAGTAAATACCAGCTCCTGTACCAGATTCCGTTTTTGAACCGTCTGTGTACCAGATGAGGCAGTCTGCATCTGGTGAGCGCAGTTCCTGCTTCCAGTCTTCCCCTGTGGGGACATGTATTTTGAAGCTTCTTTTGAAGATTTTTATGCACGGCATAGCGTCGCTAATCATATGCATCTTCCTTTGAATCTCATCATTAAGCTCCATTTTTGTATGCCGCGTTGTTGGCCTATTGCAGTTAAAAGCGCCTGCCGTTTTTAGTCTGTATAAGGTTTTGATTGCCTCCTGTTGTATGAAGATGTGAAGAGGGGTTAAGTTTAGTATTATATCTAACGCCTTTGTAGGCGTGGACTTAAACGCTCCTGTGATAGCCATAGTGGCCATCCTCTGTAGTTTGCCCAATTCTTCCACGCACGATGTTAGTTTGGTTCTTGTCCACCATACAACACTGCCGTAGCTTAAAATTGGGCGAACCATAGTGGTGTAAATGAAGTACAGTACCTTGGGCTTCAGGCCCCAGGTTTTGCCATACGCCGATCTACACATATTGAAGGCTCTCATGGCTTTTTCTGTCACCTTCTTGGCATGCAGATTCCATGTGAGCTCCTTGTCTAAGGTCATACCAAGGTATTTCACGTTGGTGGACCATTCTAACTCTGTGTCAAATAAAAGCAATTTCTTTAATTTGCTCAACCTCTTCTTTCTTGTAAAAGGAAGAATTGTAGTTTTGCTGGGATTTATGGTTAGATGATTTTCAGCACACCATTCCTCCACATCCTTCAAAGCCTGTTGCAGAAGTTCCGAGACAATTTCCGGAAATCTACCATTGATCATGACAACTATGTCATCTGCATATCCCACAGCGAAGCATGCCCCTCTATTCAGTTTGGTTAGGAGGGAGTCTGCTACCAGACACCACAGTGTGGGGGACAATACCCCTCCTTGAGGGCATCCCTTGGTCGTTGTGGCGTGAATTTCATCTCCTAATAGAGATGACCTTACTCTCCTGCCCCTCAGCATGAAGTCAATCCATTTGCAGAGGGTGGGGTCAATGCCGTGTTCTTTTGCGGCTTTCATAGTCGATTCGAATGTTGTGCGGTCAAATGCTCCCTCAATGTCCAGAAACGCAGCCGCACAAATCTCTTGACCATCAATAGCATTCTCTGCTCTCTCGACTACATGGTGCAACGCAGTTTCGGTTGATTTTCCGGTTTGGTAGGCACATTGTAGCTTATGAAATGGTTTCTTTGTGAGAGGCCCATCCCTTATGTATTGATCTACCAATTTCTCCAGGGTTTTTAATAAGAAAGACGAGAGACTTATCGGACGAAACGACTTTGCCTCTTCATAGCTATCCTTCCCTGGTTTCGGAATGTAAGTTACCTTCACTTCCCTCCATATCTTTGGAATGAATCCAAAGGCTATGCAGGCCTTAAAAAGCCGCATCAAGTGCGGGCCTAGTATAGGAAGACCTTTTTGTAGTAGTATCGGGTATATGCCGTCCGGACCTGGTGATTTATATGGTTGAAAGTTTTTCAATACCCAACTGAGTTTTCTTTCTTCTACTACCTTCTTTGCAACATCCCAGTCTGCTTTCGTAGTTCGCATGTTTTGCTCTTCTACGGGCATGGGATCATCTGTGCCAGAATTATCATGAATCTTACAGTCCGGAAAATGTGTTTTCATCATGATCTTTAGGGTTTCTTTACCAGATTCAGTTAGTCTCCCTTCATGGGTTCTAACTGCATTAAGGGTATTACTTCTACTCACAGACATAGCCTTTACCAATCTTGAACTTTCAGGAACAGTATTGATGTCCTGGCAGTGAGATTGCCATGATTTCCTTCGTTCCTTGCGAACTGCCAGATTGTACTCGGTAAGCGCTCGGGAGTACTCTTTAAAACATCTCTTGGACTTAGCGTCGTTGAAGATGCGGCGAATTGCCTGTCTTTTCTTTTCTAAATCTGGCGTCCACCACGGAACCTTAGTTCCTTTCGCTTCTTTCTCTGGGCAGTTTGTGTACCATGCCGTTTTAATGGCTCTGTCAACCCGCTCAGCCTCAAGTTCAATGTCAACCGTAGAGTTCAATTTACCTTTAACTGATTCTAACTCGTTTTTTAGTTCCTTAGTGTACGCCTCCCAGTTAGTGTTCCTGGGATTTCTTCTCCGTACTCCTGGAAAGGAGTCCTCTGTATCGTATCTAAAACAGATATATCTGTGATCAGAACCACTAGCTTCGTCAGACACTCGCCAGTTAGTAATTCTCTTATAAGTATTATTAGTAGCTATAGTTACATCAATAACTTCCGAACGCCTAGCATCCACAAAGGTGGGAGCATTGCCTTTATTTAGTGTATGAAGTGAAGAGCTTACCAAATATTCGAAAAGTTCCTCCCCTCTATCATTGATGTCCGAGCTCCCCCAGGTGATGTGGTGGGCATTCGCATCGCAGCCCATCACTAACTCCAGGTTCTCCCGGCCGCAGTCTAGTGACTGTCGCCTGCGTCTACAGCCTCCTCCATAGTCTCCGTCTGCGAGAGTGGAGACGACAGGTTGAGGTCGTCCAAATCGCCCAACACATCATCGGTGCGATGAGAAGTGGCCGGTGAAGGGACTGGGTAGCCCCCGATGGTGTCCTGGTGTGACCCCGCGTCGCCGAGCAGCATCTGTGGAGCAAGTGGTGGAACTCCTGCCCCCCCACTGGCGCCGACCTTGTCATCGCTGTCTTCAAGGAGCTTGAAGTAGCCTTTATCGACGCCAGCGTAGAGGCAGTAGTCCTTAGATTTTATATAGTCTGCCGATGTCCTGTCCATCAGGACAATCCTCCTGACACTGGCCGCCTCCACAATTGTGTCCACCACCTTCCAGTCTCCCGTCTTCAGTTCGGGGTTTAGGCGCTGTAACATCGAAAGAACGCTGGGCAGATCTGTGATCCAGACGTTCTTCGATTTCCACGCCATCTTCACCGGTTTGGGAAGATCTTTGGCGTTGACCACTTTAAGGGTAAGGCTGCCGATACTCCTCCCATCGATCCCGGCAAGCCAGTCTGCCGACCTCTGATCCTCGCAGAATACATGGAGTGCTCCCGCGCTGACTGACCCGATGTTGAATCGAGGCAGAGGATCCGGGTGACCGAACATCATCTGCTAGAGGGCGCTGACAATCGGTCCGACGTCATCAGTGGTGACTTGTGAAGCCGGGAAGTTATCAGTGATGATCGCCATCCTGCATCCGTTGAGAGCGTCCCTGAACGATTTGTTCAGGTTCGGTCTCTTGGATGATTCGTCGGCCTTCTCATCACTGGACTCCCTGGCCCTTTTGACAGCAGTTAAGTCCCCTGCCCCCCCAGAAGTTGCCCCGACAGGTGCACTTCGTTCCGAAAATGTCCTTGTCCGCCTTTCCAGTAGCATCTTGCGCCTGGCTGCCCCACTCAACCTTGTCGGTTTGGCATTTCGAAGCTCGCCTGCCGAAGCATTCGTCCCAACGGGTATGCTTGGCTGGTTGCCAGGCTGCCCGATGGTCCCCTGCCCGGTATGACTCACTTGAGTACGCCCCATGATATTGCGTTCGGTGACCCTCCCGCCAGATGACATAATGTCCTTTTTGACGCCCTTGCGGTCATCTTGTTTGGTTTTGTTGGCTTTTGTTGAATCCATAGCCGTATTGAAGTTATATTCACCGAGCATGGCTCCCCACCCGCCACGGAGTCCACAACATTGGGGATGTCTAAGAAGTAGACACCAGGGTTACCATGTCGGTGTAGCATTCCAGAAGAGAGTGCCCACGAGACCGCACGGCACGAGATCAACGACGCCCAACAAGACGTCGAAAAATCGCGCGCCGCCGCCTGCGGACCCCTCCCTTCCAGAATACTCGCCTGGCGGCCGTCTGACCGGACGCCACAGCCGATTGATCGTGGTTGGCTAGTCCACGACCTCCCGTTTCGACAGAAATCCGGGCCAAAGTGGAGTGTTGTAGAGTCCAACGACTACCGCTGCGTTGGAAGCCACTCAGCCACCAGGATCCCGTCATCCTGCCTTACGGGTCTCCACGCACGGCACAAACACGCGGGTGACCTCCCCCCCTCCGCGCCCCATCCCCCCACCCTGATCTGACCCTCACATATCTTAGTGTGAGTCCCGCCACAGAGTACAGTCACTCATACCCTGTGGACAGATCAGGGTTTGTCGCGGGTGGCCTCCCCTTTACCCCCCATAGAAAAGAAAAACCCCCCCAATTTTGCCCACTGCCCCCCTATACCGACCCTCACATATTCTAGTGTGAGTCGTGCCACCTGGCACAGCCACTGATACCCTGTGGTCTTGCCGCCAGGAGATTTCTGTTGCATCTATTTCTGAGGGAATTAGATCAAAAACAGGTGGCACCACGTGAAGGATAATCTCTCTGGCTAGCCTTAGGGATCAACGTGACCGTAGCACTCTCCCCTAAGACCGTTTAGCTTCCTAGGAGATCAGAAGGATCTCTCAGGAAGGCTCAAACTACAAGCTACACCTACAGCTAAGCAGTGAAAGGTTGCACAGCGTGTAAGCGGGGGGATCAGCACAACCCTGAAAGCATTAGTTTAAGCCTCACCCAATGAGACTGAGAGAGAAAATGAGACTTTAATATGAAACAAGTTTGTGTGTAGTAAATGTAAACACTATTAGTGACTTACATACACATGCTTTTAAACAAGGATGTTTTAACTCATTGAAACTTTAATTCCCTCTGCCTCAGGTTAAGGCTACTGATAATGTAAATGTGGAAGTCTATAAAGATTAATGGATGTGTGTTTGTTGTTTCGACGAAAAGCTATTGAGCTAAAGCTATATATTCATGAATCTAGTTATCTATATTGTTAAGTAGGTAATAGATAGTCATCTACAAGTTCCATTATGAGAGAAGGTAACTTAAACAGAGTTTGGAGTATTTTTATTTATTTATTTACTATTGTACGCCAGATTAAGACTAATTGAAGTTTCATCAAAATAAATAAAATGTGAATGTGATGGATAATTATTTGCATTTCATTTTGTTTTGGTAGCTTCTTATATTTATAGCCAGAAATTTACTTCAGCCTTTTACCACACAACTGGTAACAAGCTGAAGAAAGAACATTAACGTTTATGCATACTCTGGATCTCTCAATCAATAGCTCAATATTTAGAGATCCAGAGATTGCGTAAAATACTAAAATGTCTTTTAAAGCATCGACGCAGAGCAAGTTTACAAGCTACAAGCCAGCGAGTCCGCGAGCAGCTTGTATACACGCTCCGCGCCAAGGAGCTGTTGCACAATCTGCATTTTATTCTCCCATTGTAAATCACTCGCTAGATTTTAAACTCATCTTGTAAATTCGCTCTGGGTCAAGAACCTTAACATTAGTTTCCAAATCACAGACTCCCAAAAAGTGCACGCCTTTACACACACATATAGAAATATACATGTGTTTGTCTGAAATTATGAGTGTATTGGTTTGTGACAGCCGATTGCTTTTGTAGTGGTGTATATGAATATGATTTTCCCCCGCAAAATATGACAGACAGATCTGCATAGGTCAAACATGCTATGACTTCTCCCCTCCTTGTACTTGTCGCGTTGCTGTGTCTGAAGCTAAAGTGGTAAGAATAATTTATTATCCAATATAATTTTTATATTTTTACTTTTATTTTCCCAATCTTTAACATTTATTTAATCAGCCAGTACTACGCAAGTACCTTAACGAGTTTGTGGGTCAGACAAAAGTTGCTTCGATGACACCGAAAAGAAAAAGTTAAACGACGCCAGGGTTCAAATCCAGGTGTCGTTTAACAGGAAGGGTTTTTTTATGTGCGGAAATCCTTACGGACGCTATGTGGACTCCCATGGGCTATAATTTTATGGTCCCGGGTAAGCTCTTGGAAAGATAACCTCAAGACTAGGTAGAGTTTGAAAGTTGTTAAGGTAATACGCTTAGATGAAGAGAGGAGACAGGAAGCAGATTGGAAAGTTTTCCTATCGTCTATCATCTCCTTCTTCTCAAATCCTATCTGAATATGGTGTTATTCTTCCGAGAGTGTACTCGTAACTCCGGCTATAGGTGTGTAGTAGGACACCTTTATCGTAATTAAAGGTACCTACTAGTAAAGTTTAACATCCTTATTAAAACTTCATAATTCCCCAATCGCTAGATGCGCCACTGCTTTCTTACCATCAGGCTGGTGGCGACGTCAATTTGGCGAGCTGAATATAAAAAAAAAAAAAAAAATATATATATTCCTCAGTGTAACAAGATCAATGAAATATGGCTTTGGTGAGCTTCCAATAAAGCTGGCACGTCCAGTGGTTCATATTTTAGCAACTTTATACTCGTTATGATGAAGATTAATATGGAAGCCAGTATTATGTAGTTACTGGATTTTGAAAAACTGGACGGGAAGTGACAAACAGAGGCGGCGTAAGGCGTGGGCGACGTGGGCCACCGCCCACGGCCTCGCGGTACAAGGGGCCTCGCGCCTCAAAAATTTATATGCATTGCTTCAAAGCGAGAATAAAATAAAAAAAGATATAAATTAATTTTGCTGTGAAAATTATGTATGATGATAAAAGTTAGATTTTGTATATATCATAGTTATAATAAATACAAAAACTAACTTATAAAAACAAAAGTGGTAAAATGTAGACCAAAAATAGAGATATGTAGACAAAAAATTAGCGTTAAAATAAGAAAACACGAGAAAATCGCAGGCTATCCCTTTTTTAATGTACTTTTCCATGCATTGAAATCAGTTTTTGTCAAATATTTTTTAAAATTTAAGTCTAATCAAAATGGTGTCTCTGTGTTTTCGACTACAATTATTAAGATAAACACATTGACATCATTAGTTTTTGTAAAAACAGTAAAAAGTATTTCAAGATTCCGATGTCCGCCGATTTGTATGAATCGATCCACTGTACGCCGCCGACCAATGCAGGGAATCCCTTGTTTTATTCCTTCCGGACTGTTGGTGCCACTGCTAAGTTCCACTAAGGGGTCCAACAGGATTTACAAATACTCGTGGACCCATTTAGGAACCAACAATATATGTTTTATCCTGGATTTTTTGGAACGAGTGACCACACTCACCACATTTGACGTAAACCTCTGTGGTTAATTTTTTTATGCTTATGGCGAGACTATTATTATTGGCGCAGGGCCTCGCGAAATCTGTCTCGCCTAAAATCGCCTACAATAAATAAAAATATAGAACAGAAACGATTCAATTAACATACATGTACAGTACATCAAAATAATCAAACAAAATTAGAATTACATAAACTTAAAAAAAATTGTATCTTAAAATAAACAAAAATATATAACAAAGACAATTAAATTAAAACTATGTACATTCAATAATCAAAGAAAATTAGAAATATGTAGACAAAAATTAGCGTTAAAATAAGAAAACACGAGAAAATCGCAAGCTATCCCTTTTTAACCGACTTCAAAAAAAGGAGGAGGTTCTCAATTCGTCTGTATGTATTTTTTTTTATGTATGTCACGCGATAATTCCGTCAATTATAGACGGATTTCAAATTTTTTTTTTTTTGTTAAATAGGGGTTACTTCTGATGTGGTCCCATTTTCACCAGGTCAGGATCTGATGAAGGGATCTAGGAGAAAACGAGGGCAACCACCGAAGATTGTAGGGACAACCAGAGTGCTTGTTAACTTTTTAATTAAGTGCTTTAATGTTCTACACTTTAATGAAGGTATGGCGTCGATCTGACGATAGAGTCGAAAGACAGTCGAGGGCATTCCTAAACAATTTACAGCAGTTAACTTGTGTTTGGGCTTGATTGATTTGTATTGATGAGAACTTTACACCTAGATTGATAGATCCAACTTCAAAAAAAAAAGAAAGGTCTCAATGTTTTATATATGTTTACCGTCAATTATAGACGGATTTCAATTTTTTTTGTTGAATAGGGTCTACTTCTGAGGTGGTCCCATTATAACCAGGTTAGGATCTGATGATGGGATCCTGGAGAAATCAAGGGCAACCACCGAAAATTATGTGCATTTGTTAACTTTTTAATTCAGTGCTTTAATGTACTACCAATAATAAAGGTCTGGAGTCGATCTGATGATGGAACCAAAAGAGATTCGAGGGAATTCCTTAACGATTTACAGTAGCTACCTTGTGTTGGGGCTTGATTAATTTGTATTGATAAGAACTTTCACCTAGATAGATATATTTTTCGGTTCACCCGTCACTTAAAATAATGAAAAAAAATTTTTCAATAAAAAATACAACCGACTTCCAAGAAATCCTGAAAAATAAAATTTATTTAGCGCAAAGTAATATGTAGTTGATTTATCAGATTTTATTCAATATAATATTGAAGTTGGTGCCATGAATAATACCTCCCTAAACCTATGAATTTACTTGGCGCCGACTTCAATATGATATTGAATAAAATATCAGATAAATCAAAATACATATTACTTTGTGCTAAGTAAATTTTATTTTTCAGGATTTCTTGGAAGTCGGTTGTATTTTTTATTGAAAAATTTTTTTTAATGTACTTTTCCATGCATTGAAATCAGTCTTTGTCGAAATTTTTTTAAAATTGAAGTCTAATCAAAATTGTGTCTAAATGTTTTCGACTACAATTATTAAAATAAACACATTGGCATCATTAGTTATAGTAAAAAAAAATAATTAAAAATAGAACCAACTTCATACAAATCCTTAAAAATAAAATTTACTTAGGACAAAGTAATATGAGTATTTTGATTTACCAGATTTTATTCAATATCTTAGTGAAGTCTGCGCCAAGTAAACCCATAGGTTTAGGTAAATATTATTAATGGCACCAACTTAGATATTACTAGCTGACCCGCGCAACTTCGTTTGCGTGATAAGTGAAGAACCGCTCGACCGATTTTGTGCAAACTTTACATAAACCATCTACTAAATAGTCCGAACAAAGCCTAAACATTTGGTTTGGATAGGTGAGCCCGTTCTTGAGTTATAAAACTACAACGAAAAGTGGCATTGATTTTTATATATATCTACACGGTGTTTCTTTTAGGGTGTCAAGCCGCCACTAGCTTGTAGCAGGGTTCCATACCTATCGATTTAACCCCCATGTATGTTCTACGATTTTTGTAGTTTTCGAGATATAATTTTCTGCATAATTCCCAATTTTTTATTATCGATTAAAATTTTTACATCTTGTATCAAAGTTAGGAAGGAGATTTTTTTTTCCATAATACTGCAATCAATAGGCATTATAATAATAAAAAAATATCCAAGAAAAGTCGAACCAAAAAAAAGTTGTATTTATTTAAAGCCACGTGGAAAAATAACGAAAAAAAATTATATCTCGAAAACTACAAAAGATCGTAGAACATACATGGGGGTTAAATCGATAGGTATGGAACCCTGCTACCAGCTAGTGGCGGCTTGACACCCTAAAAGAAACACCCAGTATATAGATATTGAATAAAATCTGATAAATCAAAATACGTATTACTTTGGGCTAAGTAAATTTTATTTTTAAGGATTTGTATGAAGTCGGTTCTATTTTTTGTTAATTTTTTGTTATTGGTTAAGTGACGGGTGGACCGAAAAGTATATCTATCTATGTGTTAAGTTCTCATCAACACAAATCATTCAAGCCAAAACACAAGGTAACCGCTGTAATTCCCTCGACTGTCTTTCTGTTCCATCATCAGATCGACTTATTCGGCACTTAATCAAAAAGTTAATAAACGCACTAGTTATCGCTACAATTTTCGGTGGTTGCCCTCGATTTCTCCTGGATCCCAGCATCAGATCCTGATACCCTGGATATGGGACCACCTCAGAAGTAGCCTCATTCAAACAAAAAAAAAAATCCAAATTCATCCATAATTGGTGCCGCTATCGCGTAACATACAAACAAAAAAAAATAGCGTACGAATTGAGAACCACCTCCTTTTTTGAAGTCGGTTTAAAACAGTAAAAAGTATTCCTTCCGGACTGTTGGTTCGACTGCTAAGTTCCACTAAGGGGTCCAACAGGATTTACAAATACTCTTGGACCCATTTAGGTAGTGGAACCAACAATATATGTTTTATCCTGGATTTTCCCACTCACATTTGACGTAAACCTCTGTGGTAAAATTTTTTTTTCCTTATGGTGATACTATTATTATTGGCGCAGGGCCTCGCGAAATCTGTCTTGCCCACACCAAATTTAGGTCTTGCCCCGCCACTGGTGACAAAGTTTCAGTTTCTACATTGATAAATTGCAACGATGCTTGGTGGTTCTATCCTGACTTTATTGTGGCGACGAGGCTACCATTACATTTATTACAGTACCTACTACCGGATACGTATGTGCATTGTGCATCGAGAAATAAAAATAATGGGATCAATCGTGTCGTACTCAAAATTAAATAAATGCGTTTATTTTTTTCAATCTATTCATATCTTTTTCCTCGAAGTAGTAAATAGAGACAGCACCAGTTGCATTTTATCTGCACAGACGTAGGTTTGTTTCAACCAGGTGTTGAAAATTTTCCACAGGCCACAGCTAGTTATGAATATAATATTATGGAGTAAGTAGTTGTGAATCGATCAAACGACTTGACTGCGTGAAAGAAAACCTGGTGAAGTGTTTTTTCATGTTTTGGCGTTTCCAAATATGAAACAGTCCGCCTTGTACTCGGGACTAAAGTTTAAAGCACACCTTTTACATACGTATAGACTCAACAATATCAACTTTGGTAGTTACGACAAAAATCTACAAGAAAGTAAACAGGGTAGCGCATTTTACAACATAATTAACATTGTAGGCTGTTAAATAGATATTTCTTACTTGATACTGGCTGAAAATTTATTTAAACACTAGCTGAGCCCGTAACTTCGTTTACGTCACATATGGTGTATGAAAGGAAAGGTATTTCTTTATCAGAGTCATCAAGCAGCGTCTGAAACTGCCCTGTTTGCTTAATCATAAAAGAGCTTAATGATTAAGTCTATTTTAAAACAATTCAGTCCACGCCTTCGGCGCGGACTGAATTGTTTAAAAATAGTCTTAATCATTAAGCTCTTTTATGATTAAGCCAACACGCCAGTTTAGTTTCACTCACATACAAAGAAACCCCTACAATTAAAATTTTCAAAATATCTGATTCTTAAAAGTATTATAACTCTTTTATTTCTAAACCGATTTACATAAAACAAACGCTAAATGTTAACTGGAGCAAACCTCAACACAATAAAAAAACCGCATTGCAATCGGTTGAGCGGTTACTGAGATTAGCGTGCACAACCGTACAGACAAACAGATATACAGACATACAGACATACAGACAAACAGACAAACAGACAAAAATTCTAAAAATCATTGTTTTGGGTTCTATTGCGTTCATAAAGCCCCCCTATTATATTTTTTCTTATTTATCTTCCATGTACAGACAGCGACCTGTTACGATTTTATTATATGTATTGATTGTATGTAATTGCTAAAGAAAATAGGATTATTAGTTTTGAAACAAACCTTTTATTTTTGCTATTATATACAATTGCTAGAAAACTGTTCCATCAACTATCTTAGTAAACTGTAACCAGGATGGATCACGAAACTCGATCTAAATAGTTTTGTGTCAGTGAGGTCAGACGGAGGTTGTGTTATCAAAATCCAGTCACACAGAAAATGGTCACCACTTTTATCGTTGATCAAACTCACAAAATTTTCTATTTGTACTGACACCAATACCCAAACAGTGGACACTTATAAAAATAGCAATTCCGATTAAATTCAATGTACTATGAAAGAACTTGTTTTACAATTTTTACTGTAAGTTTGTTTTTTTTTTTCTTTTTTCAGAAATAGTACCTTCATAACAAAAATTGCTTATTTCTTAGTTTGTAAATAGCGTAGGCACATGCGCTAAACGTCACCTATTTAGTCGGGCACAAAAACCTGCAGAACACAAAAAAAAAAGTGATGATAAAGATATCAACAAATTACTTCTTATTTACATTACGTGCCAATAAAGATAAATAATCCTCGCAAATTAACTTCTGTGTCGACAAACGGTTGCAACTATAACACTGAAAAAAATAATTATACAAAAATAAAAAAACATTGTGTAAAGATTTTTTCCGAGTCATAAAGCGGCATTGTCACTCTTTAGATCTAAAACTATTCCTGTCTAAAAGCCATGCCCATAAATTGTCTCCATGCAGCATAAAAATAACAAACAAAATATCTACTTCTCCACATTAATTAGTATTAAAGTAAGTATGGATTACGTAAGTTTATTAAGTATGAAATTGAAAACAACAGGTCATTGTCATTCCTTGACGTCAAATTGATGGTGAGAACAGACGGTTCCTTGGTCCACACTGTGTATCGCCAACCCACTCACACAAACAGATACCTGCACGCCTCCTAGCATCATCACCCACTTCATTTGAAATCAGTTAGCTCTACGCTCATCAAGCGAGCCAATGACCTTTGCGACCCTGAGCATTTACAGCAGGAGTTGGACTATGTTCAGGAGATACTGAAGATGAATGGGTCTGCAGCGAGTAGTAGAAAGGCACCACGACGTGCACCGAGGAGAGTGAGACCGGAGGTGAAACGTCAACCAGCTTATCTGCCATATATAAAGGGAATAACGGACAAGATCAGGTCGTGTTTACGGCGGTTCTCCCTTCGGGCGATCTTTAAACCATTAACCAAAGTGGCTAGGTACGTGCGAACACCAAAGGACATCATTCCTCTGCAAACACCAGGTCTCCACAATGCAAACAGCTCAAAACCTATAAACGCCAACTTATAGGCTTTCAAAACTTATAAACGCTAACTAATAGGCTTTCAAAACTTATAAACGCCAACGTATAGGCTTTCAAAACTTATAGAAAATCAAAACTTATAAACGCCAACTTATAGGCTTTCAAAACTTATAGATCTTCTAACTTATATAACTCCGTACGTATATTAATTACTAAAACTTATAACTTCAAACTTATAATTATCAGTTACAGATGGGTTCACTGAATGCGACCGTTCGCCGCCGCGCCCGATGCCAAAGTGCCCCCGGCACGCCGTTGCGCGCCAATGTCCAGTCAAACAAAATGGCCGCCCAGTGTGGCCAACATAAAAATTCTACATTATGCTCAATTATTATTGAAAATAAAATTAAACCTTACAATTAGCATAATGTGAACAACAATATTTAAAAAAAAACACTCTGTATCCATGTAACATGATAATAAGCAGTACGAACAGTGTATGATACCTATTGATACCCAACAAAGACTGTTCTAATAAACTTAATTACATATTTAGAATACAAATAAAACCGGAAAAGTGCGAGTTGGACTCGCCCATGAAGGGTTTCATAGCAGCAAGTAACAACACAACTTTGATGGATGTTTTAACACGATCACAGTGGTAGTGATTTTTCTAACCGAAAATTGCCGCAACATTTGCAGACGGGAACAAGCAATGGGAACATGTAGCTATTTTGTAAACCATCACTCGCTTGACATAGCTTCTTCCCGCCTGCAAATGTTGCCGACAAAGTAAAACAGTAAGTAGCTAAAGAAAATCACAAAAGAAATGTGAAGCTTGTTTTTTGCTTTTCAGTTGTATGTTTACTTGGCAGTTGGGTTTTTTTGTCTTCTAAATAATTAAGTTTATTTAACACTTTTTAGTTATGTTAGTATAGTGGAGTTATTAATTTTCGTGTAGTGAAGGGACATCACCAAAATACAACCTTAATTATTATATTTTTGGTCATATTTCCGGTGCTACTCAACCGACTGCAATCAAACTAATGTAAGAATTTAAGTTGGACCAAGGCCTTATAAACACACTATACCGCATCGAAATCGGTTTAGTAGTTTTTCGTTCATCGCAGTTAAATAATTATAACGCCAAAAGTCCGCCATTTTGATTTTCCCTGGATTTTATTATACCTGGTGTCACGCACACAATCAGGACGAATCAAATGACACCTTGTATTTAAAAATCCATCAAGCTGTTCAGGCTGTAAAGCGTTCAAGAAAAAATATCAAACTTTACATTTTAGCGCCAAAAGTCTGTCATTTTAATTTTTCCAAAATTTTAATATACCTGGTGTCACTCACACAACCACGACGGCGACGAATCAAATGACACCTCGCATGTCAAAATCCGTCAAGCCGTTTAGGCTGCAGGACATGACAAAGAATTATACATACATTATCTACTACTACTACTATACTACTACTATCTTCACGCCAAATTCCATGCGGGGAAGGCAGAAAGAACCGAGCGCTACACGGCACGGTCCATACACACCTCAGTTGCTTCTTCAGCTTTCATTTTTCTTTTCATGCATGCACGTCGGTTCCTACGGCTCTTGACACCACCTTCAACTAACACACGTTTAATTTGGTCGTAGTAGGTGTGTCGTGGCCTTCCCCGACTCCTACGTCCATCCACTTTCGCGTTGTATATCTGTTTTGTCATTCTTTCATCTCCCATTCGTTCCACATGCCCGAACCATCGTAGCATGCCCTTCCTTACTTTAACACCGACACTCTCTTTCAGACCAACTCTCTTTCTTACATCTTCATTCCGAACGCGATCTGCGAGCGTTACTCCGCAGATTTTGCGTAGATCGCGCATCTCGACCGCGTTTATTCTACTTTCATGAGTTTCCTGCCATACCCAACTCTCGCTTCCATACGTTAGCGTAGGTATCGGCACCGCATTGTGTACTGCGAGCTGGGCCTTTTGACTTAAGGCCTTGGTACCTAAAAGTTTGCCTAACGCTCCATTCACACTATTGCCCGCAGTTACCCTCTTTTTAATACGCTTTTATTAGGTCGTCGTGTATGTAACTAACAATGTAATGGAATCTAAGGAAACTAATTTAACCATCTTCCAAGGATCGTAGCGTCATGAAAATTGGCAGATGTATGTAGTTCTGATGACAATACAATAATATAGTACTGTCAAACTGATATGGTGATGGGGCCGGAAGATAGGTACTGAAAACAAGTGGAATCTAAGGTAGCTAATTTAACCAGCTTCCAAGGATCGTAGGGTCATGAAAATTGGCAGCTGTGTGTAGTTCTGATGACAATACAATAATATGGTACTGTCAAACTGATATGATGATAGAGCCGGAAGATAGGCACTGAAACTTCGAAGGAAAAAGTGAAATCTAAGGTAGCTAATTTAAGCAGCTTCCAAGGATAGTAGCGTCATGAAAATTGGTAGATGGTCCTGGGCGTTTGGTATTTTTAGATTGCACAGGTCATTAATAAATATGAGAAACAATGTAGTACCCAATATACTACCTTGTGGCACGCCGTACTGAATGGGAAGAACCTCACTTTTAAAATTTTTAATTTGTAAAAATTGCATACGCAAAAATATAGAAGAGATTATGTAAAGCTCAATCTAAGCTAAGTTGAATATTTTACACTTCATACGTACGTAAATTATAATACATAGAAAACAAATTAACTACAGAGCAAATAGTTGTATAAATAAATAAATAATAAATGTTCACGGACATCTCACACAACGCTATCTGATCCCAAAGTAAGCTAGGAATAACCTGCTTGTGTTATGGGTATCAGACCACGGATATTAATACTTATATACTTCTAAATACATACATATTATACATAGAAACACCCAGACTCATGAGACAAACATCTATGGGTCACACAAATATTTGTCTCCGGTGGGAATCGAACCCACGACCTCCAGCGCCGCAGGCGGTATCACTACCGACCGCGCCACAGAGGCAGTCTGTATGTATGTATGTAATTTACGCTTACTTACCTTAATAATAAGCTGAACAATACTAATACTGTCATTAATAAACACTCGGTCATTATTAGGATATGTATTCATAATGAATACCGTACCAGACTCACTCATTCATTATTATACCATTCATTAATATCAGAAGTCTATCTTAGGCTTTTTTGTTTTTATTTTTTTATTTTGTTTCTTTCATATATTTTATATGCATTTAATGTAAAGCTGTATGAAAGGAATCACATTCAGACACTTCCATTTTATTTACATGCAGGTATAGTCAAAGCGACGGCTTCGTAGCGTATAACCACCGAATCCAAACCACAATATCCCAACATCATTCAATTCCCAATTGTAATTTAAAAGCTACATTCATTTAACTTTTACGAACCAAAATAACAAAAATGTATTCATTTATCATTCGTTGAATTCGTTTGTCCGGAAACTAATGTATTCCAATTTGTTTCGCCATACATTTGATTCTGAATGAAAAAAAAATGTGTGATAAACTGTCATTTTTGAATACATAGAGAGAATTTGACTACCTGAGATTAATATAATTAAACTGGCCAAGTGCGACTCGAACTCCTAATCCCTCTTTTTTTCTTATTTAATTACTTTTAAGCTATTGCATAGCTTCTAT
Organism: Miltochrista miniata; assembly: GCA_933228765.1. NCBI lineage: Eukaryota > Metazoa > Arthropoda > Insecta > Lepidoptera > Erebidae > Miltochrista > Miltochrista miniata. The sequence goes on along the minus strand of OW121759.1, from coordinate 15,606,292 downwards.
CGCGGGCCTTGCGTGGAGACCGAATCCAGAAATTGTGTCACGAAAACGAATCACACTCTCGGCTACCTTCGGCCACGTTCGTATATCTCGTCTCGCACTTCATAAATTTTTTGTTTACGTCAATTATGAACTTTGCAGTCGTTATATATTATGTCAAATAATCCAAAAATTGATGCTTGTACCCAGAATCGATCTTGCGCCTTCTGCGTACCGATCCGCGTCTTAACCACTCGACCAACGTTGAATTAAGAGTGCTGGTCGAATTTAGAGTTCTTAATGTGAAATGACAATTTCGATGCTGTCAATTACATTATGTTGCTGTCAATTTACTTCGTCTAAATAAAAACAGTGAACTGTACTCCTATAATTTGTGTAAAAAGTGTTTTAAATATGTATAAACAAAGTGCATTTATTAATGAAGAAAGTCACGAAAAATAGTGAAAGAAAATGAGTGAGTACTCTATATACATACATTTTATTATTATTATCACCAATGCAGTATTATTTTTGTTTTGTTAATTTATATATAATACTGCTATAAAGATAACCAAACCCAGGAGTACGTTCCCATGGGAAGCGGGAAGAAAGTTTCACGCTGACGTAGCCGCGAGCGCCATCTATCCCATACCTATGTACTTTAAACGTGTCATAAAAGTCACACCAATATCATACATGCATATTTCAAAGAATGTCCATTATTACCATAAAATTTGTAAAAATACACTCGAGAGCAATGAATCCGGGTCACTTAAAGAATGTTAAAAATCTCGGAAACTAAAAATGATAGGTTAATGCAATAAATTGTATTTAATAGACAATGTAATACTCCTTAAATGAAAGTAAAAAAAATATGAGTCACCATACATTTTATTAACACAAAATTACATAAAGAAAAAACTGCCGATCTCTCCTTAAAACAAAAATAGGAAACATGAAATTTTTGAACTTTATTACGATTTTCTTGAATTTTAATACTTCATATTGCCTCCTCGTGCTTCCATTACTGCGTTTACGCGGTTTGGCATGCTGTACACCAAGTTCCTTATACGATTTTGGGGAATATTCTCCCATTCCTCTGTGAGAGCAATTTTGAGCTCACGAAGCGTGATTGGGGGAGGGTTTCGTTGTTTTACGCATCTGCCTAGCTCGTCCCAAGCATGCTCGATCGGGTTGATATCCGGGCTGCGCGCTGGCCACTCCATACGAGTAATGTTCATCTCTTGAAGGTAGTCATTCACAATCCTACCTGTATGAGGTCGGGCATTGTCATGCATAAATATAGCATCCTCACCTAAATTGACCATAAATGGACCAACGTGATCATTGAGGATTTCTTCCACATATCTTACGCTAGTTAAAGAGCCGTTTTCTATGATCACCAGCTCTGTGCGACTTTCAGAAGAAATTCCGGCCCACACAAGTACAGACCCACCACCGTAGGCTACTTTTTCTTCGATGCATGCTTGCTTGAATCTTTCCCCTGGTCTTCGATACACTCTGTGTCTTCCATCGTGCTTGTAGAGCATAAATTTTGATTCGTCGGAGAACATAACTTTTGACCAATCTTCAATACTCCAATTTACGTGGCTCTGGGCATACCTTAGTCTCGAAATACGATGCCCACGCTCCAGTTTAGGGCCGTTTGCAGGTCTAAGGGGTTTTAAGTTAGATTCAGCAAGCCGACGTCTTACTGTCCATGCACTTGGGTTACTTCCTCCGAGGCGTCGAAACTGATTGGTGAGTTCAGTTCCTGTGAGAAAGCGATTTCGAAGCATGGTGTTCACCAAGTATCGGTCTTCTCGTGCTGTGGTACACCTGGTTCTGCCCGTTCCTGGTCTGCGTAGTTTAGAACCAGTTTCTTCGTAACGTCGGAGAACTCTTTGTACTGTTGACAGCGACACACCGACAGTCCTGGCTGTATCGCGCTGACTCCGGCCGGTTTCCAGCATTGTAAGTATTCTGGTGCATTCTTCAGGCGTAAGCGACATAATTTCAGCTTGATTAATGAATATAGAGCACTATCAACATGGTTTATGTACCCACATAAATGACAGATTACAAACAAAAGCAACACCAAATGCTGTAATTTCGTAGTTCCATCTTCGAAAGTGGCCCTTTTTCAAATTTGATTTTTTTATGATATAACTTTACAATAACTAAGAAGTTTTAATACCTTCATTTAAGGAGTATTACATTGTCTATTAAATACAATTTATTGCATTAACCTAGCATTTTTAGTTTCCGAGATTTTTAGGATTCTTTAAGTGACACGGATTCATTGCTCTCGAGTGTAGTTTTTAAGTAGATAAGAAGAAACCTATTGTTTTATCTTTTAACCAGCTGACCCTTGCAACTTTGTTTACGTCACACAAGGTCTATGAAATTATTTATTAATCATACTCATCAAGTAGCATGTGAATCTGCCCTGTTTGCTTAATCAAAATAGAGCTTAATGGTTAAAGCTATTCCTCAGTATAGAATTTTCCTCAGTATAAACAATTTAGGTACATACAAACACCGGCAAGTGTTAGAATTTTATTACATGTATCAATGTAGTAGACGTAACATGTATAAAATGACATCAATCAAATGTCATCAATATTCTGAAAAAGAAATTAAAAGTAGAGTTCACAAACTCTTTTGAAAATACATACTGTACCTACCTTAGAGGATCGTTATGAAGAAAACAGGATAGTTAACAACCATCCATAGAAAATAGATGATAATTATAATGCTGAATACCGCAAAGAACAAATCGGCGCGGCATAGAATGGGGCCTATACTGATATTCTGGAGGATTTAAATGATGCCGATGTCCTGTGCCTGCTGAGGCACACACACGCCGTCATGCATGTCTGCAGGACAACGTGCAGGACAACGAGCAGGATGAGGCAGCGAATGGCTGGACTGAAATTAAAATCGACAGACGCAAGGGATGTGGTGGAGGCACTAATTCACGTACCTCGGGAGTGTCGCGTCGGAAACTGATGGGATAGAAGAGTACCCTACATCATTTCGAGTCTCGCCAAGGCCAGAACAACCTTTACACAGCTGCGCCCCGTAGGCAGTTGCGAAAATGGACACGAAGAGTGAAACTCAAAACAAAGTAAACGTTAAAACTGTACTGCTAACTGCTATACGGATGCGAGACATGGAAGGTCACTAAAGACATTTCGCACCAGCTACCAGCTATAAGTCTTCGTCAAACGCTGCCTCCAATGGATCCTCGGTACATACGGGCCCGAGAACATCACGAACGTAAGACTATTGGAACGCTGCAGTGAGACCCCTATCCACCAACAGATCAAACGTCGGAAGTGTAGCTGCTGCGCTGGATTGGACACACGCTGCAAAGGGACCATGATCACATCATACCAAGGCAAGCCTTACTGAAACTACTGGTAGGGTTTCAAAAACTGTTCGATAGTAAGTAGGTACATTTATTGATAGTGGCTATAGGCTACATAACATAATGCTAAGATTAATAGGAGCGGTGCAGCAATGAGGAATATTTCGAAAACGGAAAACATTTAATCGTTATAAGAGTATCCGTTGCGCCTCTGCGTAAATGGTTGAAGTTACATAAAAATAATTTATTACTAAATAATTGTTCTTCTTAAAAAGTTCTAAAACAAAATACCTATTAAGCTATTGCATAGCTTCTATCGCGGGCCTTGCGTGGAGACCGAATCCAGAAATTGTGTCACGAAAATAAATCACACTCTCGGCTACCTTCGGCCACGCTCGGCCACGTTAGTGTATCTCGCACTTCATATACCAACGTGTACACGTGAGCGTTTGCATGACGTGTACCTATGTATATGAAGTGAAGTGGGGTGGGCTGAGGTGTGTAGGGTGGGATGTGGTGAGGTGAATTGGTGTGAGGTGGGTGGGGTGAGGTTAGGTAGAGTGGAATTTTGGCCTTTTGGACTTTGGCCTTTGGGACTTTTGGACTTTTGGCTTTTTGGACTTTAGGACTTTTGGACTTTTGAACTTTTGGACTTTTGGACTTTTGGACTTTTGGGCTTTTGGGACTTTGGGACTTCTGGGACTTTTGGGACTTTTGGGACTTTTGGGACTTTTGGGACTTTTGTACTTTTGGAACTTTTGGAACTTTTGGGACTTTTGGGACTATTGGGACTTTTTGGACTTTTGGGACTTTTGGGACTTTTGGGACTTTTCGGTCTTTGAGAACTTTTGGGTCTTCTAAAGTCCAAAAGTCCAAAAGTCCAAAAGTCCAAAAGTCCAAAAGTCCAAAAGTCCAAAAGTCCAAAAGTCCAAAAGTCCAATAGTACAAAAGTCCAAAAGGCCAAAAGTCCAAAAGTCCAAAAGGCCAATAGGCCAAAATTCAAAAAGCCCAAATCTCCACAGTCAATTAGGTACTTGGTACTTTACTTTGTTGAACATAGGCCTTAAAATCTTACTTCTTACTAATATTATAAATGCGAAAGTTTGTGATTGTGGATGTTTGTTACTCTTTCACGCTCAAACCGCTAAACGGATCGGGCTGAAATTTGGTACAGAGATACATTATAGTCTGGAATAACACATAGGCTACCTTTTATCCCGGGAATAACTTCCCGCGGTAACAAATTTTACGCGGGCGAAGCTGCGGACATCAGCTAGTATTCTTATTTAGAAATAATTATACTAGCATAGTTGGTAAAAAATGCTATGTAATAGCTTTACCGCGGCAGTCCCCGAGTGCCACACGTCTTTTTTTTATTTTGCTTTAACTTAGTTACCCCCCCCCCCCCTACGTGAAGCCACTGTGGTGGTCTGGTGGGAGTCCTTGGGTATCCTTCCGAGGGCTTACCCGGGGCTCCCAACCGTAGGCTTTTAGGTAGGATACGTGTGGTTTTTGTGTCGGTAGGAGTCCGGCATAGCATTCATGTAGGATTTACCTCACGTTAAAAAGAAAGTATTTTGTGTTTGAATATTTTAGAATTAAGTATTTTTAACTACCTATAAGAATTAATACAGCATAAGAAAAATATTGTAATATGTTTATGGTGTACAATAAAGCATATTATATTGAATTGTATTTAGTAAAATGATTTTTTTGGGTTTCGGTTATTCGATCGTAAGGCATTTTAAATTATTTATATCCCTTCGCCTGTTGGCGTCTGCGTGCGTCTTATACATACTTGGCCTTTTGAATATTGATATTTCAATTTCGGGTATTTTGGGTGTTGTAGACAGTGAATACTAATCTCGTTATGTAGACTACCTATTTTGAGTTAAACTCTTTTTATACTGACGTGTTCTGTATATTTATTTTTTTGTTCTATGTACATATTCTTTTTTCCATAGTTACCTTAACTTGATTATAAACACTTCAATAGACAACATGTTTTTACTGAATATCCCAATAATTAGAACATAATACTTACTTTATATTCCCCGCTCCCCTAATACGTTATCAGCACGAAAATATCGGTAATATTTTTGGAAAATAAAAGTATCTAAATTAAATGTTCCATTGGTGATATCTTTTCAGTATTTTTAAGCTATTGCATAGCTTCTATCGCGGGCCTTGCGTGGAGACCGAATCCAGAAATTGTGTCACGAAAACGAATCACACTCTCGGCTTCCTTCGGCCACGTTCGTGTATCTCGTTTCGCACTTCCTAATTTTTTTGTTTACCTCAATTATGAACTCTGCAGTCGTTATATTATATTATGTCAAATAATCCAAAAATTGATGCTTGTACCCAGAATCGATCTTGCGCCTTCTGCGTACCGATCCGCGTCTTAACCACTCGACCAAAGTTGAATTAAGAGTGCTGGTCGAATTTAGAGTTCTTAATGTGAAATGACAATTTCGATGCTGTCAATTACATTAGGTGCTGTCAATTTACTTCGTCTAAATAAAAATTCGACTATAGGTGTATAGGTCAAGTATTGTATTCTCTTTGGTATAGGTATTCATCATCTATGTACAACAGTGAACTGTACTCGTATAATTTGTGTAAAAAGTGTTTTGAATATGAATAAACAAAGTGCATTTATTAATGAAGAAAGTCACGAAAAATAGTGAAAGAAAATGAGTGAGTACTCTATATATATTTTTTGTTTTGTTAATTTATATATAATACTGCTATAAAGATAACCAAACCCGGGAGTACGTTCCCATGGGAAGCGGGAAGAAAATTTCACGCTGACGTAGCCGCGAGCGCCATCTATCCCATACCTATGTACTTTAAACGTGTCATAAAAGTCACAACAATACCATACATGCATATTTCAAAGAGTGTCTATTATTACCATAAAATTTGTAAAAATAGTTTTTAAGTAGATAAGAAGAAACCTATTGTTTTATCTTTTAACTAGCTGACCCTCGCAACTTTGTTTACGTCACACAAGGTCTATGAAATTAGAGGTATTTATTAATCATACTCATCAAGTAGCGTGTGAATCTGCCCTGTTTGCTTAATCAAAATAGAGCTATTCCTCAGTATAGAATTTTCCTCAGTATAAACAATTTACATACAAACACCGGCGTGTTAGAATTTTATTACATGTATCAATGTAGTAGACGTAACGTGTATAAAATGTCATCAATATTCTGAAAAAGAAAATAAAAATAGAGTTCACAAACTCTTTTGAAAATACATACTGTACCTACCTTAGAGGATCGTTATGAAGACAACAGGATAGATAACAACCATCCATAGAAAATAGATGGTATAATGCTGAATACCGCAAAGAACAATTGGCGCGGCATAGAATATACTGATATCCTGGAGGATTTAAATGATGCCGATGTCCTGTGCCTGCTGAGGCACACACACGCCGTCATGCATGTCTGCAGGACAACGTGCAGGACAACGAGCAGGATGAGGCAGCGAATGGCTGGACTGAAATTAAAATCGACAGACGCAAGAGATGTGGTGGAGGCACTAATTCACGTACCTCGGGAGTGTCGTGTCAGAAACTGATGGGATAGAAGAGTACCCTACATCATTTCGAGTCTCGCCAAGGCCAGAACAACCTTTACACAGCTGCGCCCCGTAGGCAGTTGCGAAAATGGACACGAAGAGTAAAACTCAAAACAAAGTAAACGTTAAAACTGTACTGCTAACTGCTATACGGATGCGAGACATGGAAGGTCACTAAAGACATTTCGCACCAGCTACCAGCTATAAGTCTTCGTCAAACGCTGCCTCCAATGGATCCTCGGTACATACGGGCCCGAGAACATCACGAACGTAAGACTATTGGAACGCTGCAGTGAGACCCCTATCCACCAACAGATCAAACGTCGGAAGTGTAGCTGCTGCGCTGGATTGGACACACGCTGCAAAGGGATCATGATCACATCATGCCAAGGCAAGCCCTACTGAAACTACTCGTAGGGTTTCAAAAACTGTTCGATAGTAAGTAGGTACATTTATTGATAGTGGCTATAGGCTACATAACATAATGCTAAGATTAATAGGAGCGGTGCAGCAATGAGGAATGTTTCGAAAACGAAAATACATTTCATCGTTATAAGAGTATCCGTTGCGCCTCTGCGTAAATGGTTGAAGTTACATAAAAATAATTTATTACAAAATAATTGTTCTTCTTAAAAAGTTCTAAAACAAAATACCTATTAAGCTGTTGCATAGCTTCTATTGCGGGCCTTGCGTGGAGACCGAATCCAGAAATTGTGTCACGAAAATAAATTACACTCTCGGCTAACTTCGGTCACGCTCGGCCACGTTCGTGTATCTCGCACTTCATATACCTACGTGTACACGTGAGCGTTTGCATAACGTGTACCTATGTATATGAAGTGAAGTAGGGTGAAGTGGGGTGGGCTGAGGTGTGTAGGGTGGGGTGAAGTGAAGTGGGGTGTGGTGAGGTGAATTGGTGTGAGGTGGGGTGGGGTGAGGTTAGGTGGAGTGGAATTTTGGCCTTTTGGACTTTGGCCCTTGGGACTTTTGGACTTTTGGCCTTTTGGCCTTTTGGACTTTAGGACTTTTGGACTTTTGTACTTTTGAACTTTTGGCCTTTTGGGCTTTTGGGCTTTTGGGACTTTTGGGACTTTTGGAACTATTGGGACTTTTGGGACTTTTGGGAGTTTTGGGACTTTTCGGTCTTTGAGGACTTTTGGGTCTTCAAAAGTCCAAAAGTCCAAAGTCCAAAAGTCCAAAAGTCCAAAAGTCCAAAAGTCCAAAAGGCCAAAAGTCCAAAAGTCCAAAAGTCCAAAAGTGCAGAAGGCCAATAGGCCAAAAGTCCAAAAGCCCAAATGTCCACAGTCAAGTAGGTACTTGGTACTTTACTTTGTTGAACATAGGCCTTAAAATCTTACTTCTTACTAATATTATAAATGCGAAAGTTTGTGAGTGTGGATGTTTGTTACGCTCAAACCGCTGAACGGATCGGGCTGAAATTTGGTACAGAGATACATTATAGTCTGGAATAACACATAGGCTACCTTTTATCCCGGGAATAACTTCCCGCGGTAACAAATTTTAGTGCTAAGTATAGCGTGAAGCGGCGCGTGGAGCGGCCCGCGTAGCGTCACGAGCAAACTCAAACATAAAGAAATGTAGGAGCTCGTTTAAGGAAACGCGGGGCGTCGAGCGACGCGTGCGGCGTGGCTTCCCTCGAGGCTGCATCCGCCGCGTGGTACGCAGCGACACCCGCTGCGTCACCCGCTGCTTCACCCGCTGCGACACCCGCTGCGACGCTAGGGATGTAAACTTTATTTATAAATGATAATGATATGTATATCGATATTTCAAAAATATCAATATATCGTTTTTAAATATCGATATTTTAGTAACGATATTGTAACCAAAAATATCATAAAATCATAAAAAAATAAAATCATTGTTTTGGGTTGTACTGCGTTCATAAAGCTCCCCTATAATATTTTTTCTTATTTATCTACCATGTACAGACAGCGACCTGTTACGATTTTATTATATGTATTGATTCGGAGGGTTCTGCTTCGGAGGGATTTATTGTGGTGTAAATTTGGAGAGGTCTACGTCCAGATTTGATTGATTTTGGCTATCTAATTTGAATTACCAAAACTATTAAAATGTAAAATATAAAGTTAACACTTGGCTGCCACCGCCACGGTGGCGGAGTGAAAGTGCATGCGACTGCCACACTGTGGTCTTGGGTTTGATTCCCGAGTCTGATCTGGGGTGCAAACCGGTCGGCCGATCGAAAAAAATAATATTTTTCCAAGTTTGGGTGTTTTCCATCTACATGTACTACTCGTATTAAAAAAATGTGAAGTGGTCGTGTCTGTACAACGGAGATATGGCTATGCTACATGGAGGGAAAGTGCCTTAAACATTGTAGATGGAACATTTTACTGAAAGAAGACATTATTTTAATTAAAAAAAACAACTTAAACTGCATTTGTAAGATATACTTATAAATAAGTAAGTTACTATAATTTTCATTTAACACGTGGTGAACCACTAGATTGATATTGTTATATTTTTATTTTAATAGTATTTTAATTTAATATTTATTTCTAAATTGATTGTAAAGTATTTAAGTATCGAAAAGATAGGGTTTCGACCACTTCTACAATATTACGTAATATCCTACCCCACCATTGCGAAGATATAAAAATGTCTGCACTTACAGAGCAACGGCCATTATTGTTCGTCAAGTTGTCTTTTGAAGTAGGTACCTACAGATATGGTTCAGTAGTTAATTAAAATTAATAGAATTAGTAAATATCTTTCTGTACATTAGCAATACGTTATGATATGTATTACTTGGAATTTATATTGTTGGGCCAGTCAGTCGCTGAGCAGCCGTCTTAAGGGTACGTTCCTCATTAATAACTTATGTAATTTATCTGATCTGATGTGATGTGTAATATATGTGTTGAAATTAGCAGAGGTCTACGTCCAGCAGTGCTGGACTGCCACAGACCGATTTGATTGATTGTATTCAAAGTTATTTTATACTGCCCATGGCTTGGTTTAAAAGATAATGTATATAGGTACTATCCTGCTGAACTATTTGTAAAGATATGACCCGTGTTGCTATTAATTGTAATGAATGACGTGTACCAACTATTGATGGAATTAGATTATAGTAGAAATAGATGTATAGCGATTAATGTGACTTTGAAAAGAGTGGCCGTGAGTTTTATTGCCAGGTTCTTTCTCATAGGCTCTACCTATTGCGAATCTGGCGGTAAATGTAGAATTGGAAATCTTGACGAGAATAAAGATATTTTTATCTCATATTCATTTCTTTTCATTTCATAACTTGTTAGCTAATACCCTCCTTACAGAATATGCCTCTGGCTATCCCTTCGGGGATAAAAGGCGTGACCGTATGTATTGATATACCTACCCTCTACGAGACGAATCTAACATCAGAAGTGGGATTGATTCCACCTTTGCTAATACATTGATTACAAGTTTCAGAATCGACGGACTTTGCTGCTGCCTCGGGACGTTCGCTGCTCTGATGACGACAACGTGGTATTCTCGATCTTCGATCCGGCAATCGGTGGCAACAGTGTTTCAGAATCGACTGTTTTTGCTGCTGCCTCGGGACGTTCGCTGCTCTGATGGCGAACGTGGTATTCTTGATCTTCGACCCGGCAATCGGTGGCAACAGTGGTATGATGTGTTTTTTTTGTGATCATGTGTAAATTTTATATACTGTGCAAGTTATACCAGTGAAGTTTTTTGATAAAATGTAGATATACCTACCTATATTTAAAGCTTGGAATGAGTAGGTATAGTTTATAACGTTGCTGCAGGATTATGTCAGCTTTATTACCTACACTATTTAAACATGTAACTGCTTAGGTAGGTAGACTTATAACTTAGAGATTGAGAGAACGAGGAAGTAATTTCTTTTTTCTTCTTTCTTTCAATATGTACCTAATACGTTACCTAATGGCATCATATTCATGATCTCCGTTTTATTTTGAAGGCCTACCTAGGTACCCGAAAATTGAAACATTCTCGAAATTAGCCACATGGCGCATTTAGGCAAGACGAAGCTTGGCGCGTTAAATCTCTCAGGATATCTCATGAGAGATTGATGGTATCCCATCACTGTTTGGGACTCCCATCTGTCTCGGTAGTCTAGTAGTAGAACAAAAGAATTTCGCAGTAGTCAAATTTGTACTTTACGGCTACACCAAGAAGTACCTACGAACAAGTAGATCCTTGCGTATCCACTCCACTGTACGTCCACGTAACTCATATTCTTAGTACCTTACGTAATGAAATGTCAGATTGGCCGAACGTTTTGTAGAAGGTTCTAAAATCATTGACAAGATTAAACAGAATTACACTTTCCTCTCCCTTGCATTATTCGTTGAGGTAGAACTCGGTGGCTAGGATTCGATATAAACTCATCATTACTATCGGCATCGACATTATATAGATAAATACCTACTAGCGGACATCAAGCAATTGAATCCGCGTCGTTCCGTTCCCGTGGGAATACAGGAATAAAATGTAGTCTATGTTTGTACCTACTCGCAGTTTCTTTCATTGGTGAAATACTTAAAAAAATCGGTTCATTAGTTTCAGAATCTATTTACTTAATGCAAACAAAAACAACTATTTTTTCCCATTGGGTAATATGAATAAGATACTAAACGCTTGTCTACGTTAACAGGAATTCGTAAGTCGTATCACTACTAAGTACACAACACAAACATAACTACGCACTGTTTCTTCATACCATTATTTTCTCTTACGATAGTTCTCGGATCTAATTGGCGACAATAAGCTAGTTTTTTCAGAGTTTATTTTAAATACCAACTAGATTTCCATATCAAATCTTGATTTCTTTTCGTTAACTTTCTGTATAGGAGGTTACCTACATTAGTTAGCATGAAATATTTCGTCAATACGCCGCTCTTGGAATATGTAGGTACTAGAAGGTTTTTATCTTGTGACTCGGTATCGCGTAATAACTACCTACATATTTTTTTGTAGTCCTATACCTACTGTTCTTGCTGTGAATACTAGTTACTACGTATAAATCGAAGAGTAACTTATGATTATGTAGTGATGGATTCATTGCAAAATAGATGCAGGAAAATAATAAAAGACAAAAGATTATCTGATATGAGAAATAAGTAAGCAGGGTCATTACGTTTGCTTTCGTACAAGACTTATGGTACCATAATATGAAAAAACCCACCCAGTGCGAAGGGTTCCGTAGCAACAAGTAACAATAATAAAAGTTCTTATAGTTCGTTTTAACTTTGATTGCTGTTTTAACACGTTCGCTGTAGTAGTGATTTTGCTAGGCGAAAATTGCGGTTCATGACGTATTAAAAAAAAACTACTAGATATTGTTCAAACCAATATCGTTGGAAGTTTTTATGGCAATGTACATCTTATTTTTTTAGACTTATCATTACCTTAATTTAGAAGTTAGAGGGGGGACACACACATTTTTCCACTTTGAAAGAGTTAAAAAAAATGGTGTTAGAAATCTCATTAGCATTTTTGAAGACCTATACGTATGGGTTTGATGAAAAACAGAAATTATGTAGTTTTATGCAAAAATATTAATGCGGTTTATAGAATACACCTACTTACCAAGTTTCAATAGCATAGGTCTTATAGTTTCGGAGAAAAGAGGCTGTGACATACGGACGGACAGACAGACTTGACGAAACTGCAAGGGTTCCGTTTTTGCCATTTGCCTACGGAACCCTAATAAATGCTGTTCTTTTAATTTTAGGTTTTCCCTAAGAGAGCTAAGTAGTTTAAGTAACATTATTATAACTAAAGAGAATGATGCTATGGCCATGTGAATAGGTTGAAAAATTTTGTGTGGCCTAGGTGGTGCTATTGGTCACATCAATGATTAAAATAATATTATGGAATAGACGTGTAATCTGTGCGTAGCTTAAGCCTAGGTAATGTAGGTACATATAAAATAAATGGAGTATGTTCTAAAAATCAATTGAATTGAATGTTGATTGACCGAGATGAACTGCTGAATGAATATACCTACATGTGATAGTATGAGCTTTACTAAGTACCTAATTTAAGCCTAGGTAATGTGGGTACATATGTAAAATGGAGTATGTTCTAAGAATCAATTGAATGTTGATTGACTGAAATGAACTGCTGAATGACTATGTGCCATACTAAGTAATTTAAGCCTAAGTAATGTAGGGTATGTAAAATAAATGGAGTTGATCTTATGTTCTGAGAATCAATTGAATATTGATTGAATGAGATGAACTGCTGAAGTCATTTGCTTTGGTCTAGCTTGTCACATGTGCAGCAGGTGTGAAGCTAGTGGTTATTGTTGGCAAAGCGATTGACCGTTGTTATTTAGTTCTCTTAATGTGAAAAGAGACTTATGACAATGAAACGATGTCATTGTTTAAAAAGTTTTGTGCAGAAAGCTGTAGTCCTTAATGTAAAGAGGCTAGATGTGAAGAAAAAATGGAAAGATCTATTAGCTATAGTACTTAGGTACTATTAATGTAAAACGAGGCTGGCAGTGAAAAGAAATAGAACCAATCTTGTCCTTATTGTTGAATTTATATAAGCTAACTAAGTAGGCATACCTACTGTATTTCAATACCTAGCTTTGCGCAAAAATGTAAACAAACACATTTGATCCAATATATCTATAGTTATTGCAATTGAATATTTACCCTAATAATATTCCAGTATTCAGGAGCCATACAGTGTTCTTACAATCATTTCGACACCAAATAACTTTTTTATGACAGTTTATTTTCATTTAAAATACCTACTCAGGATAGTAAAAAATTCAATGATTTGTCATACTATATTTTTCTACTCATCTGTCTATTGTAAAAACATGACATGTTTACATTATTGCCAGATCGGGCAGGATTGGACTATATTACGGTAAATTCGTTCATAGGCATATTGTATTGTTATTGGTTAATTCAGAGAATCCCAGTGTTGGCATTGCTGAAATGTAATATTCATAGTGTTATTTTTGTAATGCTGTTCGTTTGGTCAGTAAAATATATAAAACTAGCAGACGTTACGCGGTTTCACTCGCGTAGCTACCATTCTCTTGGGAATACGGGAATGAAATACAGCCTATGTTCAGGTAGTGTAGCTTCCCAACAGTGAAAGAATTTTCCTAATCTGTTCCCAACAGTGACAATAGTTTCGGAGCCTATTCGATGCAAAGAAGCAAACAATCAAGGGAAGGAATTGATTTGTAATATTAGTATAGATAAATATATTTGTACTTCGAGAACGAAGTACTTGTCAGTATGGCCGTGTAAGATATACTTATAAATAAGTAAGTTACTATAATTTTCATTTAACACGTGGTGAACCACTAGATTGATATTGTTATATTTTTATTTTAATAGTATTTTAATTTAATATTTATTTCTAAATTGATTGTAAAGTATTTAAGTATCGAAAAGATAGGGTTTCGACCACTTCTACAATATTACGTAATATCCTACCCCACCATTGCGAAGATATAAAAATGTCTGCACTTACAGAGCAACGGCCATTATTGTTCGTCAAGTTGTCTTTTGAAGTAGGTACCTACAGATATGGTTCAGTAGTTAATTAAAATTAATAGAATTAGTAAATATCTTTCTGTACATTAGCAATACGTTATGATATGTATTACTTGGAATTTATATTGTTGGGCCAGTCAGTCGCTGAGCAGCCGTCTTAAGGGTACGTTCCTCATTAATAACTTATGTAATTTATCTGATCTGATGTGATGTGTAATATATGTGTTGAAATTAGCAGAGGTCTACGTCCAGCAGTGCTGGACTGCCACAGACCGATTTGATTGATTGTATTCAAAGTTATTTTATACTGCCCATGGCTTGGTTTAAAAGATAATGTATATAGGTACTATCCTGCTGAACTATTTGTAAAGATATGACCCGTGTTGCTATTAATTGTAATGAATGACGTGTACCAACTATTGATGGAATTAGATTATAGTAGAAATAGATGTATAGCGATTAATGTGACTTTGAAAAGAGTGGCCGTGAGTTTTATTGCCAGGTTCTTTCTCATAGGCTCTACCTATTGCGAATCTGGCGGTAAATGTAGAATTGGAAATCTTGACGAGAATAAAGATATTTTTATCTCATATTCATTTCTTTTCATTTCATAACTTGTTAGCTAATACCCTCCTTACAGAATATGCCTCTGGCTATCCCTTCGGGGATAAAAGGCGTGACCGTATGTATTGATATACCTACCCTCTACGAGACGAATCTAACACATTCATAGATTTTTAAATAATTACATGGTTGAGCCGGGAATCGAACCCGCTACACGAGAAAAAATAATCACCCCTTAGGTTAATCATACCAATCAAAAGGCTTCATCATAAGGATTTTTTTTTGCTAAGTAACATAGTGTCAGAAATAAACGGAAGACCATGAATTTTAACATTTTTAATGCAAAAGAATACAGTCACACATTTTTTATTATTTTACTCCTTGTCGATCTTTTGATCTTGCTGTGGTGGATATTTATAATAATACGTCCAAGTTCTGTTTGTGGCTCGTGGACATTTGCTTTTGTAAACTACATTATTTTAATATAGGCTGCGGTGACCTTCTGGTGGGTCGTATGCGTGTCTGCCACCTTAGTGGTATAGAAAAATTACATGTCATAACCCCATAAAAAATCTAACGTTGTTAGATCTGTGGATCTCAGCGGCCATCGTATTTGTCCCGATCCAGGAACGAAAGTCTTCATTGAGATCACCGGCGATGCCAGTCTTTAATTTTTCTGAACAAAATTTCACATTAAATGTTAAAATACATGCTCTTCCTTTTATTTCTGACACTATGTTACTAAGCAAAAAATAATCCTTATGATGAAGCCTTTCGATCGGTATGATAAACCTACGGAATGATTATTTTTTCTCGTGTAGCGGGTTCGATTCCCGGCTCAACCATGTAAGTATTTAAAAATCTGTGAAAATAGATTAAATTGTTTTTTAAATTAAAATAATGTCTTCTTTCAGTAAAATGTTCCATCTACAATATTTAAGGTACTTGAGCTCCATGTGGCATAGCCATGGGACAACCTGTATACCTTACATAAATATCGAAGTATCGTTTATTTTGCGTACATGACATTTTGCTTTCATGACGTTCTGCTCCAGAAGGTTATAAACATCGTTTACATTTTTTAAAATAAAATATCGATATTTTATTTTGAAAAATATTTTTATTTTAATATCGATATTTTCTAGGAACGAAATTGCCCGACATTCCTAGCGCATACCCCGCACCTCTCCCACCCTTCCTTGCGGCGTCCTTTGCGGCGTTACCCGCAGCTACATCCGCCGCGTTCCTCCATTGCGAGACTCGCTGGTGTACCCGTCGCGTCCTCCGCGGCGTCACCTGTCGCTTCATTTGCCGCGTCCGACGCGACGACACTCGCCGCTGGGGCAGCTACAACTCAAACAAACGCCTACAAAAACGCTTCTCCTTGAACGCTCTGAACATTTCCATATGTTTGTGTTTCTGGCGGCCCGCATGGCGGGCCGCACCGCTCGAAGCGCCGCGTCTCCTTAAACGAGCACTCAGACTGTACTAAGCATAACTATGACTTCTAGACGAGATTGGTTTAAAGATATTTAGATACTGGATAACGGTCACGTGACCGTTCAAATGAAGAACAAATTAAATGTTGTGGAAAAGGCAATATTTCGTTAAATACCCCTAAAAACATTGTAAACAAGATTACCGACGTTGCTTTAGTACCAGATTTAAGAGCCAATTTATTATCAGTACAGAAAGCTGTTGATAAGGGTTTTGCATGAGTTTTTGATAAAATAGTTGTAATTTTTATAAAACTAATACTTTTTGTTTTACAGGTGATTCGGTTCCACATGCCTCGCCCTGTAGTGGTTTGTACGTCCTCGATGGTACCACAAATGTAATGTATAATAGTGTGGCGGACAACTATTTGACTCAAGATGTGCACTCTGACTGTCAGAATAAACTGAGTCAGTTCAATACGTGTTTTACGAAAGAACACTTGAATGCTGCAAAAAAGATTCTACAATACCTAAAGAGTACTTTAAACGATTAGCTGGTTTACAGGAGAAGTGGAGAGCCCTTAAAGGGATATTGTGATGCTGACTAGGCAAATTGCCCTATAGACAGGAAGTCGTATACTGGGTATGCTTTCAAATTAGCTGGAGGACCAGTATCCTGGGAATGACGGCCCTCAGTTACCGGAAAGTGAGTACATGACTCTTGCATCTGCCACTAAAGAAGCATGCTACTTACGTCGTTTTATCTGTGAAATAACAGGTAAACTTTCCCCAATTAAGTTAGCTTCTGACAGTCAAAGTGCCATGAATCTCGTTCGAAACACCACAGCATAACGAAGCATATAGATACCAGATTTCACTTTATTAGAGAGAAAGTATCTACAAATATCTTAATTTTAGACTATATTACAAGTTGCCTGCTGATGTGCTGACAAGGCCTGTAGCACATAATAAGTGTACAGTCAGTTTAGGTTTAGTAACTTATTTTATTTAGTCTACGATCATTTCAATAGAGGGCGACTGTTGTAGATAGTGAAAACAAATCTCATTATGTAGACTACCTATTTAATTTTGAGTTAAACTCTTTTTATACTGACGTGTTCTTTATATTTATTGTTTTTGTTTTATGTATGTACATATTCTTTTCTCAATAGTTACCTTTAATCTAAATATATATAACTCCAAGGTGACTGACTGACTGACATAGTGATCGATCAACGCACAGCCCAAACCACTGGACGGATTGGGCTGAAATTTGGAATGCAGGTAGATGTGATGACGTAGGCATCCGCTAAGAAAGGATTTTGATAAATTCTACCCCCAAGGGTATAAAATACGGGAAGCGGGAACGGGAACAAATTTTACGCGGGCGAGGCTGCGGGCATCAGCTAGTCTATACATATAATAGAATGATAGAAAAGCCAAAACTGTACATTGGAAATATATAAAAAAAATACTCGCTAGGTGTTCTACGTAAGATACCGAACCCAAAAATATAGTCCGAAATTTTTTTGTCTGTTTGTCTATTTGTCTCGGTTATAGTTTTACGTCCCACGTAATAGGTGGTGAGCCTATTGCCGTGTTGAAATAATTTTTTTTTTTCAAACCGCCCATAGGCCTTCAACTTGACTTTTAACGATTGTCATTTTACTGACAACCGGGTTTCATTTCGCGTTCTCCTTCTCTACGCAATGGATCACGTACCGATCCATCCTAGAGTTAACCTTTTAACGGCTTCCCCGGGGCACCCAATCGTAGGCATAAGGCAGGGAACGTGTGGTTTTTAGTCGATAGGAGTCCGGCATATCATCCATGTAGGATTTTCCTAACGAAAAAAAATCCCTGCTTCTAATTTACAGGTCCGTGTGGCAACTGGGAAGACTTTCGTTTTGCGAAAGTGTTCCCTTAATCGCCTCTGAGCGATTCAAAAGATCGTTTTTGTGTTGAACTAAAAGTTTTTGTGTAAAATTAAAAACTTGAAATGAACTGCCCGCCCACATTTTTTTCCCTAATCTTACAATCCCAAGTTCTACAAGTGAAGCGTGACGAGGCTGCCAACTTGAGCGTCAGAAGTAGCCAGCCAACGGTCATCGATCAAACTGGCATTATATTCAGTAAATGTTTGAAAATCACATAATTGTCATCTTAGGGGCGGGGGCGTGAATCCCTCGCGCCACGCTGTTATCTAGGGCCTGCTTCTGTAAGGGACGGTGAGCGACCTCCTCATCGACCTCGGGCCCCCGGTCATGTAGGCCGATAGTCTTAGGCGAAGACATATCGCCGGCACGTCCAGAACTGCCACGAGGGCCTGGCGCTATTGCACTCCACCAATGTGTGAGCTCCTGAGGTAACTGACAGCATTGAACCATTGGTGCAGAGTAGAAAAATAGTTTTTTTTTATTATATACTAAGCTCGCCAAATTGACGTCGCCACTGTTGGAAAGCCGTGGCGCATCTAGCGATTGGGGGCCACTTTCACAGTCCGTAAGACTTAAATTCCATACCAAGGTGTGGTAAAGAGTTTTTCAACTTATAACTCCACCCTCCTCCTTTCGATCTTATAAATAACACGGGCCCAGGTACCACTCGCATGCAGTGAAAAGACTCTTCGCCAGAACCTAGCAATGCAAAAATCGTTTCTCTTTCGAACCATAGCAATTTGAAACCCTCTGTCAGCGTGTATCTTCTCTTACAACACCAGGTTTTAAGGAGAGCATGAAAATGCACAGCATTGCGCTTACAACATTACGTGTTGTGAACTGGGATAGTGACTCACAAATTCTTGAAATAAAGCTATGGGTTATTATTTTTATCACAGAAACTTTTCTTTGTAGGGTGGCGTCTAACAGTGATAATAGACACGTGCTCTAGGAGGCAATTGCTAACGGACAGGAAAGCAGCTATAGTCGTCGCCCCTACAGCATATGTGCTGGAACAAACACTTGATTGGTAATTGGAACAAATACTTCAAGCAGTGATTCGAGCATCAAGGCCCAAGGTGAATGCTTCTTTTAAACAATCTTCATTATTATCGAAAAAGGTGTGAGACAAGGCTGTGTAGCGTCACCATACATGGACAGTTGCTTAAAAGAACTACAAGAGTGCGCGTATGGATTAAAAATGAATGAGGTAACCGTCAAATGCCTTCCTTTATGCTGATGATCAGGTAATACTGGCATCATCAGTGGAGGAGTTGTAGTTGATGGTTAATATAATGAACGATGCGCTTAAAAGTAGAGGAATGAATGTTAATGTAAGCAAGACAAAAGTAATGGTTTTTGAAAGAGAGAAATGTCTGACTAATTGCTCGATATTGATAGATGGAAAAAGTGTGGAACAGGTGAAAGAGTTTGTATATTTGGGTTCAAAATTTGCAAGAGATGGAAAGTATGATTATGATATTGAAAGAAGAGTTTTGGCAGGAAACCAAGTGAATGGAGCCATTCACACCTTTATGAGCAGTCAGAACGTGTCTAAAAAGATAAGGATGGCTGTACATAGAGGAGTGCTTGTCCCTACACTTGCATGGTAGTGAAAGTTGGGTGTGGCAGGAGAAGCATGAAAGTAAAATTAATGTAGTTGAAGTGAGAAGTTTGCGAAGTATAGCTGGAATGACATTGAAAGATAAAGTAAAGAATAGTGTGATAAGAGAACATTGTGGCATGACAGAAGATGTAGTGACTAAGATAGAGAAAGGGATGCTCAGATGGTTTGGACATGTGGAGAGAGTGGATGGAAATAGGCTGACGAAACAGATTTATGAAGCGAGAGTGAATGAGCAAACTGGTAGGGGTCGACCTCGGCATACTCATATCGATCAAATCGATAATCTTCTGAGAAAAGGCCAGGTCAAGAGTACCCTTAACCGAAGAGCATGTATGAAGACACTTATGAAAGTTGAAGAAGCGAAAGTTGTTTACCAGAATCGTAGCAAGTGGAAAGTCATAGTCTTTGCCTACCCCGTTGGGAGACAGGCGTGATGTTATGTATATATGTATGTATGTATGAGAAGTTTGCGAAGTATAGCTGGAGTGACATTGAGGGATAAAGTAAATAACTATAACCAAAAAAGTAAATAAAAATAACTATAACCACAACCCGCAATTTCAAGAATTTGTAAAAAAATATTCAAAAACATTCAGACAAGCCTGTCTTAGAGCGAAATCTATTTATTTAAAAAATAAAATCAAATGTTCAAATAATATTATTAAAGAAACTTGGAATGTCATAAACATTGAAACTGGTAAATCTAAAATACGTTGTAATGATTTTCATTTAAAAATAGATAATTTTGATATTGAAGAGGACTTGGAAGTTGCGACTGAATTTGAAAAATATTTTTCTAACATTCCAGTTTCTATTACCAGAAGTCTCTCTTCTTGCTCTGCTTCTGCCGAACAAATTCTAAAACTTGGCGTAGATGAATGCGGCACAGACTTTGAATTCTCAGCTGTCAGTCCTATAGATGTTTTAAAAACTTTTAAAGAAATTAATATGAAAACCACTAAAGATTTATGGGGTCTATCTGTCAAAACTGTTGCTCATATTATAACTGTAATAGCCCCGCATCTGGCAACTGTGTTCAATAGCTGTGTCGAGACTGGTGTGTTTCCTGACTTGATGAAACATAGTAAAGTCATACCTTTATTTAAGGCGGGAAATAGTGAGGATCCCTCGAACTTTCGACCTGTTTCCATATTACCTACACTCAGTAAAATTTTTGAAAAGCTAATGCTTAAACAGTTGCTCAGTCACTTTAATAAACATAATTTACTACACAGGAAACAGTTCGGGTTCACAAAGGGTTGTTCAACAGTGGATGCAGGAGTTGCTTTACTTAAGAGTATTTACACGGATTCGCAGGAAGCACTGGGTGTGTTTTGCGATTTGTCTAAGGCCTTCGATTGTGTTCACCACGAAACTCTGGTCAAAAAGTTGCGCCACTATGGTGTCAGGAATAGAGCTCTCGACCTCATGACTTCTTATTTGAGCAATAGAATTCAGAGAGTTGAAGTAAACGGTATACGATCTCCAGGGACCCCAGTTGTAATGGGTGTCCCGCAGGGTTCAATCCTTGGTCCATTTCTCTTTTTAATATACATAAATGATTTACCTTATTATGTTAGGGATGAACATGAGATTGTTCTGTTCGCGGATGATACTTCCCTGACATTTAAAATTAATAGACAGTTAATGGATTATGACGATGTTAACAGTGCACTTTCAAAAGTGGTTTATTGGTTTAGCGTTAATAACCTTCTTTTAAATGATAAAAAAACTAAAGTAATAAAGTTTTCGACACCTAATGTGAGACAGGTGGCGACCAATGTACAACTGAATGGATCCGGGCTGGACTCTGTGGAGACTACAGTATTTTTAGGCATTACAATTGACTCGAAGTTGCACTGGGGCCCGCATATAGAAAAATTGTCAGGTAAATTAAGTTCTGCTGCATATGCAGTTAAAACAATTAGACGGCTCACTGATGTTGAAATGGCTAGAATAGTCTATTTCAGTTATTTCCATAGTGTTATGTCATACGGAATTCTTCTCTGGGGAGATTCAGCGGACATCAATAACATATTTATATTACAAAAGAGAGCTGTAAGAGCAATATACCAGCTAGGTCCTAGAGTTTCTCTAAGAGAAAAGTTCAAAGAAATTAATATTCTAACTGTTATATCACAATACATATATGAAAATTTAATTTATGTGCATAAAAATAAGGACCAATTTCTAAAAAAATGTGATTTACACAATGTAAATACCAGGCATAAAGATAATCTTGTTTTACATGCTACTCGTCTACACAGTATAAGCAGTTCTTTTGTCGGACAATGTATAAAGTTTTATAATAAACTTCCCAAAGAAACTAGATTATTGTCAATAAACAAATTCAAAGCTACCATTAAAGCCAAATTATGTAGCAAAGCATACTATACAATTCAAGACTATATAGATGATAAAAATGCGTGGGTTTAAGGCGCTCCAAGTCAACACACAAAAAAAAAATGTACCTACCTAGACGAATTTTGTTTAAAAAAGGATATTGCTTAATGAAAACTCGCGTGTACAAATCTCATCACACAAATCATTCAACAATTACACCTCTGTAGTTGTTGAATGATTTGTAATTACCTACTGGATGTTAAAAGAGTGGCTGGAGTTTTATTGCCAGGTTCTTTTTTTCTCCAGCTCTACCTATTGCTTTGCGAATCTGGCAGTAAATGTAAATGTAGAAGCAATCATTTGGACGTTCATAAGCGTTACATTGTGACCTATATGAATAAAGATTTTTTCATTTTCATTTTCATTTTCAAAGAATAGTGTGATAAGGGAACATTGCGGTATGACAGAAGATGTAATGACTAAGATAGAGAAAGGGATGCTCAGATGGTTTGGACATGTGGAGAGAATGGATGGAAATAGGCTGACGAAACAGATTTATGAAGCGAGAGTGAATGAGCAAACTGGTAGGGGTCGACCTCGGCATACTCATGTCGATCAAATCGATAATCTTCTGAGAAAAGGCCAGGTCAAGAGTACCCTTAACCGAAGAGCATGTATGAAGACACTTATGAAAGTTGAAGAAGCGAAAGTTGTTTGCCAGAATCGTAGCAAGTGGAAAGTCATAGTCTCTGCCTACCCCGCTGGGAGACAGGCGTGATGTTATGTATGTATGTATGTATGTATTAATTGACAGAGTCTATAATATTTTAAAGGTAAAGGTGAAAATTGACAGTGCAATATTATATTCCAATTCAAAGGTAGTTTTAGCTTGGCTAAAATAGAAATAACAAGATTGTTACCTTACATTGCAAATAGAGTACAGGTAATTAAAGAAAAAACCATCAGCTTGGAGTTGGCATTATCTAAGGTCACAGGAAAACTCTGCTGATTTAAATAGTAGAGGAGTAGATCCCTGTGAATTATCCTCTTGCACCCTCTGGTGGCACGGGCCCTCTGAAACGCTGAAGGCTTCAGAAAAAGGTGAAGAGAGAAATAATAAGAATATAGTATTTAAAGGGTATGAAACGCGATTTATTAAAAGAAGATTGAACTCGGGGTCGTGGGTGTGCTCAAGTAGCAATTAACGACTTCCGTTGGTTTCCGCTGGGTCCCGACTTATCTTTGGGGGGAGCGATGGCCCTCTCGCAGATTCCCGACGGTCTTTCGATTCCCTCTGAAGAATCTTGCTGTGATATATGTATAATGTTGATGTCGACCACCGTCGTCAGCAGGGTGGACCGTTGCAGCCTCAAGGTGGGACTATGCAGCCCATAAAGGGGACTCTAAAGTCCGGAGGGTGGACCCTGGAAAGTTCCATCGTGGGAATTAGATCCTGCTTGTTTCTCCCAATTATCTCCCCAGAGACCAGTCGGCTCCCGTTCTGCGATGAGCAGCCCCGGAAGTCGAGAGGTCTCACAACCCTTGTTTTAAAACTAACTGTAACAATTTATATCTTTTTCAAAACCACCCTCGGCAACCCCTATATTTTCTTGAGACCAGCACCCCTCAATTTCCACTTTACACAATTAGCTAACTTTATATTTATTTAACTTATCCGGTTTGGGGTTTTCTGAAGTTTGGAGCTATTTGGTCCTTATACTTTATGAATATTAGACTTGTTTTTTTAATATGACGACTTTTATTTCTGCCTCTCACTATGTCAATCGATGAACTCAGACGTCCGTGAGCGATTTTAAATATTAAACTGGCGGCCATAATGCACTGGTGCATCGCTTTATATACTCACGAATAGCGCCTCTGGTGGCACAATTCGTTACGAACTCAAGGCACAACCGCTAGTGCGACTATGAAGCTCAACATTCTATCGTTGCGACACCTGCTCGGTAGATGGCGCTTTTTTTTATCATGGTCCTTTGACCTAATTTCTATTTGAATTAACTAATTTAATTAATCATTGTTTGACAACGTTACATACTCCCCCTCTCCGGTGAGCGTTTGACTTGCCTCTGTTCGTCAAACGCTGCGTTCGCCCTCGATCGCCCCTACTATACCTGTACTCTTCGTGTGTTCTCGTGTGTGTAAGTGTGTGTAGTTTATAACGGTCATAAAGTGATGATTGGTGTGTGAGATGATGATGTATGTTGATGAGAGATTGTTTCTTATTTAACGAAACGAACCCAAAGTTCGTGTTCGGGTGATTCTGAAGACATTTAATGGGACAGAAAGAAGAAAGGCGTATTTAAGGCTTTGGGTTGAAGATTCAGGTAATACGCACCGCCTGAAAGTGGGGTGGGTATAATAAGGCTTTTAATTGAAGGCTGGGATTTATACTAAGTACCGTCCCAGGGAAGAACATCCTACTAGGGTTAGTGTGACACTTCCGAGTCATAAGATGAGCTATCCCCCAGGGCAAGCATCCAGCTTCCGCTAGGTAGGATAAGCAACTTTTTTACATAATCATAAAGGTGACATACACCTAATTCTGTTAGGGCAAGACAAATGCTGCCCAATAACAGTACGCACCATAAATAACAAAACTCTGTTAGGGCCAGACCAATGCTGCCAATGCAAAAAACAAAACAGTAAACGACGAGCTCTGTTAGGGCAAGACTATAGCTTCCGATTAACAGTATCTCCAAACTAAACCATGAAACAGAAATGTGAAAGAATTAAAATTACTTGAAGTATCCTCTTGATGCCAGTTAACCCTTTGCCACCTTAGTTGACAACTGAAGTGTATTGTGTAACATACTTGGCGAATGTATAGGTTAGTGAGCCATTTAAAAAAAAACTTTAAAATAAAATGAGTGCTTATTTGCCTCCTTAGTAGTCAACTATTGTGACTAGTATAACAACACTAACAAATGATATTTGGCCATAATGCCCACTGCAAAACAAATGATGGGATCCTTGTGTGCCACCATCGTAGTATACGATGTATGTGAGTACTTGATCGTATAATATGTATGTGTGTGCGTAATAAGTCAAACGTGTGTAAGTTGTGTATTGTTTGCGAGTAAAATGTTGAAGCATGTGCTACACGGAATCAAACGGCGCGGCGGTTTAAAACAGAAAAAAAACTGATTTTCGCTTTGCCGGCTACACGTTAAAACGTGTTTAAAACCATCAGTGTTTTATGGAACGTTGCGTGAATAGGACGTCTCTACGCTCGCACCGTATATTCACTATAATAGCTTCCAGGCGCCTTATCCCCCCCTATCTAAAGAACAAAAAGTTGGGGTTCTTGCTCTTTTGATGAAGCGATGGTTAAAGGAGAGATTAACCCTTAGTCACATGAACTTAGTTAACCTAGGTACTGGACTTTGATGACATAAGTATATGACTTACTAAGAATGGATAAAGAAGGCCATTATTCCAAGGTGAGGCCATTTATAGGTAAAAAAGACACAAACATGAGACCAGATATTATATCTGTTGGAGAAAGGCTTAAAGAAATTTTTAGATTGTCTATCTGCTTTTTAGCAGACGCGGCGTTGGCCGATGGGTCAATATCTTTTAATTTTGTGGCTAAAATATCCCACGCATTTATTTCTGAGTTGTCGCGTGCGTCTGCCTGCGCTCACCGCACCGCTGCATCGAGACTGTCGTTCGCGAGGTTTGACGCCCTTAGCACACCTCCGCCGCGAAACCATGATAGCGGAACCGCAGTAATTCCGCCAAGTTCTGTCACATGTAGGAGGAGCGGAACACTAGCGAAACCGCCTGTTCTAATGCATAGATTTAACTATCTTCTATCTCTTTCACCGCACGGTTTCGCCAATCTGCTCCTACGCCAGTCAAACCTCCGCGCTTCGGCCGCCTTGTTATTGCGGTGCCGCGTTGTCTACGCGTCGGTTTGTCAAAATTGACAGAAATACGGAGCGGAACGGCGAAATTTATATTTTTTCAGTAAATGGACGTGAAGTTCACGGAAAAACTACTTCAAGCCATCAGAAATAGACTCTTTATGTATTTATTAAGTCATTCAAGATAATAAAAATAATATGATAAAATTGCGATAGCGTCACATCGACTAACTCGTGTCAGGTTCCGTTGCCCAGTTCCGCTGTTCAATCCACACTTGATCACAGCGGAATTCATTCAGCGGTTCCGCTGTTCTGGTTTCGCGGCGGAGGTGTGCTTAGGGCGTCAAACAAGCGGCTAGACGATTTCAAACAAGTAAACCAACGCTTCTACCAGCGGTTTCAAACGCAAGCCTTGCTGCCAAGGGCGTTTAAAGGTCAACCGAAATTTGGCTAAAAACTACTATCTACACCAGGGGTTCCCAACCTGTGCGCCGCGGCGCCCTGGGGCGCCGTAGAAAGTCCAGAGGGGCGCCGCGAGGCGCCTCGCGGCGCCCCTCTCTCAGAAAATAAAAAGAGCACGAAAAGAATAGCTCGCCAAGATTTTTGCCACTTCTGCTTAAGCGGGCCGCTTTCCGAACTGGTGGTGGTACTAACTTTGATTTGAATTCATGAACGTGTCGCAAGTGCCTATGTAGTAGGACTATGCGATATAAATGTTTTTTGAGTTTGAGTTTGACCTGTTCGCCGTCGTTTTCCGAGTCGCGGACTCCGCTCTAAAACTCCTTTGTAAAAAAGGGTCTGTCTGTCGAGACAACTATTTCGATTTTATAAAACTAATCTACGCGGTGTTTGAAATGGTTAGAGGCGAAAGTTGCCACCTTCCGCCCAAGGAAATCGGCCAAGTTCTCACCGCGTTGACCATCTTGAAGTGTCTTTGTTGATCTCTCAACTTAGGTGGTGATCAGATCGATAATCTTAGGTGGTGATCACATCGATAATAAACGAGTCTCTGGAGAGGAGCCATGGCAATCTCATCTACCGGTTGTCACCGATAATTAAGGGCACGGATGCTTCGATAAGTATCTGTGGCGATTACGCCGGGAGACCACGGCTCAGTATCAGCACTGCGAAGGAAGCAGCGAGGACACAGCGCTGCATACAGAGCATAGCGTGGGCGCCAGGTCCTGCCAGGGATGATTTCCAACGGGAGTACGTGATTCTCGTAAAAGAGATGGCGGGGAGGGAGCAGGGAGATAACTCTCCAACCCGAGGTTTGCAGTCTGCGGCGTGGGTATGGCACCCACACTCGATTTTGCCCATACTATCGGACTCTATGACCGGGCGAGGCCCAAGACGACAGCGTGACGTTAAAGATTTTCGCAGGACACACGACCCAGGAAGCGAGAGTGACACCCGAAAGCTCCCAAAGACGCGGGGAAGTACTCGAACCAAACGAAGTAAAATAGATGACGTCGCAGTGGTAGCCAAGGTCTGTCGGGAATCCTGGGTCATCTTTACCGAGGCTCCCGACCGTAGGTAGTGGTAAAGCACCGTATGGTTGCACCATGACTTGGCCGAGGCCCCATGGCACAAGAAAGTGGCTTGTGCGGAGGATTACTAGTCGAGGGGGGGGGGGGTGATTACACGTGATATGATGGGGAGCAGTGAAAAATTTCAAGACTTATAAGGGCGCCGCGGCCTGCAAAAGGTTGGGAACCCCTGATCTACACTGTTTTAAACACTGTTTCAAACCGCCGTTTAAAACCGTGTAGCACATGCTTGAAGTAATAGCACAGTATAAAGAGTACTAACCAGTATTGTAGCTCCCTACAAACGGACGAAGCGCAAGCTATACCTACGATTCTCGTTTTCGGCAGGCCTTTCAGCACGTTAGCAGGCGATTGTGCCGAGTAGACGAATGGACGGTGTGTCGTTTTTTAGATAGTAACCGTGCGTGTTTTATTTACTAAAAATATTTAATATGACAACTAGAGTCTATTGTGCTTGTTTTGGTTGCATGAATTCGTCAATAACGCACCCAGAGATAACGTTTTTTAGATTACCTGGAAACTCAGAAAGGTAAGACTATAAATTGATTTTACTTAAGTACTAATTAGTACTATATTACTAGTTGACTAAAGTTAAACAAAGTGATTGACACGAGTGAACTGGGTAGTTACATGAAGTAGGTATGTTTGTGTTTAAAACTAAACTTGTGCTTGCTCAGTCAGTGAACGGTGCGATCCAATATAGTACAATATCCAAAAAAAAACCAGTTCAAAACTCTAGTACGTGTAGGTAGTACATTTAGTTCCGTTGTCAGTTCGTAGTTATTTAATTGAGAGCAATGATTTAGGTATGTTTCAAGAGTATTCATTTCTTTGTGGATGACCGATGTTACAGTACACGTTAAGTGTACTGTAACATCGGTCATCCACAAAGAAACAAACCGTATGACTTTGATTGACAGCATTTTTGTTACCTTTGATTTTTATTACACGCATAGTAGTAGGGGAGCCCATGAAGGGATTTCGGGATTTACTAAAGCGCGACAGATTAATATACACGGGGATACCTTGTACCCGGTTAAGTACCTCCACAAAACATGAGGCCCATATATAAGGCCGCCCGTGAAGGATACAGGATCAGATTAGTAAAAAAAACTTGACCATCAGAAATTCTCGAGCGCGTCAGATTAAGGTAGGGTGAGTTAATTACATCCTAAAAAGTGTATATTCCACTAATCTGACAATTTGAGAGTGACGTAAAAAAAGGGGAGGGCAACAAAGTTGTAAAAAAAAAACGTCATCTCGACATTCTCGAGCGTAGCTAAATTTTTTTTTATTTTGATGGAAATAATTCAAGAATAATGAAAAATATATAATCTGACGATTTCCGCAAGCCGAAATAACAAAAATTCGTCGATAAAGTTACACTATGCACCAAATATCTTTGCGTCTACGAACTTCGTTCGTACTACTACTACTACTTACTTTCAATAATAGTATAGAATTAATATTGACCTATTCACATCTATGTCCTGGAAATTACGCAACAGCATCGATAAAGTGAATTTTAGCCGCCGTTCCCGCCAAAGGCGTGGGCACCGCCTATGGATACGCCGGCGTGACCACGCCACCGGCGGGATTGAGCGGATAAGTACAATTTTAAGAGCCCAGGACCATTCCTGGGCTCTACCCGGTAACCACCTTAAAGGCCATCCCTGCAACTTCCCGCTAATTCCATAATTAGCGGGAAGTTGCAGGGATGGCCTTTAAGGTGAACCGTTTTTCTATTTTTTTTTTGTCAGATCAGGCCAATCCCTCTAGATAATCGTCAGATTATGAGACAGTACGTTTAGAACATAAAGATGAACCATATATATCTTAATCTGACGCGCTTGAGTATTTCAAAATGGCGAATTTTTTTTGCACTTTATGAAAATGGCCGCGAGTTTGCGTCCCATCGAAATCGTCAGATTAGTGAATGAGAGCTTTTTTTTGGTGCACTTAACACTCCCTTAGAAAATCTGACGCGCTCGAATAATTTTTTTTTTTTTCATTTTCAACCCTTAAATACAACCACCCGCATCATGCTAAGGATCAGAATAACATACGTACATTATTAAACATACGTAGGGAATTGATGCTATCAATATCTGACGCGCTCGAGGATGTCCATGCAACAGTTTTTTTTTACATATTTAAAAATCTATAGCCGCTTCCCCCACCGATGTAAAGGTATATATCATATAACATTTTTTTCTTCATATCATCTAAGCTTTTCATCCCAATAGGTCTCTACGACGCTCGAGTAAATCCCCATTTAGCATCGTGGGCTCCCCTACTATAGAGACAAATATGAACTTCCAAAATTTAACACAACTTGACAATGTACGAAAAATACTAGTGTATCTAGTACACTAGTATTTTTCGTACATTGTCAAGACTGACTAGAACTTTCAAATCGAAAAATAGTTTTAATTTTGTAAATCAAAAATTTAACGCAATGATTATAGTGGGCTCCCCTACTATAGAGACAAATATGAACTTCCAAAATTTAACACAACTTGACAATGTACGAAAAATACTAGTGTATCTAGTACACTAGTATTTTTCGTACATTGTCAAGACTGACTAGAACTTTCAAATCGAAAAATAGTTTTAATTTTGTAAATCAAAAATTTAACGCAATGATTATAAAGACTAGAATTCCGTGACTCTATCACTGACGAAACATGTGATGAGCCGATTATTATTGTCTACGCCGCTTACTCGTTTTCAAATTTCTATACCCGTCTCACTCCATCGTTAGTAGATAACGGGCGCTGCGCCGCCACGCCGCCGCCCCGCGCCGCCAGCCGTTGCGGGGATATTATATTATTACACACAAAGTATTTTTTTGTTTAAATAAAAAAGGTACATATTTACTCGAAATTGAAGCCGGTTGTCAGTAAAACGACAATCTACTTATAATAAAACTGTTGAGGGTCGAGAGTCTGTACATGGAAGATATTTTGAAAATTTAAATTTTCAAACGTTCTATAATTGATTCTGAAGCCGAATATGTAATTTAAAATTTTCATGTCTGTCTGTCTGTCTGTCTGTCTGTCTGTCTGTCTGTATCCCGAATAAGTATCACGCCAAAACTACTGAACCGATTTGAATGATACTTGGTACATTTTGAGCTTATAGTCCGAGGAAGGTTCTTGGATACTTTTGATCCCGATATTTTGCGCGGTTCCTGCGGGAGAGGGGATGAAAGATAAAATGGATTTTCAGCTGTAAGTTCTCACCGCGTGGTCCGATTTTAAATATTTTTTTAGTGTCAGAAAGGGAATGTTTTTAACATTGTTCCACACAAGTTTCATTATTGAGAGTTTTGTAGTTCAGAAATTAGAGGCATCTCAACTTTTCGAATTCAAGGGTTTCTTTGAATGTGAGGGTAAATCTAAACTGGCGTGTTGGCTTAATCATAAAAGAGCTTAATGATTAAGGCTATTACTATTATTAGACTTAATCTTTAAGCTCTTTTATGATTAAGCAAACAGGGCAGTTTCATACGCTGCCTTGAGTCTGTTGAAAAAATACCTGACCTTTCATACACCTTATGTGGCGTAAACGAAGTTGTGAGGGTCAGCTAGTACTTAATACAGATTGAAGGCCTTGTGGGCGGATTGAAAAAATTGAACTGCATTATGCTCACTATATATACGCGTACGTAAAACTATAAGGTAAAATGTGGGCATATACTATGCCTCTGCCTACACCTTCAGGGATAAAGGCGTCACTATATGAATGTATGTATGCACATATTTACAATCGCAATACTAAATAGAAAATCAAAGTAGGCACATATTATTAAAATGCTGTAGGTGGGCAGCCCTATCGCATGCTTACGTACCGCGCGGCTGTAGGCATTTATTTCTAAAACCCGGCCGAGTCAAACTACAGTATACAGTGGTAATAGTGTTGATGTAAACGTGTTATCTCTGTTATATCTAAGGTAAGTGTTACACTACATTCTATGTTATATTATCCCTGTCAGCTTTTGTCGGGAAATAACTTAGTACAATTGAGTCACCTTCTCTAATTTATGAATGTGACTCGCATGTAGCTAGCCTGCTCCCTCCTTCCGCCTTTGGGAGTCATATAACCTTAAATATAAATGTCATTGTATATAAACATTAATAATTAAGTGTGGGGAATTGTAAGTGATGATGATGATGATGAGTGTGGGATGCCTATCTGCTACCTAAGTGATTTATGAGTGTGATTGTGAAGTTTTTGTGATGATATATGTATACTGCACGTACACTGCACATGTGATGAAGTGTGGTACCTAGTGTGCCACCTAAGTATTGAATTCCTATTACGGTGTGTTAACACCCTTACAATTTTTATCAGTTTAAATATTAAAAACGACTCCGTTTATGTGTAATGATATATTAATCTACAAGCTATACGCAAACGCATGCTAATGGGCTCCCGACACGGGTCAATATATTGAGTCAAGTCTGATATTTATGAATGGAAGTTGATTCAGTGTGAGTGATTTCTTTGCATGCGTGTGTGCATCGACGTATATGTACACATGATATTGAAGAGGCATGACAATTGCCAATTGATCGTGTCGGGACCCTATAACGCAGTGGATGACAGCCGTATTCGTTATCTGCTTTCGTACTTGCATCGTCAAGGAATGTGACTATTTCTCGACTCACACGCGCACTAACGAAACAAAAATTTCCTCTATTTAGGGTTCAGTGACCCAAATTCCAAGTTGGACCCTTATGAATCTTTATTGTCTGTCTGTCTGTCCGTCTTTGAAATTAATATGAACCAGATCTAGTAAGTAGTGAATAATGTAGTATGTAATGAGTGTTTACGAAAACTTTAATAAGTGGTTGACCACTTTAATTATTAAATAATGTTTAAGATCGCGATGTAAATGTAAATGTAAAATGTACCTCGAATGTGTTAAGCGATATCTGTATGTTACAACGAACTAATCGGACCTTTATAAAATGTTCCTTACTACTACGGAACCCTTCAATAATTCGACTTGTTACAAAACCGATTTGCCCTTGGCCGTTTCTGGAAATAATTTGCTTTAAACTGTTCGGGTTAGGAATGTAACTTTATTCAGTTCCACCCGCAGTTTATGTGGAAAAAAATTTTTGCAGTCTCTTTCTTATTCGTGTGAGGAAGTTTGTGAGGATATGGCATTGCCTGTTGACTTACCTGAGCTAAAGGTTGGTCCTAATTCAGCAGTGTCTTTGATTGTTCAAAGTGATCAGGACAGTTTCAAATTTTTAACTAAATTTTCTAATCTTAACAAGGTTATTAGAATAATCGCATACGTATTAAGATTCATACACAATCTCAGACCAAGCAACAATAAGATGTTAGATTATTTTCTTCATAGTTCTGAATTTATTTTACATTATGCAACAAGCATTAATGCTAATAATTAAAAATGAACAATATATTTGTTTTAAGGACGAAATAAAGGATGAAATTTGCCTTTTAAATATAATAGTACCGAGTGAGTTAATTTAGTCGTCAAGGTTATTTAACTTAGTGTAAATGAATATATCTGTTTACCATTGTGAGGCTGAAAAAACTTTGCATATAGTCTTTTATGTACCTACTCTAATCAAAATGTAGGTATGCACCTAATTGTTTTTAAGAAGCTTCAATTTAACTTATCCTTGCATTAACTAAACTTTAGGTTTATTTTACTTCTTGTTTGGTTAAACATTTTCATATTACTAATGTAAGTTTTCTATCATTACCATTAAGGTTAGCTTGAATTAGTGTGTACAAAAGTATGTATAATATGTGTAAGGTATAAAATAAACAGTTCAATTATTTATGTTGTAAACAACAGTTAAATGGTCGTTAGCCTCATAAGTGGGCACCATGTTGGCAACACCAACAAAAGATTCATTCTATTCATTCACTCTGTCGCTCTCTCGGATTTGGTTCGTCTGCAAATTCTTGTGTTCGCAATAAATAATAAATAAAGTAGAAACCATCGTTTTTATTGTGGTCACCAAGCCTCCAGTTCCTGCATCGAAGATTAACAGTCCACGGTCTCCACACGGCGTAGATCATTTACAAAACACAAAGTCCACGGAGCCACAAGCACTTTTAAATTTACAAAATTAATGTTGAATTTAGACCTAAAATAAATGTAGTACAACATAATTTATTATTTTTTTGGGAGGACCCGTTTTTGCTCTACTATTAAAAGACAGTTTTAAAGAATCTCTACAATTACCTTTTGAAACCACATTAATAGTAAAACGGCTATAAATTTGTTTGATCATTAGTTTAGCTTTGTCATAATTACGATATTACATCAAACTGACCGTCAGTTTCACAGTTATTGCTAGATAATTTTGTTTATCGCATTCCTATTCCAACGTTATTATGACTAATAAACGCAAGTTACTGCAAGTAGTCATTTTCGCAACTCAACACTTTCGCATCTGGTCATTTTCAAATCTCGTCATACTCCTTACATCCTTAAGCATTACATTTCCTTCTAACAGTTTTAATCACTCTACGGTCCTTATATTTATGCTTTATCTAAGTTGACTTGGTAAACGCTTTTCGTTATTATCGATAGTGATTGCCGTCTGTCCTACCAACCCTTACCTTCGTCCAAAAGTCAACAAATACACAATACTTGAAGCCTCAAAGATATTTCGTGTGACTTCTTTCACCCCAAATACTGGTATTTTGGTGACGTGAGGAATGCGGTTACGCACCACCGTAGTTGGGATGGTGTATAGGTATCAATATCCTGAGAAGAAGGGGTCCTACACGCCATCTCAGCTACCTCCGCAGCAGGGATTACACTAAACCAACACAGCCTAAATATTAGCTTAATTTAAAGGGCTAAATGATGCTGAATGAAAATATGTCCCAAAAATATTTATTTCTACTGTACAGGTCTAAACCGGGTCTAACTGCGAGTGCTTGTTTGCTACTATGCAATGTTATTAAAATAAAACCAAAATTTGGGTATCAAATCACCTTTACTAATAAACACATCAACCTTATATAATATTAACGGAGAATCTTGATAGCGGCATTTAGTGTGGCATCATTAGCACGCCATCTATCGGTAAACATTTAAACTAAACTATAATTGCTTGTACATACCGCCACCCATGGACAAGTATAGCCTTGTCCATTATAAATTTTATACAAAACCTATACTAATAATACACGTAATCATAGTAATACACTAATCTTATGTAAAGAGCAGTAAAATACTCCAAAACTGAACTACAAAATAACATAGCAAGACTCAACAATAATATGCATGGTTCGTTCATAATAAAATAGTTACTCATGTCATTCAGTGATTGGTAGAACACATAATTTATTAGCAGGTCGTTTGATAGTGCCATTTTTTACCTTTAACGTAACAACTCTCACAATGTTATCCTGACCAGGATGAGTAGCAATTACACGACCATACAACCATTTACTAACAGGTAGGTTGTCCTCTCGCACTGTGACTACATCACCGACTCGAAGCTGCGAAACACGAACCGCATTGCGATATCTTTTATAATACCTACTTAAATATTGACGTGACCACAAACGCCATATAGTTTGTGTAATTTTTTGTGTATATTGCCATCGTCTTAGTGAACTAGTTGTAGAATTTTCGAAATTTTGATCGTGTGGAGTAACGAGAGCCTCGCCGATCAAGAAATGTCCTGGCGTCAACACCATGATATCCTCCTCATTACTCGCAGTTACTGTCGATAGAGGTCTGGAATTCAGACAGGCTTCGATCTGAGCGAGCACTGTAGTCATTTCTTCGAACGTCAGCGTAGAAGTGCCAATTGTTCTTTTTAAATGCTCTTTTACAGATCTTACCCCGGATTCCCATATTCCCCCAAATGATGGAGATAGAGGTGGAATAAAATGCCACGTACATCCGTTAGTTGCTAATGACTCCGCTACTTCTCGAACCATGGAACCTTGTTCAATTTTAAATAGTTTGTGGAGCTCACCAGCGGCTCCCGTGAAATTAGTAGCATTATCACTCCAAACTTCTGAACAATGCCCGCGCCGAGACACAAATCTTTTAAAGGCTTGAAGAAAACCTTCAGTCGTAAGTTCAGTTACCACTTCCAAGTGTATGGCTCGAGTCA
This sequence comes from Miltochrista miniata, assembly GCA_933228765.1. Taxonomy (NCBI): domain Eukaryota; kingdom Metazoa; phylum Arthropoda; class Insecta; order Lepidoptera; family Erebidae; genus Miltochrista; species Miltochrista miniata. Next base: position 15,570,335 of record OW121759.1, on the reverse strand, counting down.
CTAGGCACACAAATAAGCAAATATAACCCTTGTGTGCCTTATGTCCGCGACCTTTGGCAGTTCTTATTTGAATCGGACCTGCATAATCAACACCGCTTGATCTAAATGGTCGAGAAGGAGTTGTTCTTACTGCCGGTAACTGTCCCATGAGTGGAGTCTGTGTTTTGCCGATACTTTTTACACAAGTAACGCAACGTCGAAAGCATGCCTTTACTAGTCGCCCTGCACCTAAAATCCAATACTTTGACTGTAAATAACCAAGCATCATCTGAGGACCACCATGAAAAGTTTGAGTATGCGCATCACGGACCAAAAGGGTTGCTAAATAAGATGCCTTGGCTATCAAAATAGGATGTTTTCTTCCTTCGGTCAATGGAGAATGTACCAATCTACCACCGACGCGTAATATCTCCTCCTTATCAAGAAATGGATTGAGGGATCGCAAGTTACTTCGTTTTGGTAAGTTTATTTCTTTCTTTATCATTTCTATCTCTTCACCAAAATACTCGTTCTGACACTGTCTTATACAAATTTTCAACGTGCTGTTTAACTCCTCAGTTGTCAAGAAACTTAAACGACGCTCATGCCTTTTTGCTTTCAGGTTACAAATATAACGACGACAATAAGCAAGAACTCTCACCATTCTGGTAAACGAGGAGAATCTTTCGAATATCGAACAGTCAGCAGTAGCTATGAGACTCTTTATTTTAATGTTAGCTTGTTCTATATCTGTATCCTTAGTTTTCTGCTTCTTGTACTCAATTTTTTCATTGTGTAGGAAGTCTGGCCCTCTACCCAACCAACGTGGTATAGAAACATTACCTAACATTTTCAATTCATTCTTATACAGTTTCCATTCACTCAATATACTTGCAGGCACACTTTCATCCCAGCCTATTCCCGCCAACCATAATTTTTGAATCAATATTTTTGATGTAATAATACTAGGAGCCACCCATCCCAATGGATCATAAAAACGGCAAATTTCCGAAATCATATTTCTTTTAGTTGCAGGACCATCGGTATTATGCACATCTACCTTGTAGTGAAAAGAGTCATCGCTGCGGTTCCAGGTGAGTCCAACTATTTTTATTACTTCATCTGTCTTTATTTTTAATCCTTCCTCTATGTCCTCTTCTCTTAGAATGTCCGTCTTTCCTTTCCTTTCATGATCTTTCATCTTCTGTACTAGCTGATCGGAATTGCTTGTCCACTTTTGAAGACTAAATCCTCCCCTAGCCAGTAATATATTCAATTCTTCGTAAAGTTTTATTCCTTCATTTATATTTTCACAACCCGCCAACAAATCATCCATATAGAACTGACTCAATACTGCTTTACTTGCTAAAGGAAACTTCTCTCCTTCATCCTTGCTAAGTTGCTGTAAGGCCTTGACCGCCAAATACGGAGCAGATGCTATACCAAATGTGACCCGTAGCATCCTATAGTGTTTAATATTTTCTTCAGCTGTATCTCTCCATAATATTCGTTGCAGGTCAACATCTTCTTTGCCAATTTTAACTTGCCGATACATTTTGACGATGTCAGCAGTTACACAAATAGGTGGTATTCTCCAGCGCATAACTAAATGCCTTAACTCGGATTGAAGAGTTGGACCAACAAGTAAGTTATCATTTAAGGATAACTGGTTAGTTCCCTTGCATGAAGCGTCAAACACTGCTCTTACCTTCGTGGTTTGCTTGTCATTGCGAACTACTGCGTGATGTGGTAAATAAATAGCCTTCGGATTATTTATTTCGCAGTCTGGAACAAGTTCCATGTGATTTAGTAAGATGTACTCATTCATGACCTCCGAATACTTAGTTTTTAGTTCACCAATTTTTAACCTTTTTTCTAACGAATACAACCTCCTTTCAGCTATTCGCAAAGAATTTTTAACTTCAGGTTTGACATTCTTTAGAGGTAATCTCACTATATACCTGCCTGATGCATCTCGTTTAGTGGTTGTATTAAAATATGTTTCACAACGTTTTTCCTCTTCAGTTAGAAGCCTTTCTTTAGACAACGATATATCGTCCTCAAGTTCCCAAAATTTTCTTAATAAATTATCATTATCTAATATATGCATTGCTTTATATGTACAGATTTCATCATCAGCTGCGTCGGTTGCACCAGATACTACCCACCCGAGTGATGTGTTTTGTGCAACTAATGAATGACTTGGACTTGTTTTTACTCCATTTTGTAGTATCTGAGCATAGACTTCGGCACCCAACAGCATGTCAACATGGTTAGGAGTGTGGTAACTTGGATCAGCTAATGTTATTTCTTGCAGCTCTTTCCAGTCTATATGCTTTAACTGTGTACAAGGCAAAAGCGAGGTAATACATTTAATCACACATGCTTTAACATTGATCTTTACAGCTGGATCTGTGCGAGATTTGATTTCGATGAAAACAATAGCCTTTGAGCTCAATGTGTTTCCTCCACCAATTCCAGTGACCACAACATTTGACCGAGATTTCCTAACGCCCAGATGCTGCACCGCTGCTTCAGTGACGAACGACATTTGTGACCCCTGGTCCAGAAATGCACGCAAAGTATGGACGCTCCCATCTTTACCCATAGTGTTAACCAGTGCAGTTGCTAGCAAAACGGGATTATATTTTTTAGTGAAACACGTAAGCACAGGACTGGTTCTACCCGAGCTATCCTCCGCATCTACGTCTGTGCCAGGTTCAGGAGTCACAGTGCGAGCGACCATGCCTTTAGAAACGTCCTCATTCGATGGGTGCAAGAGGAAATGATGTTTAGCTCTACAAATGTTGCACCTAAAATTGGATTTACAATTTTTGGCTAAATGGTTGCTCTTTAAACAACAAAAACATATGTTATTGGTTTGTACAAATTCACGTCGACCTTCAACTGATTTCCCTCGAAACTCGCTGCAAGAATAAATGTTGTGTTCCTCCTTACAACAAGGACATTGAATACTATTAATGTGCATGGCTTTCAACTTATTATTATTTACACTTGAACTCTGATTTTTACTAGTATATACAGAGTTTGGGTCCAGAAACTCGATCGCGCGAAACCTTTGAGTCAAGAACTCTTTAAATTGACTGTAAGTAGGTAGATCCTCAGCGGCAATGGTTGAGTTGACATGGAACTCCCATTGACGCCGAGTCTCTGAATCCAATTTCGTACTTAATAAATATATTATAAGTATATCCCAACTAGTCACATCTATATTTAAGTTAGTTAGTGTGGCCAAACAATCATCAGTTGAATCAACCAGTTCCTTTAAACCACTGGCGGATTCCACACTCAACTTACGTAAATTTAACAATTTATGCAATGATTGATGACAAATGTATTTCCTATTATTGTATCTTTCTTCGAGCAACTGCCATGATCGAGAGTAATTTTCATCAGTTATGGAAATTTGACTAATTAGTTGCTCTGCTTCTCCCGTTAGGTAGCCCTTAAGGTACATCAGTTTTTGAACGTTGGCTAAGGTATCATTATTATGTACTAAAGACTTAAACAAATCTCGAAAGGTATTCCACTCGGAATATTTGCCAGAGAACGGTTGAATACTTAGTTTAGGAAAAGCTGAAGGCTTTCAGGAAGAGAGAGAGAAATGAAAAGATTGAATTTAAAATGTAAATAATTAGTAGTTTATTAGAATTGAGCACTTGGGGGTCGTGGGTGTGGCAACTTCGGGCAGCAAGTACGGTTTCCGAAGGCCTTCGCAGGGTTCGACTTATCTTGTGGCTCCAGGATGTCGATGCAGTCCGCCAGGTAGCCGTGTCCTCCACAATTTCGGCCGGCACGGTATTCCCAACCCGCAGGGCGGATGTTCGCTCGTAGAACTCGAAGGGTGGATTTTACCAACCCGTAGGGTAGACGGTTTCTTGGACCCGTAGGGTGGATGTTCCTTCGTGGAACCTGAAGGGTGGACTTCTTGAACCCGTAGGGTGGACGGTTCTCGTGGAACCCGGAGGGTGGACCCTGGAATGTTCCATATGACGGGTTAGCTGGAACCCTTTTTCCCGCCCATTGCTAAGACAGCCGACCACTGTTAAACCATTTGGGAGTCGGTTGCCTTACAATGGTTGGTTCTATCCTAAGTTTACAGAGACCTTTTTTTTCACACCCCTGTAATCTACCCTCCCATAACAGGGTCGACCAACAGCCGTTAATTTTCACTATTTTAAAATCTAGAATCATAATAATTAATTTAACTCACCCAATGATGGGGTCTTCTGTCTAGAGCTATTTGCTCCTTATCCTTGACAAATATTTACGAGGATATTTGCGATGATATAAACGATTATTTTTAAACTGATGTGATTCTCACAATTTCCAATTACACTGATACGTTCGTGATCTATTTTAAATATTAATCTGGCGGTCCTCCTGCATTGACGCAATGCCTTATATATCAATGAAATAGCGCCTCTAGTGGCACCGCTCGAAACTACTCAATCGTCAAGACCGTATCACTGCCTATAGCTTCCGTCGTTGCGACACTAACTCGGTAGATGGCGCTTTCATTTATTAATCTAAGTTTTCATTTTAAAACCCCTAACGTTGAACCCCTATTTGCACCCGTTGTTTCACAACGTTACACAGTCTAACTTGGGCACTAGCCTTACTGGTCTGTTGAACACCGGCCTGCATGCTACAAAAGCCTGATAATTTTAATTTTAACTCGCCTTTGTATTCCACATATGCTTCCTCACATTTTTCACACATATCATCTTTAAAATAACTCAGTTTATTCAATTCAGTAAGTTCATAGCTACGCAATAGTTCTTTATGCCCTGCCAGGAATTCAACGCGCAACTGATCGAGAGACTCTAATCTACCTTCCACATATTCCCTAGTAAGTCTTTCCTTTGGAGATTTTTTAAAATTCACTCTCCCCTTTAGTATTCGGTTATACAAATCATTTTGGTAATTGATCAATTTATCCATTTTGTAATTATAGTACGAACAAAATAATTATTATAAATAATAAACACAAAGTTGCAAATTAGGAAAAATGTAAATTTTCTCTAAGTGTTTGAAATAATGTACAATCTTGGGTGAAATCCGGCATGGATTCCCCGTTCCTTCGTTTTTTATAAAACTATTCTAAGTGTTACAAAGACTAAAATTTTACTTGAAACTTAACTTTAAAATTATGTGAGAAAAATCTAACAAAGTGAACTATAAAAATAAACTTAGTGGACTGTAACTAAATTTAATCTAAGTTCTTGAATCTTCAAAGTTAATGTAAACAAAAGTACTCAGTTTTCATGCACAGTAAACTCACAATCACTAGTTGTCACCATCGACTTCCAATTTAAGAGGTGTATCCGCTTGTTGACGTCTTTATGCCAGACTAATAACAGCACCCGGCATCGCCTGCATTCAACCACGATGTACCCTGGAACTTGACAACGTCACTCCTGCGCCGTCCTCGTCTTCGTATCCTGACCAGCTTCAACTAGAGCGGTCTGAGGTGCGTCACTTGCTCACTTGTGCTGCCTTGGCACCAGAGAGGTCAGACTGACCTCAACACTTGTGGTTGCGGCAGCGATCCACTGCCCCACAAGTCGGAAGAATCAAAAATCGCTGATCCCGTCAACTTTGACAGATCGGCTTCGATGGACCAAATGTACAGGTCTAAACCGGGTCTAACTGCGAGTGCTTGTTTGCTACTATGCAATGTTATTAAAATAAAACCAAAATTTGGGTATCAAATCACCTTTACTAATAAACACATCAACCTTATAACGGGTGTTTTTTTTAGAGGTATAGAACTTTAAGTTGGCATAACTGTTTTAACTGGCGGTATTTTTATCAGCTGTAAAGTGATTTATATTTAGTTTGGCTTGGCATTTCAACATGAATAGACTGACGCCTGAACAATGCTTCCAAATTGTGCAAATTTATTTTGAAAATCATGGTTCTGTCCGAAATACGTATCGTGATTTTCATAAGCGAATTTTGTTTAGCGGTGCAGCTCACTTTTGGTTGAATGGATACGTCAATAAACAAAACTGCCATATTTGGGGTGATGATAATCCTCAAGTGTATGTTGAGACACCGTTACATCCAGAACAACTGACTGTGTGGTGTGCTTTATGGGCTGGTGGAATAATTGGTCCGTACTTCTTTAGAAACGATGCTGACCAGAACGTTACAGTCAATCGTGACTGCTATAGAGCGATGATTACTGACTTTTTCGTTCATCAATTGAACAACCATGATGTGCAGGAGTAATGGTTTCAACAAGACGGCGCAACATGTCACATAGCTCGTGCCATAATTGATTTATTGAAGGAAACGTTTGGTTACCGCATAGTTTCACGTTTTGGACCCGTGGATTGGCCTCCAGGGTCGTGCGATTTAACGCCACTTGACTATTTTCTGTGGAGATATGTGAAGTCGCTCGTCTACGCCGATAAGTCCGAAACGATTGACCACTTGGAGGACAACATTCGGCGCGTTATTGCCGATATACGGCCACAAATGTTGGGAAAGTCATCGAAAATTGGACCTCTAGATTAGACTACGTCCGAGCCAGTCGTGGCGGTTATATGCCAGAAATCATATTTAAATTATAATGCCAGAAGATTTTCTTTCGAATAAAGCCATTTTCATGTCAATAAAACCAATCACCTTTGTTTTATTCCATTTCAAAGTTCTATACCTCTAAAAAAAACACCCTTTATAATATTAACGGAGAATCTTGATAGCGGCATTTAGTGTGACATCATTAGCACGCCATCTATCGGTAAACATTTAAACTAAACTATAATTGCTTGTACATCTACATTATTATTGCACTGATTTTACTTATGTCCTGCAGCTGCAGCTTCTTTAGCTGCAGCTTCGGACGCCGCAATTAGTTGAGCCTTTTCTGATGAGTCTAATTCATTTAAATCTAAAGTTACTGCTTCTTCCTCGAAAACCTCCAAGGGCCCCGACTCCCCCTCCGCCTCCACCGGTCTCCTATCTGAGTACCTATCTTTTGTTTCTTCGCTAAGGTCATCGAATAGATGTAGATAAGCTTCCGGATCCTCATCAATATTGGCTGGGATAGCTGGCATACCGACTCGAAGCTTATTATACACTTTGTTTATTAAAAATATTCTTTCAACTGCGTAGTTTATATCTATATTACATTGTAATATTTTCTCAAATATGATTAGATACCATAAAAAATATGTCTTTTTATCGTATTGCCTTATTTTTGTGGCTAAGTAGTCCATTTTGCGTAAATTATGATGAATTGCTGAATCTAGCAAAGCAATCTTATAACTAGGATTTTCAGAAAAAAATGCTCTCATTTTCTTAGTTCTGTCGATTCTGTCTCGTGCTACATAAATACTTTGCTTCATGAAATGGAATATTTTTTCAACCTGTCTATCTGCGTTTTTCAAAAAATCAAAAAATCTTGCATATGCTGACGGATTCTCCCTAAAGTGAGTTTTGTAACCAGCCGTTTGTAAGCGGTTTTTTCTCGTAGTAGCGAAGTGAAAAAACAGCTGTCGTCGAGAGCTTTTCTCGTTTTGTTTTTTACCAAGGTTAATTAACCTCCTGAAGTTATTCATATCCATAATGTTTATGTCCAAATTATCTTCGGTATATTCTTCTGCCCCTGTATCGTTCGATTTTGTATTCTTAATGTAGTTCATGAAGGGGCCATCAAGCTTTAAACGCTTAGCAAATATTTGGCTTATCATGGCTGCCCCAGGAATAGGGACACCAGGGGCTCCTGTTATACACACTGTTAACTTTACACCTAAAATAATAAGATTAAATTCAGGTTACGTACGCATACTGTTTTTTCTAGTCATATTGTAAGGAAGACCGAGGGGAAAGGAAACAACTTTTAATACCACCCATTAATACCGAGTAAAGGCTCTCAAAAAATATTGTTGAGAGTTTTTTACTCCAAATGGCGTCGTTATACATTACTACCAAATTAAAGCTCGTGATCAAACTAATACAGTTTTTAAGCAGAGAATCTGTTAGCTTACTAATGTGAATTTTTTCATCCACCAGAACATCCTCTATTTGCCACTTTAGTAGTACATTATTCATAAAAGAAAAACTATCAATACATTAAGAAGTAGAATTAAATACAACATGTAACTTACATGAAACTGACAATATTGATAATAAATACAACATCTCTTTTCCAATTCTGTAAAAAAGATCGATAATGAAATTTTAACTATTTTAAATCAATCTTTGAGATATATGAGACGCATAGTAGGTACTTACTTATATTAAATTTAAAATTAAGTCGTAACAATTTTTTTTAACACTTATAACTCAAGAACGCGAGAGTTCGTTTTGAAGATATAAAATTTTTCTTTATCCCAAAGAGCAGAAAATGCGAAATAAAAGCACTGAAAAGTCTATAGAAGTCTGAGGTGATATGGTTCCCCGGACCTAATATAAAATAACATAATTATGCTTAAAACATCTGAATCATTGTAATTTTAGAAAATACTTATAGGTAGTAGTTACTTAATAGGATATCAAGTAATGATATTAAAAAGTATTCAAATATTTTATAGTGTTGATAATAAACGGACATAATTAGATTTCATTCAAGCGATGGTGGCTTAACCGTAATCTTAACCATAGGTAGGCAGAAAACGGGTGAAATCTGAACGCATACCTACTGTACCTCTGCTGTAAAGTATGTGATTCGTAGATTTGGTAGAGTTTGTTGCCGCAATGGCTACAATATTCCAAAGTAAAAAGGGGCACGGGTTAGAATAGAGGTGTGATGTACTTAGTGTTTGAAGTATGCCACATATATAGGATTTCTTATTACAACAAAACTGTATTACGTTACGTTGGGCACAACATAACGAAGTACTTAGCTTTTCTTTTTTTTTAACGTGAGGGAAAATGAGCGGCCGTCAGACCGGTCATGGACGAGTGGCTGGAGAGGAGACACGGTGCTCTCTCCTACCGGTTGTCACGAAGTACTTAGCCGTCCTCAGGCCCCCGGTCATAGACAATAGTATTTGGCGAAGACACGACGGCGGCGCCCAGGCCGCCGACTGCGGAACTGAGGTGGGAGAGTTCTCTCTCATCCCCGCCCCGCCGCCTCTTTCACTAGCATGACCTGCTCGCAGAAAGAGGCGGCGCAGTTTCACTTACTCCCGCTGGAGATCATGGCTCGCACCATGGTCTCGAGCGGAAGAGTGTCCACGTCCAGACCCACTACGAGGAACTGGCGCTATTGCGCCCATGCCGTGCACTCCATGCGTGTGGAGCACTGTGTCATCGCAGTAGTCCTAGCAGTGCTGACACTCGGTCGTGGTTTCCCGGTGTACTGATACTTACCGATGCTACCGGGCCCGGTAAGTATCTGTGACAACGGTAGGAAAGAGCACTGTGTCTACTCTCCAGCCACTCCTCCATGACCGGTCTGACGCGATTGTGGCGAATCCCCCCTTTGGTTGCTCAAGTCGCACCTTCCATGTCTCCGGTTTCCTGATGGAGCAGGGACCGCTGGGCCTTGATTTACCGAGACGCAGGCCTTTGGCCCCGCTCCAGCGCCTCCTTGCACCATCTAAAGAGTGACGCAAGGGCTCGCGCTTCCAGGTCCCATGGAGGGGTCCCGGCTAGGAGACATGCCACCTCACCTGAGATCGAGCGGTATCCCCTTATCACCCTGACGGCCATCGCCCTCTGTGGGCTCAGCAATCTAGCCACATTGCTGGCCGTCAGGGTCTCCGCCCATACGGGGGCCCCGTATAGGGCTATACTTCGCACGATCCCCAGGTACAGTCTCCTGTGTTGGGTCCCCTGACGTTGGGCATCAGCCGCGCTAGGGCGGCTGTAGGCTCACCACCTATGACGTGGGATATAAAACTATAAGGTGAAATATGGGCGTATATTATGCATCTGCCTACGCCTTCAGGGATAAAGGCGTGACTATTTAGAAACACCTAGTTAAATGCACCATGGGAAAAAGAGGTTTACCGATTGCTTACAAAGTACAAAAAAATTATAAGATCATAAGCAAAGGTAATAAGTTGAAGTTGCAATGGGCTCCATCGCATAAAGGATTAAAAGGTAACGAGGAGGCTGACAGATTAGCAAAATCAGGGTCTCAACAGGGATCCTCCTTTTTCAAGATCTCGAAATTTTACTACATTATTCGGAAATTTTAAATGTTTATAAGGTCTATTGCTATAATTTTTGCAGAGAATATTTCGACCAACCGGTGAAAGGAGAAAGTAATTTGGTATAAAACTATTCAGAATCAACCTCCTCGGTACCCCTGGTTTGCGGGATCTTAATTAAATAGAAGTTTGATCGTTTTAGCGTTAAGGTTGCGCTCCGGACAAATTCCATTATGAGGATCGATGATACACCCAACTGTTTAACCTGTTGCACAATTGATGATGTCCAATATGTCCTAGTAGTGGAGTGTGAACCAACCAAGGTAGTGTAAGGTAGGCGTCGATTTCGGCTCATGTATTTGATAAAATCAGACCATAGACCTTCAGACAAAAGGTCAGGTCAAGGGTACCTTCTATTACCTATAATTACAAAAGAAGCGAAAGTTGTGTGACTGTGACGGGATCGTAACTTGGAAAGTTATAAACTCGATTCTGTAACATACCTCCGTCAGACGTTTCTCTGCCGGATGAGCCGCCGACAGAACGTTTTAATTATGAGTAGTTCACCGATAGAACCTTTCAACTACGAACGTTTCGCCGACAGAACGATTAATTCATGAGTAAATCGACGACAGAATCGTTCAACAAATAAGAATTCGTCGACAAAACCAAATAAATAACCACGAAGACTAAGGCGGGAGCTCCTCGGGGCGGAGCTCCCGCCTTAGCCTTCTATTCTAACTTATCCGAGTCGGGGTGTTAACCATTCACTTATTATGGTTGAATTAATCGTTTTGTCTGCGAAATGTTCGTAGTTAAAAGGTTCTGTCGGTGAACAACTCATCAATCGAAACATTCTGTCGGCGGCTCATCCGGCAGAGAAAAGTCTGTCGGAGGTATGTTTCAGAGCCAAAAACTCTGCCTATCCGGATGGAAATAAGGTTTTTTTTTTTTTTTTTTTTTAACGTGAGGGAAAATCCTCGTAGAATGCTATGCCGGACTCTTACCGACTAAAAAACCTCACGTAACGCCCAACAGCCTATGGTTGAGAGCCCCGGGTAAGCCCTCAGGAAGGATGTCCCGTGACTCCCAACAGACCTACGGCCTCCAATGCGGCCTCGCCCAGGGGGTGGTTCGGGTGCAATCCCGCGTCTATGGGGGGTTTCGGGTGTGACCCCGCTTCTAAGGGGGGGCGTGCGTGAGTGCTCACGTCACGCTGCCGTCATGGGCCTGCTCCTGTAAGGACGGCGAGCGGCCCTCTCACCGTCCTCAGACCCCCGGTCATGGAGGCCGATAGTCCTCGGCGAAGACACGTCGGCGGCGCCCAGGGCGCCGACTGCGGAACTCGGGTGGGAGAGTTCTCTCCCGCACCCGGCCCGCCGCCTCCTTCGCGAGCATGACCTGCTCGCAGAAAGAGGCGGCGCAGTCCCACTTACTCCCGCTGGAGAGCATGGCTCGCACCATGGCCTCAAGCGAGAGAGTGTCCACGCCCAGACCCACTACGAGGACCTGTCGCTGTTGTGCCCACGCCGTGCACTCCACCAGCGTGTGGAGCGCCGTGTCATCGCTGCGGTCCTCGCAGTGCTGACACTCGGCCGTGGTTTCCCGGTGTTTTCGCCACAGATACCTACCGAAGCTACCGTGCCCGGCAAGCATCTGTGTCAACCGGTAGGAGAGAGCACCGTGTCTTCTCTCCAGCCACTCGTCCATGACCGGTCTGACGGCCGCGATTGTGGCGAATCCCCCATTTAGTTGCTCAAGTCGCACCTTCCATGTCTCCACGGTTTCCTGGTGGAGCAGGGTCCGCTGGGCCTCGATTTCTCGAGACGCAGGCCTTTGGCCCCGCTCCAGCGCCTCCTTGCGCCATCTGAACAGTGACGCAAGGGCTCTCGCTTCCAGGTCCCATGGAGGGGTCCCGGCTAGGAGACATGCCGCCTCACCGGAGATCGTGCGGTATCCTCTTATCACCCTGACGGCCATCACTCTCTGCGGGCTCAGCAGTCTAGCCACATTGCTGGCCGTCAGGGTCTCCGCCCATACGGGAGCCCCGTACAGAGCCATGCTTCGCACGATCCCCAGGTACAGCCTCCTGTAGGGAGCGTTGGGTCCCCTGATGTTGGGCATCAACCGCGCGAGTGCGGCCGATGCTCCCCTCAGTTTTGGGACCAAACTTCGGAAGTGATGTCCGAAGTTCCACCGGCCATCGAGTACGAGCCCCAGATACTTCATCGAGGGCTCGATGCCGATGCTGACGCCCCCTACCTGTAGGCTGGATCCCGCAGGTGGCCCCATCCGAGGTCCGTGGAAGCACAGAGCCTCGGATTTGTGAAGGGCGACCTCGAGACCCAGCCGCCGAATCCGACCCACGACCTGAGCAACCCCTGCCGTGGCCTTAAGTGCTGCGGCACGGTGCGTTGCTCCTCGCGCCGTAACGAGGGTGTCGTCGGCGTAACACGTTACGCCGACCCCTCTGAGCAACGGACCACGCAGCACCCAGTCGTAACCGATGTTCCACAGGAGCGGCCCTAAAACCGATCCCTGTGGAACACCGCACGACACATCTCGCCGACCCGGCCCTAGCCAGCTCGGGTAAGTTATGGCTCTCTCGGAGAGATAAGCCCCGACAATTCGACGGAGGTAGGGAGGCACTCCATGATAGATAAGCGCCTCCCTGACGCAGCTCCAGGGCAAGGTGTTGAATGCGTTGGCGATGTCGAGAGACACCGCCACCACCACCTCACCCTGTGAGACTGCTTCCTCCGTCAGGCCTCTAATGCGCATGATCGCGTCCACGGTGGAGCGTCCCTGACGGAAGCCAAACTGGCTATCCGCCAGATCAGGCCCCACGCGTGTGAGGTGCCCGACGAGGCGTTGTGCAATAATGCGCTCAAAGAGCTTGCACACCTCGTCGAGCAACACGATCGGCCGGTACCCTGATGGGGAATTTGCCGGCCGCCCCGCCTTTCGAATCAAGACCAGTTTCCCTGTCTTCCAGACCTTGGGAAACTGGCCTTTCTCGAGGCATGCGCTAAAGAGCCCAATTAGTCGAGGCCCAAGCTCTTCGAGAGCCAGGACCCACGCTCGGCCTGGAATGCCGTCGGGTCCAGGGGCGGTGTTTCTGCGGGATTTAAGCCGCAGTACAGCCGCCCCTAACTCTCCTCGGTGACTACGGGCACGTCGTTTTCGCTGCCTTCCGCGTTGGGCGCCTGAGACGAAGCCATGCGCGGAGAAATGTGTTCCTCCGCTCTCGATGGGAACAAGGAGTCCAGTACCTCCTCCAGCCGCTCCGGCTGGAGACTCTGAGTCAGTGGGGGCGCCTTAGGGCGTAATTTGCCCCTTACCATAAGGTACGGGCGCCCCCACGGGTTCCGCTCCAGACTCTCCATCAGCTCATCGCGGCCCAACTTTTTGGACCGCTTAATGGCCGTCTGGAGGGCCCTCTTGGCTTCCTTGTACCCATCATAAAGCTCCGTCTCTCGGGCTGCCGCATCGTCTGGGCGGCGACGCCTCCGGCGGAATCTGGTGTACCGGCGGCGCGCGGTAACGCACTCCGCGCGCAACTGCGCGATTTCCGGCGTCCACCAGTACACCTGCTTCCTCGCCGGTCTGGGCCTAGCCCTGGGCATCGCCGCATCGCAGATGTGCGACATGGCTCTCCCGAACCACTCCACTTCGGCATCAACATCGGCAGGCCCGTCCGCTGTCGGAATCCAGGCCTGCACGATGGCCGCCTCCAGGAGAGCCTCCCGATCCAGGCGATGGAGTGCCCAACGCGGTTCCGGGGGATTCGCGATTGTTGGCGGCAGGTTAGGTGGAGGGGAGACGTCGAACCGAATATATCGGTGATCTGACGACGTCTCCTCCTCCTCCACCACGCGCCATCCCTGGACACGGCGGGCGAGCTCAGGGGTCGCAAACGAAACGTCTATGACCGAGCTGAGCCCCCGCCGCGTCCAGGTTGCGACATTCCCCCGGTTCAGGATGACTAGGCCACGTGTAGTGACCCAGTCCTCCAGTATCCTCCCCCTGCCTCTGGTTTCCCGGGAGCCCCAAGCCTGCGACCAGGCATTGAAGTCTCCCAGGACCAGGACAGGGCGAGGCCGGCATGCAGCGAGAACGACGTCCAGCTCAGGGAGCCATAGCTCAAACTGATGCTGGTCGAGGCTCGGCGAGATGTAAACGGCCACGACAGCCACACCCTCATATTCCGCCACGACGCAACCCGGGCCCCTAGCAATAAGCGCTAGGCGCGAGTCGTCCGCGCCGGTCCCCCCAAAGATGGTCGCCAGGCCGTCCAGATCCACCGGGCTTCCCGGGTGAACCCAGTACGGCTCGGCGACGACTACAATATTAATGGACCACTGCCTGATGCTCTGGTACAGAAGGTCCTGAGCACCAGTGCAGTGGTTCAGATTCACCTGCAGGATGCGGATATGGGTGTCCATTAATGGACGTCCATATCCGCACCCTGCCGCGAACGTGCACCCTCACCCTCACCCCCCCGTGCGGACGGACGGGGCTTCGGCCTTGAGGCAGCGCAGGTCTTACTGCTCGCCCGGTGGTTTGCCTCCTTGCCCTCCGCCACGCATTTAAAACAGCGTGGCGGAGCGTCACAGGCAAGGGCCGTGTGACCGGGCTGACTACAGCGGAAGCACCGATCGCCTACGGTGACTTCCGCCGTACACTGCACTCCTACATGCCCCACGACCAGGCACCTATAGCACCTGTCTTCGCGGGGCTGCAGGAGATGCACCTGCGCCCTCAGGAAGCCTCCAATAAGGAGGCTCCGTCCGTCCGCCACTTTCTGGGCCGCCGCGACGGGACAGCTCACGACCGCCGACCCGTGACCAGTGGGGCCAAAGCGGATTTCGCCTGACCTCACCTGATCACGGGGGCAGCCACTCGCCTCCACGACGGCGGAGATTATCTCCTCCGTCGTGGCCGCGTCATCCAGACCCGAAATGCGCAACGCGGCGCATTTGTTGGGTCTGGTGACGCGGACGTCACCCTTGTCCAGCGACTCCCGCAGCTTTGCCGCTAAGGCATCCGCTTTGGGGCCGCTGGTGGCGCCGGAGACCTCGAGGAGGCGCGCTCCGGTGCGCGTCACCTTGCACCGGAGCCCTCCCTCAATCTCGAGGGCCTTGAGGTCTACTGAGGCTTTCGCCTGCTTCAGTACCTCGGCGTACCCCACGCCCTTCGCCTTGCCCTCTGTCGTCACCGTAATGACGACGGCAGTGGAGCGAGGAGCGCGGAGCCTCTTCGGCGCCTTCGCCGCGGCGGCCTTTGCCGCTTTTGCGGCGACCTTTGCCGCCTTCTTGGCAGCCTTCGCCGCCTTTTTGGCGGCCTTAGCCGCCTTCTTCTTTGCTCCCGCCACCTCCCAGATCCCCTCTCTAGAGGGAGTCTGGGGTGCGGCGGGAGCGCTGGCTGTGCTGGTGGAGGCGGGGTTGCCACCTCCACCAGGTGCCGTCTTCTTCTTGGGGGCGGAGGCCTTCTGCTGGAGACCGGGAGCCCCACTGGGTGCAGCCGTCGTCGCGTACGACGGGACGACGGGTGCCGCCAGCGGTGGGCGGTATGCCCGGTCCTCGAGGACGCCGAGGCGGCGCTCGATGGTCTCCAGCAGTTGGACCATCGTCGGGGTCGCCTTAGGTGCACGGGGAGCGGGGGTTTTAACACCCCGAGCCTCCCCGGCCCCCTGGATGAGCTGCGTAAGCTTGCCGATTTCCTCCCGCATCAGCTCTTGCTGCTTGCGGGAGTCGGCAAGCTCCTTCTCCAGGCTCGCAACCCGAGCCCGGAGCTTCCCCTCCTCGCTGGAGACGCTCCTCTCCAGGAGCTCCTCCAGCGCCTTCGTCGCCTCTGTGACTGCTTCCGTCACCACCTTTCTTTTGCCCGCAACATTCTTGGCGCCCTTTACGGCGCCAGTAATGCGGGCAAAAGCCGCCATTATCTCCTTAGCCGCCGGCACCTCCGTGACTCTCCCGCTTGGCAGCGGGGGCACAGTTGCCGGCGGCTCTACCACCCTTCCTCTCGCTCTGTAGAGATCGGCTTTCCGACCTCTACCCGCGGTGGTGGCCACTACCTTTCTAGGAAGGTCCTCCTCACTCGACGATGTCTCCGACCCAGGCCGACGGAACAGGCCTTTGCCTGGTCCGCTCGACCTGGGTCTCTTCCTAACTGGGTCGGCATGGTTGCAAGCGGCGAGGTTGCCCTCGGTTTCGGTGCCCATGTCGACAGCCGACTCCATCTCTCTCTCTGTGGACGCGACCTCCGCGTCACTTTGTTGAGTGGTTTTAAGGCACACCCTTGGGCCTGGACTGTGGTGACCCCTCCCATATACCACCTGGGATGAACCCTGGCGGGGGTCGACATGACGAGTCATGCCAAGCGATTCCCCAGACACTGTCCGGGTGCGCTCCTGGGTAGTTCTATCCGAATAATTTACCTCAGTCATAGTGTTTTTTGCGTTTAAAGTCCGCCGACTTTTTATGGGTGGAAGTGGGGAAGTTGGGAGTGGACTTGAGGATGGGAAAGGGTGGGAAGGTAGGAGTGACGCCCTCGGCACTGAGTTCCCCCCAGCGATGCATCCCATTGCCGGGCGTCAGAGCGTAGGATTCGGGTAATTTTTTATAGAGGTTTTCTTCCTCGCAACTCCAAAGAGCCACCGTGCCCGTCTGTTGCCAGACGGGGTTACGGCTCGGCCGAACGGTGGTTCCTATGGAACCGTGTACTTCGCCACTGATCGCTCAGTGGCGAAGTACTCGTCGCCCTGGGAGTTCTCCACTAAGTACGCTCTGCATAACAGAGCGCATGTGGAGAACTCCAAACCGGCCATAAAGGCTCCTTGGTGGACTATTGGCCGTGGGCGACGACGTGCGCCTCAGGCGAAGTCCACATCGTCGTCCACGTTACCAGGATGCACCACGTGGAGGTTGTCCTACCCAGCACCCCGAAATAAGGTATGTTTAACTCGCCAAAATTACGCCGCCCACCTATGGGAAGCCATGGAGCATTTATCGAATTAGGAACCACTTTAACAGTCCACAAGACTGGTGTACAGCTTAAATACAGCTCTCGAGTTTGCGGCCCAATGATGCCACTTCAGACTCCGCTCGAGGAACCCAAGTTTATAAATGGAGGAAAACACGTGTACTGTACACGAGTCTCCCAAGTGTGTCCCAAACAGTGGAGAGAATCTTCGTCAAAACCGAACGCTCTCTCTCAATAGCTCGTTCCATCGAACCATAGTTCTGACGACGATTCTCTCCACGACATGAAAGTAGCACCTCTGCTTGACACATACCCACCTACTATGTACCTACTCATGCCTATATGTGTGAGTCAAAGCGGGTTGAAAGTGTGAATGATTTCCAACATACCGATTTACCCACACAGTTACGCTTGTGCATGTTATACACGCTGTGTGCTCAAAGGAAAATTCATAAAATGTTTCTTTTGTCGAGCTTCCACCGAACTGACGTTTTCGTTAGGTTTTGACGTTTAATTTCTATTGCGCGGTTCAAATTATTTTCAAAGAGACCTGAAAAGCGAAGAAAAAGAATTCGAACAACGAAATTAGTGAATAAAAGATTTATACTGATTATTTCTATAGAGGAACACGTGTAGTTTCAGCCAGTAAGATTCTTCTTGGATAACTCGTCTAACCATGTTTTAAGCTTGCATTATGTGGTTTGGAGACAACCACTCTTCTTAGGTACGGAACCCTTAAAATACATTAAATTTAACCATAAACAATGATACATAAAATAAGGAAATCAAAATTTGACACACAGTCACGCAAAGCCATGGCGACATGTAGCACTTGTAAGCCAATCTCACAGCCTACCATACTATTGACAATGGTCATCAAGTTGGCGGTCATATAGCTTCTACTACACGCTTCGTTTAAAGAACCCGGGGTTCTAGAATATATTATAATGATTATTTCTATCGAGGTATGCACAGAACACAGGCCGTGTTTTAGAACGCTTCTCAAAACTCAATGTAGATACTTTAGAGGGTAGTTTAATGCAGTAAAACCTAATTTGAAGCCTTTCTTGTCATATCGTATTACGACCTTGTTTGTTATGATCTGTACCCTTATCACGATATTCCTTTCTTTGTCTATAAATGAAGACATACTTATCACCTATTACGTGAGACCAAAACAAATGGAGAAATATAAGTGTGTAATATGCCTCTGCCTATACCTTCAGGGATAAAGACGGGACAATATCAACGTCACTTCTATACTCCGCAGATTTCTTATTTCCACTCCATTAATTTTACTTTCAAGTGCTTGGTTTAAGATCACGTCGCAAGCACCCCAACATTTACATGAAAAAGTTGCTAAATTACGGTTCCGTTAATGAGCTCCTTCCTATTTATACTGACACTGCTCCAATTAAAAAACTCGTCACTGGCCCTTTTGAATTAAAAATGCAAATTTAAATTTACCAACCGTTCGGAATCCTTTTTCCTCCTACCTTTAGGAGTAACTTACAAAAAAGTTACGAGAAAGCCAAAAATTAAAATACATTTGAAAGAAGATTTCTTTCGCACAAATCATTAGTAAAAAATTTACCGAAGAAATTTAAATGAATTCATAAAGAGTATTGACTGCTATTTCGCTTGTCTTGAAAATAAAGCCTTTGTTATATACAACAAGCCTTTGGAAATCATTTTAATCCTAGCCTGTGTTCCGAATTGTCAAAGCCCGCTTTTCCACTCAATCTCCGTCGATTTTATTCGGTTTTTGACGTCGAACTTTTGCGTCACAAAGGTAGGTATCTCGTTTCTTTTGCAAGTAGGTCAGTAAAGATGAAAATTACTGAATAAACGAATCAGATGTGTATTGATTTCACTGCTTGAAGACTACTTGATAAAAGGAATGCCATTGAGCATTGTTTTACGTATAAAGTCTTGTAAAAAGATACGATATAAATTTAAGAAAATATTATCTCTTATATCTAAAGAAACCTAAAAACATTATTTTTCTTACCTCCCATTTTATCCTGATTCTATTCATAGCAAAGTCTTGTAAGAAATCCTCTGAAAGCTCCTTAGTTGAACATTTTGTTTTTCAGAACATTTTCTTTTCGAAATCTAAAGGTGTTATAGCCTAACCCCCTTATTCATAATCGTTTATTAAACCTATTTTAGTTAAAACACACTTTAAGTCTATTGCTGTCTCTAACCAATGACAGAGTATGGTTAGAGACAGCAATAGACTTAAAGTGTGTTTTAACTAAAATAGGTTTAATAAACGATTATGAATATGGGGGTTAGTGTTTATTATGTAAGGTAAGCTTTTGTGTACTAGCCAAACTAACAACTGGAATGAGTGTAGGCACTGATTCGCCACATTCACTTAGGTTGATTTCGGGTGTTTAAGATTCCAAAGAGAAGAGATTTCATAATCACCTACGATGAAATTCTATCTACACAATAACATCAGTTATAATAATTTCAAAATATTGATTTAAAATTACCTTTTTATTAGATACACACCATAAAGACCGTTAGTTACATTTTAATGTTTTCCCCATACTCCAGCTCACTCCATACTAGGCTTGCATGTCTTTTGGGTGCCACCAGTGACTATTACTATATTTAGTAACCATTGCTCGTACAAAACTAAAAAAATGGTTATCTTGCAAACAGAAACCAGAATTTATAAAAAAATACGTCCGTTTAATACTTTTTAATTTTCAATTGTTGCAAATTTTTATGATACGAGTAATTCCATATACATCCTGCAGTCTCACAACGTCACTAAACTAAGAAAAAGTTATTTTAGTAGAATACTTCGTGCCATTAGACGCAACGCCAATAAGGAAGTACCCACACGGCAGCTAAAATGTCAGAATGTATTTTATAAAGCATGATATACATACGAGTATATCCCTTTCGTCGTATGTGGTCGCCTGATGATTTCTATGGAAACATGTGGATTATGAGTTGATTTTGTGATATAATATAATTATACATTATCATTAAAGCAATCTAACGATAAATTTCTATGAACGATCGGGTTTTTTTTTTGTCCTAAACTAAATTTACGAAAACGAATAGGTACATGAGGGCGGTTGGCATCCTTGCGGACGGTGCTAAGGCGATTCCGGTACCTGAGGTCAGGGTCCAGGCGCTGAGGGCGATTCAATGCACATTAGTCTAAAACGCTTGGTCGAGTCTTATGTAGTAAATAAATTAATCAGAATCTAGCTGCCGTGTGTGAACTCCTTTAAATTAGTAGATACCTAATCTGGACTGTCATACTGAATTTCGAAGTTCAAAATAGCGATGAACTGTAGCCCTAAAGTACCGAAACGCGACTCACGTTAGTGCGAAAGTACGCCACATCGATACCCATAATTTCGAATGTTTTCCACCGCGAAGCACGGTAGTGCGAAAGTATTCCACATCGATTCACACATTGTCGAATGTATTCAAAAAGTACATAAGCATTATTATCCGTGGTCTGATACCCATAACACAAGCAGGTTATTCCTAGCTTACTTTGGGATCAGATAGCGTTGTGTGAAATGTCCGTGAATATTAAAAAAAAATTGTTTCTAGATATATTGAGCTTGTATGACACAGGGCGGGAGCTCCATACAAATAATTCAATTTCAAATCTGTCACCTACACTAAATATATACGTTATTTTTGTATAGAGCTTGAATGTGTGTGTGACCACTAATAAATAAATATTCACGGACATCTCACACAACGCTATCTGATCCCAAAGTAAGCTAGGAATAACCTGCTTGTGTTGGGGGTATCAGACCACGGATATTAATACTTATATACTTTTAAATACATACATATTATACATAGAAACACCCAGACGCTTGAGACAAACATTTATGGGTCACACAAATATTTGTCTCCGGTGGGAATCGAACCCACGACCTCCAGCGCCGCAGGCGGTATCACTACCGACCGCCACAGAGGCAGTCATACTACTAAGGTTAAGCAAACGTTTCCTCAAATACCCTTATGACAGCTGTGGCTACTATTATATTATTATCTTTGCTATAGAGCAGATGTAGGAGATACACTCCACATGCCAACATTATCACATCTGCTTTTAGTTCGGAAAAAGAAAAATAGTGTTTGCAGATTTAACCAGAACAAAATAAAATTGCCTGGAAACTTAAGACCTTGGTTATGTAGGCACCGTGTGGTGTTACTTAGTTTAAGCACTATTTAGTATTCTGTGTATTAAGTCAAGAACAAAAAAGCTCTACATTTTTATCTGCAATAGAGTACTACCCGTTCGCTCTAACTTTGCCGCTGGCGTAGAGGCGTATACCCGAATTGTTAATTAGACGAAGTAAATTGACAGTACAACATTGTATGAAGAAGTGACATTAGTTGCTGTCAATTTACTTCGTCTAATTAACAATTCGTCTTTAGTATAGAGCCGAGTGGCAAAGATAGAGTGAGCAGTAGGTACTTTCAAGTCGAATAGTCATGAATTAGAGGCTAAACCTACCTACCTACTTTCGCTAGGAAAATGATTTCCATATTCATAAGGCGCATGTGGATGGTATGGAATATCTAACAATAACCCTTCTAGAGAAGTTAGTGGGAAGACGTGATTTAATCCTTACTAAGAAAGAAATTTTGTGAGTATTTGATGTAGATACCTACGTATGGATTGTTGATTCTTACTTTTTACGCTGTAGCAGCTGAACGAATTTGTATGCAATTTTGTACAGGAATAGATTATAGTCTGGGATAGCACAGGCCCATACATACATTTTCGCGGAATAAGTTCACATGGGTAGCGCGAACGGGAACGGAATTCCACGCAGGAGAAGTCACAAGTACCATTTGATGTGTGCATAAACCCAGAAATTCATAAAATTGGAATCTTTATTGGGAATTCCAAAGATTCTAAATCTGACTCTTTATGAATACTAGGGAGTTACTATCGCATTGCCAATATTGTAAATGAATGTGATGAATTCAAATAAGAAATGGTAAGTTCTCACTTTCTAATGTGTCATTTAAAAGTCGTACTGCTCGTTCGCTCTAACTTTGCCGCTCGGCTCCATACTAAAGTCGAATTTTTAATTAGATGAAGTAAATTGACAGCAACTAATGTCACTTCTTCATACAATGTTGCGTATTTCTATGACGAAGTGACATTAGCTACTGTCAATTTACTTCGTTAACAATTCAGGTATACGCCTCTACGCCAGCGGCAAAGTTAGAGGTACGAACGGGTAGTACCTAACTGATGCCCGAATTATAAAATTTTGTTCCCGGTCCCAGTTCCCATGGAAACATTATTTCCGGAATAAGTAGCCTGTGTGTTATTCCAGACTTATAATCTATAGAGATCGATTATAGTCTGGAATATAGCGGTACCTACAGGGGTAGGTACCGCCAGATCCCTTCAGCCGTTAGAGCGTGAAAAAGTAACAAACATTCACAACCACAAATTATCACATTTATAATCTTAGTGGGAAGAAGCAAATATCTTCAACTGCTATTATCTTTTTAAACTAACGAAGAAATTCAACCACAGCTAGATCTTATTAAAGGTAGAACAGTGAGATCATTACAATGATCGCCATTAATAACTAGCGTTTTGTAGCACAAGCTCGGGATTCCCCCAGAGGACTTTCAGTAGAAACAATTCTAATAGTTGCATTGCATTTATCTTTGCCGGAATAATGTCTCCGCTGAACCTTTTTTTTTCTAAAACTGTGCGGCATCAGTACCCTCAGGGATCGTAAAAACAAATTAACTACTGAAGATATTTTCTCTTGGAAGCATTTCAGCAAATTTCGAGATTTTTATCACAATAATTGAAATATCAGGGGCAGTTTCCTTTGAGCTTTTAGTACTTTTCTTAAAATTTAAAATAAAAGCTAGGTATTTAGAATTCATATAATACTAGCTGACCCGGCGAACTTCGTACCGCCTAACAGTCAATGAATGTCGTGTTACCTTTTAGCTGAACTAATTTAGGCTTTGATGAACGTAATACAATGATACAAAATAATATTAATATAGATAGAAACATAAAAGTATTTTATTATGATGAATGATCATGATAACATACAGAATGAGAATAAAAATTAAAAAAAAAAAAAATTCAAACTCATGGCAGAAAAAAATGATTGAAAACTATGTTGTGCAGATTGGAATACACTCGGATTAATTCATTAATGGGATTTTCATTCAAGCACCTTGTGGTAAACGACATTCTTTGTTTTTTTGGTCAGGCGCAAGAACAAATAAAGCGGATGGTTTGCCGACACGTGAGCATGCCACGTACAATTGACCATAAGAAAAACATGCATTTTCTAGATTGAGGCCACAAATAGTCAAGGATTGGCCCTATGATTTGCTGATCGTCATGGCGAAGGCAAGACGAATCGGGAATTGAATTCGTTCAAACTCAAATGGCATATCCGTTGGAATCATCGGAATCCTTGGAATAAGAACTTCCTCATCTTTAAATTTTCCTTTAAGTATCGACGCGTGAATCACATTGCTCATCAGTTTTTTTATCACCAAACGCGTTCCATTGCACAGTTTTGGTTGGTTTAAATTTCTAAGCATGATGACTACCGAGCCAACCTTAAGTTTTAAATTGTGCGGTGGTAAACCAGGCACATCCAAGAAGTTTAAAAATTCACTTGAATAATTTGTGGCTTCTTCTTCGTATACTTCGTATAGATTTGAATGAATACAGAGTACCTACGATTTGATTTTGAATCATAAAATTGAGGTCATCTACATCTTTATTTTTAGCAGCCAAAAATGCTCGCTCACTTTACCATTAAGTATTTTTGTGGTTAACAATGATATCCGGGAAGACTTTGTTGATAAGCTCGTCTTTTGATGATACAAAATTGCAAACATTTGGAGGAAATGAAATCAAACCGCTCGATTTGTCAACAGCAACTTGACCATTACCGATAGTCAGCAATTGCTTCGCGAAATCATCAGCAGATAGATCGTTCAACAATGCAACTCTCATATTTACAGACAGTTGAAGTTTCTTTACATATCGCCACAGATTTGATGCTTTGAGGCAAGCGTTTATTTCGTCGGCAGCAGTAGATCTTGGAATGAATGGTAGTGTTTGTCTGAAATCGCCAGATAATAAAATCATTGCACCACCAAAACATCTCGAGTCATTGCCCAGATCTTTTAATGTTCGATCTAGTGCTTCCCATGTGCGTTTGTGCGCCATTGTGCATTCGTCCCATATGATGATTTTTGATGCTACTAAAACTTTGGCCATTGCGGAGTGTTCCGAAATGTTACACGTCGGTTGTTCAGTAGTTTGAAGGTTTAATGGCAATTTTAACGCTGAGTGAGCCGTACGGCATCCGTCTAACAATGTGGCCGCTATTCCAGAAGAAGCTATTGCTACCGCAATTTCGGATCTCGCACGTACAGTGGCCAAAATCAATGACATGAGGAATGTCTTCCCAGTTCCACCGGGGGCATCCAAAAAAAATAAGCCGCCATTTCCATCATCAATTGCATTAATCAGTGTATTCTTCCCTCTGCTTAGGATTCAACAGAGGTACATTCGTTTGGACTG
This sequence comes from Miltochrista miniata, assembly GCA_933228765.1. Classification (NCBI taxonomy): domain Eukaryota; kingdom Metazoa; phylum Arthropoda; class Insecta; order Lepidoptera; family Erebidae; genus Miltochrista; species Miltochrista miniata. The sequence goes on along the minus strand of OW121759.1, from coordinate 15,545,651 downwards.
ATTGGATTAGTTGATGTGGATCATATTCACGTTCACGTTCCAATTCTCTATTAAATGCATTTATTCCGCGATCTGGCGCTGGCATTCCTAACCTAACTAACAAACTGCCGCACATGAGGTAACACATATCTTCGATCAAGAGCAAAGTTTGGTTATGCATCTCCTCATTCACCTCAAGATCGGAATCTAATATTAATACTGAATGTGCACTCAAAAAACAAAAAACCACTTTCGACACATAGACAATAGCTCAAAGAGTATATAACCACTACAAAGCTTATCAATAAAAATTATAGACACCCTATAAAAAGACATTTACACTTTTGTTAACCTGTAAATCTTAGGTATTATTTTCGGAAATTAAAATTAAATAATATCGAGTTTTCATTGTTTTTATGATTTATTATGCTATTCGGGGCGGAGACAAATCCAACGAATCAATAACCATGAATATTGGTTCAGCAGATCTCGAGTTATAAATGTTGTAACAAACCCGTCTTTGTTTTATATATTAAGATTACGTATTTAAACATAAATTTCCGATATGTATAACTACTAAATAGTTTTTAGTTAGAGAAATGACGTAGGTATGACCTATGATTGGAGGACCTGTGATTTACGATGCGATGGCTGACCGCTCGTAGCCGTAGCCCCTTTCTATGCTAAACGTATCAATATACCCTTGGTAGCAAAACTGCTGCTCGCAAATAAAAATAAAACAAGTTGAGTCCGAATAACGAATGGCGATTGTAAAGTATAAAATATAGTACACATTGTGAGGCTACCACATGCCGCCCAAAGTAAAGGTTATGGCTTTTAGTTTTATATCGTGCTTTTTATGACGCGAACTGTGACGCAATAAACTTGCTTTTTATAGCGGTATATAGGTGTAAGGCTCGTAAATGACATGGCTTAGGCCTTTCTTTCTATCTTACTAGACTTGGTCTTGATAGGGTTAAAAAAATAAAGAACATCTCATCTTTACTAATATTATAAAGAGGTAACGTTTGTGAGTTTGTGAGGTTGTGAGTTTGTGAGTTTGTGACGTTGTAAAGGGCAATCTCTTGATCTACTGAACCGATTTCCAAAATTATTTCACCAATAGAAAGCTACGTTATTATGGAGTGTCATAGGCTATAATCATCAGGCTACAATGAATAGGAGCTGAGCAGCAATGGAAAATGTAACACAAACGAAGTTGTAAGGGTCAGCTAGTTCGTAATATACTGCGTATGCATACTCGTAGAGTGCGGACATTTATATTTTGGGCGTGGGTTTACGAACAGCTGTCGGGCTGTCACTATACTTTATACAACTAGACTTCCACTGAACCACAAAGGCAATCAAGTTCATAAGTTTATTTTTCACTTGCGATATTTACATCACTGACCTGCCTTAAATCTTAAGTTACCTACTTGGTAGAGGGGCTACCTATAAAGGGTTCGGAATTGTGGTTTCGAGGTCTGAATTCGATTCCCTGTGCTCTGCCTACGTGAGTAAACAAGCAGTTAGCTGCATGAGTTAAGAGAAATTTTAAGATTATAGTAGGTAGGGGAGACCGTGGCGCAACGTAAAAAAAATTTCAGTTGTAGCTTTAAGACTATAAAATATTTTCGTGAGATTTTTGTGTTAAATAATCCCAAAACTATTAAAGAATCAAACCATGGGATTTAATACGAAAAAATATCTAAATATCCATAAAATTACTTTCTTCTTCGAAAAATGTAAGAAGTATAACTTAGACAATAAATAAATTTGACATATTCACTTACACTATTTGGCCCTGCAACAATTTTTAACGATATAAATATAATTATAGTCGAAATCAAATCTGAAGACAATCTTTCGAGGAATAATTAAAATTTGTGTTTTTGTTAAATAATATTTATAATTTCATTTGAATACAGTACCTACGACATGGTACCGTACCTGGTCACCTAGCAAAGGACCCCCTGGCCAGACCTGGTGCGAAGGTTTCCTATCTTATTGGACAGAACACTACTCACTACATCGCCTCTCTGGATAGCGCTGGCAACCTTTTGTACCAAGTAGAATAAGTAGGTGGAGTGGTCTGCACCCACGAGTCCCATGTCCCAAGTCTAATGTCCGAGATTAGCACTTAGCCTAGGACCTCTAACTGCCCATTGTTTCCACAGCTTATTTATCGCGATTTCATACCTGCGGGATAGACGCATTCTGACACTGATGACAGTCTTGGGGTCTTGACTGCGTACTAGTCGACGGGTTGACATACAAATCTAGCACCATAAGCCGAAGTATGAGCACGTCCAGGTTTTGACGTATGTCCTCTGATGGCCTTCCCTTGCCTCCGATTATGCCATGGTCCAGATAAATACCACATGTTCCGGGATGACTTGTCCTGTAAAAATATATTGCTTACCCTAAGTGTGGGGTAACAATTAACACGTTAATACCTACTTGCCCCGGGGTGTTTTGTTGATTTAGCCCCATGGACGGTTTTGGAATAAAAACTATTATAAAAAAGAAATGATTAACATTAGACTTAAAGAAGTTACGTAGAAATATAATGTATGAAACGAGCTACCACACATTATACCAAATATATAACGTTCAAAACCAAAACGGATAAAAGTTCAAAACGGGTCCAATAACGACGCACGTCACAGAACTCGCTCCTGCGGCATATTAGGCGAGATTAATGAGTGTGCAGTACAGTTAACGAGTGTGCAACCTGTGCAGCACAGTCACTGGGCCAAAACTCCAGAAATCACTTGTGATGTACTGTGTATAGTTTCTAAAATATTAGCTTGTTAATACTTCCTCTGTTACTTGAAGCCCCGGTCTCCCCTACGTAAGTTCGACAGAAGAAAAATAGACCATTTATAGTTGCGAAAAAGTACCCATTATGTTGCCAAATCCGCCTTTAGCCCAAAATTTCAGTTTCAATTTCGAATTAGTATCTAAAGATCAGACCTAGTTTACGTTAAATACGTACCTATATCTAAAGCAAGCGACAGTAAACCCGAATAGGTACCATTATCAAAATATACTTACAAAAAGAGAGTTCAATATCAATAAAAACTGAAAATTCTTAAATGGTTTCACGGTATCTTCTCATCGCTAGAGCAGAAAAATACGCTTCAACTCCTGATTTTTGAATAATGGAAAAAAACGGTCCGCTCCCCCGATCTTTGTAACATCATTAGGAAAAAATGAAAAACGATCTCTTGGTTGGGGCACAAAAAAATGTTCGGTTGACAAAACCCTTTTTGCATTCATCGCGTGACGTGTGAAACTCTTCATTTTTTTTCTTGTCAGTGCCATTATACAAGACCACATAGCATAATATTTGAGATTTTTATAAAAAAATCTTCGAATTGTGTTTATCAAATTATATGAAATTCAGATTTCAATGCTTTTCAGTGTGTTTTCTCTGTTTTGTTATAGCTTGCTAGTCAAATTAACGTCGCCGCTCTTACAGTCCACAAGACTTTTGAGAGTGGCGCCCGCAAGTTAGCGGTTCAATGATAGCTATTGGGAGTCCTCAGACATCCTTCCGAGGGCTTATCCGGGGCTCCCAACCATAGGCTGTTGGGCGTTACGTGAGGTTTTTAGTCGGTAAGAGTCCGGCATAGCATCCATGATGGATTTTCCCTCACGTTAAGAAAAAAAGAAAAAGTGGTTCAATGATGTGCCTATTCCCTCTCCGCTAGAAGAACCCGGGTTTGTAAGAGAAAGAAAACCTGTGTCCTGGAAGAACGTCTCAAGCACATTAGTAATTAAACGATTAAATACCAACTCGTGCAGTTCCAAGAATCAAGTCCAAAGAGAAACAAAGTTTTGAATCGCTCGGTTCTAAAGTTTTTTCACTTGTTAAGAGTAGCGCCTGCGCCCGGCACACGTTGTTCAAAAAGGGACAAGGTTTTGAACAAAATGTGCTTGAAGTTTAAAATTTAAAGCTTTTCGTTTCACTTACAAAAAGCAAAGATTCGGACAGATTATCACCTCCTAACGCCGTCCGTTAAGTGGTTCAATGATGTGCCTATTCCCTCTCCGCTAGAAGAACCCGGGTTTGTAAGAGAAAGGAACCCTGTGTCCTGGTAGAACGTCTCAAGCACATTAGTAATTAAACGATTAAATACCAACTAATCAAGTCCAAAGAGAAACAAAGTTTTGAATCGCTCGGTTCTAAAGATTTTTTTCACTTGTTAAGAGTAGCACCTGTGCCGGCACACGTTCAAAAAAAGAGAGGCTGGAATAGAGCCCCTAAATACCTAAATGAGATAAAATCGACGCTGGCCTCCTTACTTTTTGTTGACAAGGTTTTGAACAAAATGTGCTTGTAGATACTTTAAAATTTAAAGCTTTTCGTTTCACTCACAAAAAACAAAGATTCAGACAGATTATCACCTCCTCACGGACGGCGTCGGGCGAAGAGATAGGTATATAGTTAATACCCCTACCATCCTAGAAAGCCGTCTTTGTGTCACCTACGTTCTCAAATCTCGGAGCTTTAATATTGGCTTTGCTTTTAAAGTGTTTCGACTAGCTCTAAAACACCGAGAGCTTAAAGGGGTTTTAGAACCTGCCTTGCGATCAACAATCGTTTTCACTAGACGGTTATAGATGAACTAGCTGACCCGCGCAACTTCGTATGCGTATTAAAGAAAGAGAAATAGAAAGATTCCCCGTCGCGAATATTCTTGTTGCGTGGTTTCCTATCGCGTGGTTTCGCCTAATTTTATTTAATTAAATTTAATTTTTTTTTTAGAGTAATGGAATGAAAGGCTTCCTTTAATGATTGTCTACAATGTCTACTAAATAAGGAATTCATTTAAACTTAATTTAAAAAGTGAGGTGGCTCCCTAATTCATACGGACACTACTAATACTACTGGCAAATAGTAGTGTCAAAAGAAAAGTACATTAAATAACCCTTAGCACTACCGCTACCGCTTAACAGGGTTACGGGATTTTTTGTTTCGTTCCCGTGACTCTACAAAGGTCGGCATACAGCAGCGCCACTGTTGTTGCAACGTTCATATGCTACAGTAACCAACCATCAGATGGGATGCGGGGTTCTACTAACATCTTAAGGACCCCAATGGGTCGGATCCTCCTCGTGGTGCATCCTGGGCAACGGAGTAGCGACCACTTTCCTTCCTCTGTGGGGGAGTTGTGCTACTCTGGCTAATTACGGCCGAGGCGGGAGTAACCCACCTGTGGGTTGCTCGGTGGTGTGTGTTGCTGCCGGCCGTGCCGTTATTCACGGCCGGCAGCAGCAATGCTGAGTCGCCGTCGCATCGCCACCTTTGCTGGCGAGACGATGGTGGCAAAGTGAGAGAGGCACTGCGTGGGGGGCGGGAGTTTGGGTAAATGCTCTCGCCCTGCCATGCAGTTCGGGCTGCCGGCCGTGAATAACGGCGCGACCGGCGGCAACAGTGCTGGGCCGCTGTCACCTCGGCAGTTGGCGAGGTGATGGCGGCAAAGCGGGAGGTGCACTGTGCGGGGGAGCGGGAGTAACGGATAATGCTCCCGCTCTGCCGTGCAGTTCTGGGGCGCCGCGGTGAGGATTCACTGCGCGCCCCCGATTGTTTCTTGACCGTGGGCGTAAGGTCGGGGGACCCCGACCACCAACGGTCACATGGCGGTGGGCACCTTTCCCGTGTTTCGGGGGTGCCCATTAGCGCACGCCTGCGCCAGCCGCTCTCTGTCTCCTCTATTACAGAGGGGCGCTCGAGAGCGGTGCAGGTGTGGTCTTCAGCTCCTTAGGGAGCTTTGGGGAGCCGCCCATCTGGCTCCCCCGAGGAGAACCCCGAAGAAACGGGGCGCCCCTAGCCGGGTCGACGTGAATAATCTTTTGATATCCCTCGGCCCGGCTAAAGGGTGAGGAGGAACACCGCGGGGTTTAGTGGGTAGGACGGTCCTTTCCGGACCGGGCCGGGAGTTCCACACACCATCCCAGCTGCCCCCGCAGCTGGGATGGTGTGTGGAAAATGAATTTCATACTATTAAGTGAGCAGACAAGCTTACGAACCATCAGATGGGTCGTAAGCTTGTCTGCTCACTTAGTAGTATGAAAACCAGTCAAGTGCGAAATGGACTCGCACACAGAGGGTCCGAGGGTTCCCTACCAAAAAAGGCCAAAAAATCACGTTTTTTGGATGGGACCTCCTTTTCTGACTGTAGTAGGTAATTGTTGTCATAGTTGCAACAGAAATATATTATCAGAATTTTGCAGCTCTCTAGCTATCACGGTTCCTGAGATTCAGCCTCATGACGTACAGATAGACGGACAGCGAAGTCTCGTGAATAGGGTACGAACCCAGACTGACGTGAGGGATTCACGCACGCCGCGAAGAATCGGAATAACACCCAGGCCGCAATGATAGACTATCAATATAGAGTTCAGGGGTATCCTTCCAAAGACTTATCTGGGGCTCCCAATCGTAGGCTATTAGGTAGGATACTTGTGGCTTTTGGTCGGTAGGAGTCGTATAGCATGTATGTAGAATTTTCGGGGTACGAACTCTAAAAATCATTTCTTCATGCGCACCTACGCCATTATTAACTTCAAGGTTCTAGATCGATCATTTAGTCAGTTTTTGTTTTCATATATTTCTATCAAATCAGCACGTACGCTCCTGGACGTAGGCCTCTCCTTATTTACGTCCTGCGTCTTCCGCATCCTGCGACCTCTTCGTCCTCGGTCCATCTGTCGGGTAGACCCGAGTCGCGGCGGCCGCTTCAGACAATCAGAACTTATTTGGCCGTTTCTTTTCGCCGTTTTCTGTTTTTATATGCATAGATATCATTTTGAATAACTAAATCAAAATACGTGTTAATGTTATTTTTAAACTATTCCGTTTTTAAACGGGACTTCACGCGAAATACTATTTACTTACATTCACCGACGTTTCGAGAGCACGTTGCAGCGCCCGTGGTCGCGGTTGGACAATGTCGGTGAATGTAAATAAATAGTATTTCGCGTGAAGTCCCGAATTCTATAAGTATGAGTGAAAATACGTGTTACTTTATTTTATTGCTCGCCTATGTCACTTAAGGAGCATTTGTGCAAAATTTCATGCTTTTAGACCCAGCGGTATAGGCTGTGCGTTGATCGTCAGTCAGTCAGTTCTTGTTTTTATATATATAGATTTGTAGTTTCCCGCCAGATGGACCGTGTGTTGTGGTGTAAATTGAAGGAGCTCTACGTTCAGGAGTGGACTACCTACTATATGCAAGCAGGTCAGATACTCCTATGTGCGAGACGATACTTTGCTCCTCTTACTTTGATTAGGTAAGTAACCAAATCTTTACAAAATTCGGTAAATCGATAAACTCTGAAACATTCATACATACATATAGTCACGCCTTTATCCCCGAAGGGGTAGGCAGAGGCATCGTGTACGCTCACATTTCACCACCTTATAGTTTTATGTCCCACGTGAGCTATTGCTTAAACTCTGAAACACTGAACCTATTTTCTAATTATTCGCCATTAAGAAACTAAATTAAACTAACCAGATCCATTCAGCCGTGAATTATAAATTATAGTACTTGACAAACATTCTCACATTCACATTCAACCACTAACTTTCACTTTTGTAATAAACTAGAGGACGTCACGCGGTTTCACCCGCGTAGTTCCCGTTCCCGTGGGAATACAATTTTTTTTCCGTAAAACCCTTCTCCTGACAATACCTTACACAACAAAAAAAGAATTAGTGATATCGGTCCACCCGTTCTGAAGTTATGCGCTTACACATTTTGTGATTCATTTTTATATATAAGATAACGCATTAGTTAGTATGTTATGAGTTAAACGAGTGCTACAGGGTTCGTAGCATACTAAGAATCCCGTAGCACCCGTTTCACAAGTTCCTAATAAATAAATATTCACGGACATTTTCACACAACGCTATCTCATCCCAAATTAAGTTAGGAATAACCTGCCTTTGTTATGGGTATCAGCCCACGGATATTAATACATAAATACTTTTAAAAACATACTTATCATACATAGAAACGAAACACCCAGACAAGTAGTATACTCCCAATTTCACCTTTAGCGTTCACCCATCCGAGGAACAGCCACAGCGAAAGATGCTCAAATGGTCGCTTACTGAACACCGAGTCCGGGGCCACAAGCGCTTTTTTTTTTTTCTTTTCTTTTTAACGTGAGGGAAAATCTTCATGGATGCTATGTCGGACACCTATCGACTAAAAAACCTCACGTAACGCCCAACAGCCTATGTTTGGGAGCCCCGGGTAGGCCCTCGTTAGGATGTCCCAGGAAACACCGGCCACAAGCGCTTACTAAAATATGAACATCGAAATCAAATTAAACAGTTTTCTTCAATCACCTTGTTTTGGTACCTTAATGCAGAAAGGGGAATAAAAACTTGTGATTATGGTATATTGTTATTATAATCACAGTCCCCGCGCGTTATGGGGTATCGATTGACCTACTTAGGAGGTAGTCGCCACGTGCCTTGGGACCATTGGGAGCAAGATACGCGTTCCCGCCGGAAACTGAAAAATTGGTTTGTTTATGTGTCTCCTCTCTAGCTACTTTCGGTATTATGCTACGCAGAAAAAATGCTACAAATAGGCTTTTTAATTTTCTGTTAGAGTTGGTGCATTGAGTGTACGGTATTGGTGGTATATTGACTGAACTGTGATGATGTTGTTGAAAATACAGCTGTATTTTTAACCGACTTTCCAAAAAAGGAGGAGGTTCTCAATTCGTCTGTATTTTTTTTTATGTTTATTACCGGCAAATCGCTTGAAAGAGTTAACCGATTTTGATGATTCTTTTTTTAATTTGAAAGCTGGTGCTTCCCATGTGGTCCCATATACAGGAAGTCAGAATCTGACGCTGTGATCCTGGAGCAATCGAAGAAATCCCTCGAATCGAGGGAATTCCTTAACGATTTACAGCAGTTACCTTGTGTTTGGGCTTGATTAATTTGTATTGGGGAGGACATTACCCCGTAGACTGATATAATTTCAGTCTACCTGTCACTAAAAATAATGAAAAAAAAAATAACAAAAAAAACCGACTTCAAACAAAAACTAAAAATTGAAAAATAAAATTAACTTAGCACAAAGTAATGGGTAGTAAATTTAAATTTATCAGATATTATTGACTGTAATACTGAAGTCGGTGCCAATATTTCTATTAATAATACCTACCTAAACCTATAGTTTTACTTAGCGCCGATTTCAGTATTACATTCAATAATATCTGATAAATCTAAATTTACTACCCATTACTTTGTGCTAAGTTAATTTTATTATAGTCTAAATTACCTTGAGAGTGCGATTTGGACTTGCGCAAGGAGGGTTTCGTCGCAAAAAAAAAAAAAGAAAAAAAAAAAGACAGACGGACAGCGAAGTCTCATGTATATGGTCCCGTTTTTACTCAAAGGAATACCCATGAGTCACTTAAATTACCAAATCAAATCAATTTTTCTCATAATCTGGCCACAAGCATGAGCTGCCTGTCAAATATATGCCTGCCCAATCTGCCCATGCCTGTCAAAATAATTAGCTTTCTTAACAAAGTGATTTCCCTTCGTGCCTTTGAAACCTTATGCTACGCTCAGGATAAATAAAACTAGGTAGATATTTCCCAGAAAAAGGAACATGGCAGTCTTGCATAACAAATAACTATTGTCATTAAGTCTGACTTTTAATGCGGTTTCAAACCCGTAATGGCTTCTTAATGAGGCCCGACAAAAGGCACTCGGTAGAAACAATATTTACGCACATTTACAATGAGGGCCGGGGAAGAATCTAGGTAGGTAGGTACCTACACAGCCTCTTAAGCGATACAACTTCGCATATTTCATTTTAATGTCAGCGAAGGGTGTCGCGCTACTATCCACCCCAGTAATTATAATTTGCGAATACCTAGCAGCAATAATTGAATACGGTTTGGAAAGGAATCTTTGTTCTGTCTACCTATAGGTAGGTAGGTAGGTACCTATCATAATAATTAATTAGCAGCTTTCATATCATAATAATTTAATTAGCAGCTTTTGCAATATGAGGGATTAGGCAAAATCTATTGTTTTTAACCGACTTCCAAAAAAGGAGGAGGTTCTCAATTCGTCTATTTTTTTTTTTTTTTATGTTTGTTACCGGCAAATCGCTAGAAGGAGTTAACCGATTTTGAAAATTCTTTGTTTGTTTGAAAGCTGGTGCTTCCCATGTGGTCCCATATACAGGAAGTCAGAATCGGATGCTGGGATCCTGGAGAAATCGAAGAAATCCCTCGAATCGAGGGAATTCCTTAACGATTTCCAGCAGTTATCTTGTGTTTGGGCTTGATTAATTTGTATTGGGGAGAACATTGCCCCTAGACAGATATAATTTCAGTCTACCCGTCACTGAAAATCATGAAAAAAAAAATTTTTAACAAAAAAAAAACCGACTTCAAACAAAAACTGAAAATTGAAAAATAAAATTAACTTAGCACAAAGTAATAGGTACTATATTTAGTTTTATATCAGATATTATTGACTGTAATACTGAAGTCGGTGCCAATATTTCTATGAGAGATTAATAATATCTACCTAAACCTATAGTTTTACTTGGCGCCGATTTCAGTATTACATTCAATAAAGTCTGATATAAAACTAAATATACTACCTATTACTTTCTGCTAAGTTAATTTTATTTTTCAATTTTCAGTTTTTGTTTGAAGTCGGTTTTTTTTTTGTTATTTACCTACCAATTATGTGTCGCGGTAAGTTCAAATCGGTTAAAATTAATTATATTTTTTTTTATTTTTTTTTTTATTTTATTTTTTTTTTTATTTGGAACATAAAAACAATATGAAAACTTAATACTAGATTGGAACGATGACAGCTGCAATAGTATACACTGTGGCGCAGCCATCAACGCCTTTCTCCCAATAAGGAGGGAAGTTTCGTTCCAGACGTACTTATACTTACTTAATTATAACTATAAATAAGAAAAAAGTGAAAAGTAAAACTACATAGGGTGAACGTGTGCATTACGGGTTTGTGTGTTTGTGTATCACTCAGTGTGTGTGTGTGTGTGTGTGTGTGTGTGTGTGTGTGTGTGTGTGCGTGTTCGTGTTTTTGGTCTGTGTTCAAAACTTTGTGTCTGTCTTGTGTGTGTAAATAGAAGCGCTCGTGGCCCCGCGGGCTCAGTGTGCTGAAAACAATCACTGTCGTAAACAACATTTACTATTTTACATTTATTATTTGGATGGGTGACCACCCATGTGACCACTTTGTGACATTTATTTGAGCGTTTCCGTGCTTCGGAAGGCACGTTAACCCGTTCGTCCCGGTTGCCAGTAAAATGGCAGCCGTTTAGTCAAGTTGAAAGCCTTTAGGCACGAGCGGCTTGAAAAGTTTCAGCAGCGGGCAGTCACTCACAACCTGCGCCTGTCCATTTCAACACGGCAATACGGCTCACTATCTATAACGTGGGACAAAATCTTAAAAGATGAAATGTGGTCATATAATACGCCTCTGCCTACCCCTTTGGTGATAAAGGCGTGACTATATGTATGTATGTAGGTAGGTACAGAACAACTACTATACCTACCTAACTAGTAGTGCCTACGCACTGTGTGTGTGTGTGTGTAACTAATAGTAGTACCTATTCGTTTAGTTATTCTGTGAATTCTCTATTTTAAAAGGACAATTTTGTGGTTAGGTACCTACTTTAAGGTATCATTTTTTATTTTTAGCTAGGTTTTAAGGCGTCATATCTTTTTTTCTTTCAGATGGACCGAAGAACAAAAAAAACAGGCAAGTGCGATTCGGACTCGCCCATGAAGGGAACCCTAGCAGCAAGTAACATAATATGTATAAAAGTTCTTGTAGTTCGTTGTAACTTTGATTGATGTTTTAACACGTTCGCTGTGGCTGTGATTTTTCTACGCGAAAACGCGAAAATTGAGGTTTGACGTATTTAAAAAAAAACTACTTACTAGATCTCGTTCAAACCAATTTTCGTTAGAAGTTTTTATGGCAATGTACCTACATCATATTTTTTTTTGATTTATCACTCCCCCTTAATTTAGAAGCTAGAGGCGGGGGGGGGGATCATTTTTCCACATTGGAAGTGTCTTTGCGCAAACTATACAGTTTAGAAAAAAATGATGTTAGAAACATCAATAGCATTTTTGAAGATCTATTTATAGATAGGTACCCCACACGTAGGGGTTTGATGAAAAAAAAATGAGTTTCAGTTTTGAGTATGGGGATCCCCGAAACTTACACCTTTTTTTTTTTCAAGATTTACCTAAATAAAAATCTTAATGCGGCTCACCGAATAGGTACATCTACTTATCTATAAGGGTTCCGTTTTTTGCCATTTGGCTACGGAACCCTAAAGAGGCGCAGGGAGAGACTGAATGCGAAAGGCGTAAGACCGTATACTGTGCCATAATTTGGGAGAAGCCTACGTCCAGCAGTGGAATGTGCATCTGGATTGAGTGATCTTTTTTTATTTTTCAACGAAACCAAAGCGTGCATTTAGTCAACAATTGTCAAAACTTATAACCGATATCCCAAAATTTGTCACTCACAAGATACTGAAGATATTGACCAATAGGTATGTCAATCACTCAATACAGATATTTTGCAAAATGGCTTTAAGCTGAATCTTAGCCAATACTTAGGTACTCTGTGGACAAAATTTGCGTTCAAAAAATTTGGACCCAATTTGTCGCATTGTTTTACAAAAAAATTAAGGAACTAAAAGGTAAATCTAGGATGGAATCTATGACAGTTTCATTGGATCACTCAATTCGGAGAAATTTAGATTGAGTGATTCTAGAAATAGGGTATTATGTAGACATAATGTTTTATTTTCGCCATAAATGTAAGACTCGAACTCGTAAACATTTTTACAAATTAAAATCACAACGCCAATATTTATAGTTAAATAGTTATGAGAAATTAAGCCTTTTTAAATTTGCTGAACTGAGTGATCGTTAGAAACGCAACAGGTAACTATCCCTTTTGTTTAAATGCACCTACACGTAACTACGTTGAAAATTTGTACTAGGCTGTGACTAAACGTCTCGAGAAATCGAGGCCCAGCGGACCCTGCTCCACCAGGAAACCCTGGAGACATGGAAGATGCGACTTGAGCAACCAAAGGGGGGATTCGCCACAATCGCGGCCGTCAGACCGGTCATGGACGAGTGGCTGGAGAGAAGACACGGTGCTCTCTCCTACCGGTTGACACAGATGCTTGCCGGTCACGGTAGCTTCGGTAGGTATCTGTGGCGAAAACACCGGGAAACCACGGCCGAATGTCAGCACTGCGAGGACCGCAGCGATGACACGGCGCTCCACACGCTAGTGGAGTGCACGGCGTGGGCACAACAGCGACAGGTCCTCGTAGTGGGTCTGGGCGTGGACACCCTCTCGCTTGAGGCCATGGTGCGAGCCATGCTCTCCAGCGGGAGTAAGTGGGACTGCGCCTCCTCTTTCTGCGAGCAGGTCATGCTCGCGAAGGAGGCGGCGGGCCGGGTGCGGGAGAGAACTCTCCCACCCGAGTTCCGCAGTCGGCGCCCTGGGCGCCGCCGACGTGTCTTCGCCGAGGACTATCGGCCTCCATGACCGGGGGTCTGAGGACGGTGAGAGGGCCGCTCACCGTCCTTACAGAAGCAGGCCCATGACGGCAGCGTGACGTGAGCACTCACGCACGCCTCCCCTTAGAAGCGGGGTAACACCCGAAACCCCCCCATAGACGCGGGATTGCACCCGAACCACCCCCTGGGCGAGGCCGCATTGGCGGCCGTAGGTCTGTTGGGAGTCACGGGACATCCTTCCTGAGGGCTTACCCGGGGCTCTCAACCATAGGCTGTTGGGCGTTACGTGAGGTTTTTTAGTCGGTAAGAGTCCGGCATAGCATCCTACGAGGATTTTCCCTCACGTTAAAAAAAAAAAAAAAAAAAAAAAAAAAAAGGCTGTGACTAAAATTTGGCATATAATTCATTTGTTTATGTCATTTCATTTACGAGATCTTCGTTTTGCAATTAATTTTCAGATAAAAGTGCAGTAAAGTGACCATAATAATATGAGATCATTAGAAAATTAAAGACTACGTACCTACATAAAATGTTTGTCAATTTTTATTTAAAAATCGCAAATTATGTAAGAAAGTACATATGCCCACATTTCACCTGTTTTTTTTTTAGATTTTGTCTCACGTAATAAGTGGTGAGCCGTATTGCCGTGTTGATATGGACAGGCGCAGGTTGGGACTGCCCGCTGTTATATTTCTCAAGCCGCCCATAAAGGTCTTCAACTTGGCTTAACGACTGCCATTTTACTGGCAACCGGACCAACGGCTTAACGTGGCTTCCGAAGCACGGTAACGCTCGTAATTAAATGTCACAAATAGGTCACGTGATGTTCACCCATCTTTAACTGGCCATAGTAAATGTTGCTCACTACAGTGATCGTTTACAGAACACTAGATTCTGCGGGGCCACGAGCGCTTGCAATCATCCACATGCATTTTCTACTATTAATAAAAACTCATCGATGAAATTTGCGTGCACAAGACTCTTATTCCGCATTATATACCCATCAGATATAATGTGGAACGCCGTATCCCAGTAGTTCCATTGTCTAGTTCCATTATGGAACTACTGGATTTTTTTGTAAAAGATGTAACATTAGGTTCAGGTTCAGGTTCATTATCACGCCTTTATCCCCAAAGGGGTAGGCAGAGGCATATTATATACCCACAATTCACCTTTTTATAATTTGTCCCACGTAATACGTTGTGAGCCGTATTGCCGTGTTTAAATGGACAGGCGCAGGTTGTGACTGCCTGCTGTTGAAATAAAGCCTTCAACTTGGCTTAACGACTGCCATTTTACTGGCAACCGGGACCAACAGCTTAACGTGCCTTCCGAAGCACGGAAACGCTCAAATAAATGTCACAAAGTGATCACATGGATGGTCACCCATCCATGGACCGGCCATAGTGAAAGTTGCTTACTGCAGTGATCGTTTACAGAACACTGAGTCCGCGGGGCCACGAGCGCTTCAAACAACTAAGAAATAAGGAAATAATTCAAACGACACTTGACTTTCGTTAACATTTATTTGTACACGAGTACCTAATTACATATTTTATCTAGAGAAGAAGCTCAAATGTAAATAAATGGAGTTACATAAGTGCTATCATTTAAAAAGCGCCCATGGAACGACGGCCATATAGCTTGTCTTTTGAATTATAATAATAATAAAACAATTTTGATCCAATAATAAATGTTTATACAAATTATACTTTTTAAAATAGTCTATAATAAACCGCTTTGTTTTCTTACCCAGTCTTTTTTGAAAAAGGAATCATTTCTAAACCAAAAAATTGATAAACGATATTTAAGGAGAGGTGGTTAGTCTTAGATACGTAGAACATGATAAAATGTCTACTTATTTTATTCAAATCAAAGATTTAAATAGTCGAGATATAAGCACAGTT